>JACEFZ010023382.1:522500-839056 GCA_014155875.1 Cepaea nemoralis
GGAACAGTGAGGCGCAATGTGTATGATATTCACTGGCACAAGAACGGAGCATTATGGGGTGAACCTTTGCCGTGAAGTTGGAACCACGACTAACCCTTGACTAACTAACTCTTTAATCCCTATATTCCTCACAGGTGGGAACATAAATCCTTTATTTTACTGTCCTGGCACCCACTGTGTAAGTGGATAAACCGTCTGTCTCGCGCACCTAAGGTTGTGGATTCGATTCTAGACACCGTCATCCGGTTCACGAGTGTAATTTTCACAGCGACTCCTGGAGGTCGTTTCTGGAGCAACGTGAGTTCATGCTTTGTGCGAGGCTTTTGGCAGGCTGCTTTTCGGAAAGAGTACTAGCCAAAGTGGAGTAACACCTGGTGCAGTAAAATCGTCCTCTCGTTGTTAAACATCTGTACACTTTTAGACTTTATTTTATCTAACTTTATTTTACTTTACTTTACTATACTATGCTATACTATACTTTACTTACATTGGAATTCAGCGTGCCGTCCATCTTTCTGTTGAGTTCTGTTCTCTCATTAACAAACTGGGTCAGTAGCTCGTGCGATAGGACACCACCAAACTGTGACGTAAAAATCAAACCTCGTATTTTAATCATACTGGAATTATGCACATACATCTTTGTGTATTTAGAGGCTTATATTATTGTAAAGAATCAAACTAACAAATGAACAAGTCCCATAACAGGAATCTGCTGTATATATGTAAATTGTTATGAGCAACAACAATGAACAGATTAAGAAAAAGAGTCTGGGAGAACATGAAGCTTACTGCTAAAACAAAAGTCCTTGTCTATCAAGCCTGTGTCCTTAGTACTCTTCTTTTTGGCAGTTAAAACTGGACAACTTACTCACATCAAGAGAAACGTTTAAACAGCTTTCATATGCGGTGTCTGCGAAGAATACTTGGTATTGAGTGGCAAGACAAAATCACAAATACTGAAGTATTGGAAAGATCAGGTTGTGTGACGGTTTATTCCAGGCTCAGTCTTCGTAGACTTAGATGGATAGGACATCTTAGGAGGATGGATGATGGTAGAATACATCTTTTTTGGTGATTTACAGATGGGTAAGAGATCTCAGGTGTGAACGTGTTGCATGGAGGGCTTACATCAGAAATGGAATAAAGACAAAGGAGAAAATTATTGCAGATAAGTCACACACCGAACGTTTGAGACGTAAGATGGTGCATGATGGTGGAAATGACCACGTGTTCACATGCACCCACTGTGAACGAACATTTACAGCACGAATTGGCCTTATCAGTCACATTCGCTACCGCCATGGGTAAAAGTTATTATGCCTTTTTGAAGCACAAACTATCGTCTGTCAAGACGGCAAGGTGCCAATGATATGACCAACACATTTTGTTGACCTGAGTGCCAGGGGGAAGGTGGTCAGTCTTTACCTCCCGCAGCCATCGATGAGATCTGGCGTCGAACCCTTATCCGACAACACTCATGTCATTCATGTCATTGTTGGCATAATGTCCTAACCGTTTCATTACCACGTTTGGTTTATTTCACTGACAAACATTTAATCTTCCTCTTTCTTATTCTCTGTAGACTCATCTTACTAGTTCGCTGTGTATGTTGGTTTTCTTTTCTCTAAGGTTGTTCTTGATACCACCACGCCATGTTTGACCCGGTATTTACCTTTCAATGTATCTATTATATTTCTTCAATTTGATTCTTTGTGGCAGATGGTACTAGGACATTCGTATGTCGTGGCCTGACCATTTAATTTGTTGTTTGTTAGTGGATTGCATGATTTGTTTCAGACCGGATTTTTCTTCTATTTTTCTCTTTTCTAGCTATATATCCTCCCGTTACTTCGGCAGCTCTTATTAGGCATCTTATTTCTGTTTTTTTTTTTTTTAAATTGTGCGCTTGTTAGTTGCAGTAAATATCCATGATTGACAAGTGCAGCATAATGCCGACCTAAAAAAGTGTACTGAGGTGACATTTAGCTGACAACGACGCTTTGTTATATCCAAAACTCGTAGTTTAGTATGTGTGGAGATTTAACGGTTCACAACCGTAGGGCATTTGCTACATTGCAAAATCATCTCTCTTGTTTATTTAAATGTTGCACTCTATACCGTGAATTACACAAGCATTAAATAAATCACAGTAAACAATTAACTAACTGATTTAACATTTATATAAACTCGGTTACACAAGTATATAAACTTTACTAAACAAGTATATAGCGAGCCACTCAAAATGGACGCAGGGAATAACAGAATTCATGAGAATATCCATACATGAAGCCCATAATCGGGCACTCTTCCGCTGTTTATACTTCACCTCGACACCGCAAAGCACAAGAGGAACATGATGAGATGATATGATGATACTCAAAATGTATTTGCTTTTCAAGAATTACTAGCATTTTTCATCTTTATCTTACATTATTATTATTGCTTTTGTTGAAGAAGAAGAAGAAGAAGAAGAAGAAGAAGAAGAAGAAGAAGAAGAAGAAGAAGAAGAAGAAGAAGAAGAAGCAGAAGAAGAAGAAGAAGAAGAAGAAGAAGAAGAAGAAGAAGAAGAAGAAGAAGAAGAAGAAGAAGAAGAAGAAGAAGAAACAGAAGAAGAAGGAGAATCATAACAAGAACAAGAAGAAAAGGATAAAGAAGAGCTGGAAGATGATAACGTTACCCTCTTAGGTGATGTCTTTTCATCAGGGGGAAACCATATCATTGCTGGAGTGTCTCTTGACAGCAGTCTGAGGAGAGACATAAGACGGTTCACATCTATTTGACCAAAGCAAACATCTACTGACTTTGCCTTGTCAGTCTTTAAAATCCTGGCTAGACTGTAAACAACTGGAGTATTATAATGGCGTCACATAACTAAAGGATCTTCTGTTGACTCCTTCAGACTTGCCTAGTTGGAGAATTAGTGAAATGTACTGGAAGAACAATCTCCCTTGTGATGATGTTTTAACAATGGTGATCCAGTGAAATGGCGAATCATGACCGCCCCCGCTAACCAACATGGCACATAATGGATGGTACAGCGTCGACCATTTAGAAAGCAATGGCAAACTACTCAGCGTAAACTTGCCTAGTAAACCACACACAGACCAAAAATAATGGGGTTGACTGTGACGTCCTGTAAAAAAATATGCAACTAAGTTTAGTATGTTTTAAAACAATCATTCCCGTATTTTTCTCATCATTAATTTTGCAACGGGACTTTCTATATGTCTGTTAATACAACCAGTACTCATTAGCGTAGTGAATAGAGCGGTGGGTACGGGTTCAACCCGCACAGGGACAGATTAGGATATGATATGGTTTCTGCTAGATGAACAGACATCACCCAAGAGGTTACAGTTGTCGTCTTCTTATTCTTCATTCCTTTCTTTTCTTCTTCTTCTTCTTCTTCTTCTTCTTCTTCTTCTTCTTCTTCTTCTTCTTCTTCTTCTTCTTCACCTCCGCTCAGGTCGACCCATCCTAGGATGGGTACTAAGACATGTCTTGTGATTTGGGTGGCGGGGGGGGGGGGGCGTAAGGGCCCCCGATGTGAAACCGACCATATCACCCAACTCGTGATGATTTGGTGTATAAAAATATGGGTCTAACTCCACATGCCTAATGCGCCTTATGGAGTTTAAAAGTGTCTTTCACTTTGTATTACTACAATCAGTGCTTCTTCTAATCAATCAATCAGTTGCCGTCTTCACTTGAAGGTTGGCTGCAATGGATCGCCAACACTGTCTGCTGCTTTTAGTCCATCTCTTGATGTTATTTTCTACTTGATCTTTTGTCTACCTCTTTCTCAATTGTCTCCAGCCTTACTCTCCAGCATAAGTATTATGTCTGTTAACGTGTCAGATATATTTCACTTTCTTATCTTTTATGTCTTTCATCACCTCTCTTTTCATTCCCAGTTTTTCTAGAACCTCTGTATTTGATTGTTTTTCCCCCATGAAAAACGACATACTGTTCTGTATATCCACATCTTCAGGGTATATAGTTGACTTTGGAATTTCTTGTCTGCGCCATATAATGGTATTGAATATACATAACATTTAACAATTATCACTTTTAATGCATTGTGACTGTCTCAAGATGTTAGTAATGATTCCATGTTGTTGAAAACACGTTTGGCCATATCTATCTTCTTTTCGATATCTGTTTCACTTCTGCCAACATATGTAATTACATGTCCACGATAAGAAAATCTTACTTGTTCTGGTAACTCGCCGTTTACGTTAATGTTCATAGATGACCTCTGATTTCCACTCATCATCATTATGTACCATGCCGATAAGAGTGGGCGCTCATGTTTCGCCATCTCACTCGATCACCAGAGTCTTGGATCATCTCAGTGTTATTGTCTAGACCATACCAGGTGGCCAAGCCTTCCACGTAATTACGTCTCTGCCTTTCCCGTGTTCTCTTCCCCTCGATCATGTCAGTTGTCACAAAGTTCTCCAGTTTATTTCTTCTCATAACTGCTTCTTCTAAAACAATGCATATTTTAAATGGATTCCTGCTGTCATTATTGATTCTGTCTTGGACATAACAGTTTAATGTTACTGCAGTGACACGTGACTAGACGACAATACTGATACGCCCTCCTCATGGGCTGTCAAATCCACATGACAAAGACTTCCTCGTTCCGTTAGTATCATGGGTAGAGTAGAAATTGCCATTCCTTCAATCGTATATACACGTCATATTTTAGGCAATGTTTAATATTTCACCTTCGGAGATGTTAGCTTTGCTTCATATTAGAACGACTATTACCAGTTCCATTAACACATCTAATACTACTATTACTTGTACTACCATCACCGCCACCACTACTGCTGCTGCTACAAGTACTAAGATTTATACTACTACTACTACTCATCATTGGCACCTTTCCGTCTTGACAGACGATAGTTTGGTACATTGTGCTTCAAAAAGGCTTAATAACTACGAACCATGGCGGTGGCAAGTGTGGCTGGTAAGGCCAATTCTTGCTGCAAATGTTTGTCCACAGTAAATGCATGTGAAAACATGGTCATTTCCACCATTGTGCACCATCTTACGTCTCTCACGCTCTGTGTGTGCTTTATCTGCAATCATTTTCTCTTTTGTCTTTATTCCATTTCTGATGTTTGCCCTCCATGCAGCACGTTCAGCGGCGACCTGCTCCCAATGTGCATTATCAGTGCCTGTATCAATCATGTCCCGCTTACACACATCTTTGTATCGTAGTAGAGGCCGACCCTGAGATCTCCTACCCATCTGTAATTCACCAAAAAAGATGTCCTTTGGTATTCTACCATCATCCATCCTCCTAAGATGTCCTATCCATCTAAGTCTACGAAGACTGAGCATGGAATACACCGTCACACAACCTGATCTTTCCAATACTTCAGTATTTGTGATTTTGTCTTGCCACTTAATACCAAGTATTCTTCGCAGACACCGCATATGAAAGCTGTTTAAACGTTTCTCTTGGCGTGAGTAAGTTGTCCAGGTTTCACTGCCATAAAGAAGAGTACTAAGGACACAGGCTTGGTAGACGAGGACTTTTGTTTTGGCAGTAAGCTTCCTGTTCTCCCAGACTCTTTTTGCTAACATGTTCATTGTTGTTGCTGCCTTGCCAATCCTGATGTTGATTTCCTGATCGAGGGATAATTTGCTATTTACCTCTGATCCTAGATATGTAAAATGGTCTACTATCTCCAGTTCGGCGTCGTCAATAGAGATTGATGGTACACCATGTGCACCTTGTGTCATAATCTGTGTCTTCTTTTTATTAATTGTTAAACCAAATTCAGAACAAGCATTGGAGAATGCAGATAGTAGATGTTGTAATTCTTCCTCAGAGTGGGTCGTAATCGCAGCATCATCCGCAAAAAGCAACTCTCTGATTAGTACCCTCCTAATTTTGGTCTTGGCCTTCAATCTCTGAGCATTATAGAGGCCACCATCTGAGCGTGAGTGAATGTATATACCGTCATCCTGATCACGAAAGGCATATTTCAGTAGAAGTGAAAAGTATATCCCAAATAGGGTGGGGGATAGTACACAACCTTGCTTAACTCCACTCTTGATTTCAAACTCTTTTGAAGTTGAGCCATCAGACTTGATTATACCCTTCATGCCTGTGTGGAACGATTCCACAATGGACAGAAGAATTGGTGGGCAGCCAATCTTCTTTAGTGCTTTGAACAGACCCTCACGACTGACCAAATCGAATGCCTTTGTGAGGTCGATGAAGGCAATAAACAGTGGCTGATTTTGTTCCCGGCATTTTTCTTGCATCTGTCGCAATGAGAATATCATATCAATGGTAGACCGGATCTGACGGAAGCCGCATTGTGATTCAGGATAGACTTGATCTCCCAGGACTTGAAGTCTGCGCAGGACAATTCTGGCAACTACTTTCCCAACAATACACAGAAGTGAGATACCCCTGTAGTTGTTACAGTCGCTCCGATCGCCCTTGTTCTTGTACAGCGTTATGATGTTTGAATCTTTGAAATCCTGTGGGACTTGTCCTTCTCGCCAGCATAGCTCTATTAGCTGGTGGATCTATAGAGCGAGTGTGTCTTGCCCACTCCTGATAACCTCTATTGGAATCCCATCCTTACCTGGAGCGTTGCCAGATGCAAGCTCATTAATAGCACACTTAACTTCTGCTATAGTGGGAAGTGTGTCCAGGTGGTCAAGAGTTGGCAAGGCCTCTATGACATTGAGGGCATCATTCGCTAGCTTGGTCTCACTTGAGTAAAGCTCTAAATAGTGCTCGACCCATCTATCCATCTGCTGTTTCTTATCAGTGATGATTTCTCCAGTCAAGGTTTTCAGTGGTGCACTTATTTTGATCATTGGACCACAGGCTTTCTTTATCCCTTCATACATGCTTCTGATGTTTCCCTTATCACTTGCGATTTGAATGGATTCACATAACTTGATCCAATAATCATTTGCACACTGCCTGGCAGCCTTTTGCACATCCTTCCTAGCTTGCCTTAGCTCACTCAGAGTGTTACGCGTTGGTCTTTCCTTGTTTCTTAAGAGAGCTTTCTTCTTCTTATCAATCAAGGGCTGCAGAGTCTCGCTGTTTGCCGCAAACTAGTCCTGCCTCTTATGATCCACAGTGCCGTAAACCCCTACCGCTGTTTTATAAATAGTTTCCTTAAGTTTACTCCAGTTATCATTTACTATACAATTGTCTGATATATCTTTGAAAGCGTCTTCAAGTTGCTGTTGAAATTCAAAGCACTTTCCAGGATCGTGAGTGTTAATAATATTAATCCTGGGGCTAGACTTGTGTTTAGCTGTGTAGATTCTCTTTGGTCTCAGTCTAACCCTTGCAACAACCAAAGAATGATCTGTATCACAGACAGCACTGTGGTAACTTCGAGTTAATGATGTATGGTTCAGATGTTGTCTCCGTGTGATAATGAAATCCAGCTGATGCCAATGGCCGGATCTTGGATGTTTCCATGTGACCTTATGCAGATCTTTTGTTTTAAAAAAGGAGTTTGTAATACATAGGTCATTTCTAGTGCAATGCTCCAGCAGCCTTTGCCCATTATCATTCATGCAACCGATGTTGTATTTTCCAAGGCACACTGGCCATGAAGTCGAGTCCTTGCCCACACGAGCATTGAAATCACCGAGCATATAAAAGTAGTCGGATTTTGGAACTGCCTTGATCGCAGAGTCTAGCTGCTCATAGAACGCATCCTTCGCATCATCAGAGGAAGCGAGTGTCGGTGCATATGCAGTGAGAATGGTGGCAAATCCACAAGAGGTTGCCAAGCGCAGTGATAATAATCTTTCATTACCTCCAGCTGGGATATCAATCATTCCCAGTAGCGAATTCTTCACTGCAAAGCCCACACCATGTTGCCTTTTTTCTGCCTGCCCTCTTCCCTTCCAAAAAAAGGTGTAATTGTTTTCCCTGAGTGACCCTTCCTCAGCGAGGCGAGTCTCCTGCAGGCCAACAATATCAATGTTAAGACGATTGAGTTCAGCATCAATCACAGCCGCTTTTCTCACATCGTCAATATTTGTCAAGTCAGTAGAATATCCTGGACACATGGTTCTCACGTTCCAGGTTGCAAGCCGTAGCTTAAGGTTTCTATTATTCTTTTTATTAGCACCTCGTGTATTGGTTTTACATCCTGCGATTCAGATTTTGTCCTAGCCCCAAGCACCCATTGAAGCAGGCAGGCTGTGGCGGATCAGCACCCAATTGGCCTGGGGCTGCCCAGCTTGAGGCGTGCGGTAGCTGATCAGTGACACCTGTAGGTGTCTCCCACCGTCAGAGGCAACGCGTGGCGCCCCATGTCTACGATAACTGACAAGGACTTATAACCCGTAACAGTTGCCTCTCGCTTTGATTCCGAGACCGGTTAAGACCAGGGATGGAGTTATTGCCTCTCCATAGCACAAAGCCTGGGCTAAAATAAAGAAACCATGTGTTGCCCATGCAGCATACTACTACTACCATCACTAAAACTACTACTACAAGTACAACTAATACTAAAACTACAATTACTGCCACCATCACTACTACTATTGTAGTAGTTCTAAGAATACTAGTACTACAACTAACACTACTACAATTACTACTATCAGTACTAAAATACTGCTATTACTACCACTACTACTGATAATACTGCTGCTACTGCTAATACAACAACAAAAACTACTACTACTACTACTGCTACTACTACTACTACTACTACTACTACTACTACTACTACTACTACTACTACTACTACTACTACTACTACTACTACTATTGCTACGATTATCCTATGGTTCCTCACATTTCATCTCGTAGCTTTTTGTGTTTCACCACATCCAGTTTTACACATATCACCTGAATGGGAAGAAAACACAATGACAAGTCAGTCTATTACAAGAAAGATGTCAGGAATAGTCTAGAACATAATGGTGGGAGGTGCTGGGAGAGGAAGATGCTCGTAGTATACAGTAGATGGTGACTTTCCAGAATTGTCTAGTCTTTGATGTGTTGTGTACATATTCAGTTGATGTAGAAATGGTTATACTATAGAAGTCAAAATTTTAGTTTAACTGACTTGTTTTGGGGGTGAACCCGCTACCTCGCTATCAGCACACCGGATGTTTACGGGTGATCTAGAACCATATGTCCAATATGCCTCAAAAATATACAAAGGGTTCTTTACTTACTTATTTACTGCATAACGGCCAGGCGTGTTTGTTATCTGCTGTATGATTGATTAGTTCAGACACACTGCTCTAAATATTGGCTAGATAAGATTGAAGTTCATATTCGATGTTTATGGTTTTGGGACGATGATTGACACATCTAATAATGACACGACGTTTAGAAAGATCTAATTGGCAGTTCGTTGACATTCAGTTATTCCTTCAGAGAGGAATATGGTGTGGTACGTCATCCGGCCCCTAATTTATTCTATCGCTTCTGTGAATCTTGTGAATGTATATCTCATATATGTACATATATGTATATTCACAGCCAGCTAGATAGACAGACGGACTGACAGACTGCCAGAGCGACGTATAGACAAACAGACAGGCAGGCAGACATACAGACAGATAAGTAGACAGACACATAGACAGACATTCAGACAAATAGACAGATAGACAGGTAGATAGACAGGGGGTAGACAAACAGATATATAGCCAGAAAGATACGTATGCAGTTATTTAGTTAACCACATGTTAAGCAGAGAAAAATTCTACCGAAACCTGTCACATTGTGGTGATACTCACTGCGTCATCGTTACGAAATGTGTATGCCACTTTCTCTATAACTTCTCTTTCAGCTGCGTCACCTGAAATATTCACATTGTCAGTGGGACATTGGTTTCTGCTGTACTGAAGACTGCTTCAAGTAGTAATAGGAACAAGATACAGGAATAAGGGCATGCACTTGACTACGGGCAAGGAAACAAAGGAAGATTTTCTGGCGACATTTATCACGCAGACAGGTCACAATGATGGAAGCATCAGGGATACAGGCAGGCAGCATCTAGAAGTTTTCATCAAGGGCGACAGCTGTGTAGATGTCATACAGGTTGAAGATGTAAAATATATATTGAACAACATCAGCATGCTTCCAATCCCTGGTGCTTCATTGCTTGCATTCTTGCTTGTTAAACATTGAAGACCGCGGACATGATTGCAGATCACTCTGTGGTGATCCCGTAGTAATAATGCTAGACTCCGAGGTCTATTAATGATTGCGGTCGACGACTCTACGAGAGTACAGGGTGGCTGTTACCTAATTCACCACCCAGAAACTAACACCCTTCTCTATAAGAGTGTGCGTCAAGAGATAAAATCTGACTTCGTTATACGCATCCTCAAGATCCAGTACTGCTACCAATGTTTGCAGTCGTGAAAATTCGACAAGTGAAAGGACAGAATACTAAAAGTCATCTCATCTCATCTCATCATGTTCCTCTTGTACCTTGCGGTGTCGAGGTGAAGTATAAACAAGGGAGAGTGCCCGCTTATGGGCTTCATGTATCGATATTCCCATGGACTCTGTTATTCCCTGCGTCCATCGTTTACGTGGTCGGCCTCTTCCTCTGCTTCCCTCTGGTCTGTACATCATTGCTTGTTGTGATATACTGTTAGTTGGTAACCTACTTTCATGGCCAAACCATGTGACTTGCTGCCTTCTAATAAAATCTAGTGCAGCTATAACCCTCACTTTAGTCCTGATTTCTTTATTTCTGATCTTATCTCTTCTTGATACATTGAGTATTCTTCTCAGGAATCTCATTTCTGTTGTGATTTTTCTTTTCTCTTTTTCTGTCATTGTCCAGTTTTGGCATTGGTAACACAGAGTTGTAGGAAGAGTGTGTTGTAAAGTGCTTTCTTAGTAGTTATGGATACACGTTTGTTCTTTAGTATTGGTGCCATTTGTCCAATGAGTTGGTTTGACTTATTGCATCTATTTTCGATCTCGTCTTTTGATTTGCCAATTGATGAAATTATACTTAATACTAAAAGTGACTTATAAAAATACTGGAACTGACACGTCCTCCTCGTCTCTGACCAGTATCTTCTTATTGCAGCATAGACACTCAAGCTACACATAGCCAGCCGTTCTACAGTGTGCTATCTCCTGAAGCTCCCTTTGTGTCCTCCCCGTGCTATACTGTCTGTCTGTCATTACTGCCTAAAGTACCTTGTAGTGTAGGGCGGAGGTGGGGGCGGGGGTATCTTGAGCCTAAGGAATTAAGGCCGCTCGGCTAGTGAAGTCGCTGCAAACTATGCAGGTTAGTGTTTTTTTTTTTTTTGCCCTGACAGGAAAATATATGCTACCTTACCAAGGATTCAAACTGGAGTGTCCCGAATGGGAGCATGCGTTCTTTCCACACGGCCAGACGCTCCTCCCCATATTATTCATCTGTCACTAATTCTCATGTCCGTATATTTTCAGGTCTGTCTCTATTTCGTTTGCTCTGTGGTTTCCACACAATTGTTCTAATTGTGTGACATAACAATTAAAAGCCAGAGTTGCTGCATGTGACCAGGCGTCTGTCCTGGCTCGAGCGCCATGGCCAGTAGGCGTGCCTGTGTTCTGAGTGGTCATCTAGACGAGGCCCCATCTAGCCAGATACATTAACAATTGACTAGGTTCCAGGTCCGGCTGTTCTGAAATGGGCACCAGAAATGTCACGGTACGCCTCCAGGTGTGTGAAAGTGTTTTTTTTTTTTTTACTTATTTACCAGCTGGCTACTTACTTACTTAGTTACTGAATTGATTATTTATTTACTTACTGAATTACTTACTGAATTACTTATTTACTTTTTGTTTAGTTGCATATCCTATTACAGTCACCCCAGCAATTATTTTTGCTGTTTGTAATCTCTTGGCAAGTTTACGTTCAGTAGATTGCCATTGCTTTCTGAACGACCGGCACTCATACCATTTTGTAAAAAAAATCAACGCAAGGCAGTCTGCTGCCAATTCGCCCGCAGCTGTGTTTTCAAAGCAGGTATGCGGGACTACGAACTGCATACGTATTCCTTCGCCACGGAACCGGCATTTAGTTACTTACTGAGAGAGGTATTTAGATACTGACTGAATTATTTACATAGTAATCTACTGAATTATTGAGTTACTTGCAGTGTTACTTATTTAGTTACTGACTGAATTACTTAGTTACTGAACAACTTACATTCCTACTTAGTTACTTAGAGAGTTACTTACTTAGTTACTGATTTACTCACTTCGTTACTTATTGAATACGTTACTCGTTTAATTACTTACTGAGGGATTTACTTAGTTACTTACTGAGTTACCTTCTTAGTTACTTACTTTGTTACGTACTGAGTTACTTACTTAGTTACTGAATTACTCTCTTGGTTACTTACTGAATACGTTACTCGTTTAAATACTTACGGAGTAACTTACTTAGTTTCATATCTACTAACTTACCTATTTAGTTATTTACTAAATACTTCTTTACTCGTTTAATTGCCGGGGAATCAAGGCCGCCTGGCTAGTGCAGTCGCCTCGAACTGTGCAGGTTAAGGTTTTCTTTTTGCCCCGAACAGAAAAATAAAAAAAAATCTACACCGTACCAAGGATTCGAAACTGGGTCCCCAGAAGGAGAATCCGGCATTCTAGCCACTGGGTCAGCCGCTCCAAGAAATAACAACCAGTTAAAAATGCTGGGGTTGACTGCGACGTCATGTGAAGACTTTGCTTATTAACTGAAGCAGGTTCAAGACAATACACGTGACATAAACTCTCCCTTGAAGCAGGTAGTCGAAAAGTCTCATGATATAAACTCTCCCTTGAAGCAGGTAGACGAAAAGTCTCATGATATAAACTCTCCCTTGAAGCAGAGAGACGAAAAGTCTCATGATATAAACTCTCCCTTGAAGCAGGAACACTAATAACATCTGATGGGAGATGCCTTGAAGAGATTAGAACAAGGATCGCCATGGCAAAAGTAGCCTTTAGCAAGATGAAAAACATACTGACCAATAAAAAGATGTCAATTGAAACGAGAAAAAGAGTGTTGAGATGCTACATAGAACCTGTACTTTTATATGGATGTGAAGCTTGGACAATGAGCAGCCAGGCTGAAAAACATCTGATGGCTGTAGAAATGTGGTTTCTGAGGAAAATGCAAAGAATACCATGGACAGCCAGAAAGACCAATGAACAAGTCCTTCAAGAAACAAATGAAGATCGTAAACTGATCAGAGACATTAGACGTAGACAGTCACAATTTTTTAGGCATGTTATGAGAAGAAATGATTTGGAGAACTTGGTGACAACTGGAAAGATCGAGGGAACAGACCAAGGGGAAGACCTAGAAACAAGTATCTGGATGGCTTGGCCTTGTGCATGGTCGAGACAGAAACACGGAACTGATCCACGACTCTGTTGATCGAGTGAGATGGCAGAACATGACCGCCCACGCTTACCGGCATGGCACATGATGGATGGATGGAAGCAGGTAGACGAAAAGACTCATGATATAAACTCTCCCTTGAAGCAGGTAGACGAAAACACTCATGATATAAACTCTCCTTTGAAGCAGGTAGACGAAAAGTCTCATGATATAAACTCTCCCTTGAAGCAGGTAGACGAAAAGTCTCATGATATAAACTTTCCCTTGAAGAAAGGGAGACGAAAAGTCTCATGATATAAACTTTCCCTTGAAGCAGGTAGACGAAAAGACTCATGATATAAACTCTCCCTTGAAGCAGGTGGACGAAAAGTCTCATGATATAAACTCTCCCTTGAAGCAGGTAGACGAAAAGACTCATGATATAAACTCTCCTTTAAAGCAGGTAGACGAAAAGTCTCATGATATAAACTCTCCCTTAAAGCAGGGAGACGAAAAGTCTCATGATATAAACTCCTTGAAGCAGGTAGACGAAAAGTCTCATGACATAAACTCTCCCTTGAAGCAGGTAGATGAAAAGTCTCGATATAAACTAACCCCTGATGTTGGTTAAAGAATAGACTCGCAATATAAACTCTACTTTCAAGTCATCATCATCATCAAGCACCATGCCGATAACGTTCAAAGTTCGTATGATCACAAGTGTACTGGATAAGAACTGTGTACTTCTCTCGAGTATGCCATTCGGCCAAGCTATCCAGATTTTATCTTTTTAGTTAGCTTAAGATTAGTCAACTTAAAATTACCGTGTAGACAATTGACATTACTGCGCGAATATGTGTATATTTCAACTTGAAGGATTTATCTAGTTAATTTACTTTACGTTGTGTGATTTCTGCAGTATGTACCTGACGAGATGCAGCGAAATATGCCAGGCAATAATTCGTTCAATCTGTTGTTTGTGTCTTCGTTATTAAAAGTTTATCTCTTTGTCTTTCCTTTGCATTTTCCCCCAACAATCTTACCAATTATGATTAAATTCCCAATATTACTGTTAGTTGACTTTGAAGGAGATAAAAGATACAAGAGTAGATGCAGGGTTTGAACTCACAATTACATTAGATACAAGAGTAGATGCAGCGTATTAACTCACACTTACATTAGATATAAGAGTAGATACAGCATTTGAACTCACCCTTACATTAGATACAAGAGTAGATGCAGCGTTTGAACTCATCCTTACATTAGATTCAAGAGTAGATGCAGCGTTTGAACTCACCCTTACATTAGATACAAGAGTAGATGAAGCGTTTGAACTCACCCTTACATTGGATACAAGAGTAGATGCAGTGTTTGAACTCACCCTTACATTACATACAAGAGTAGATGCAGTGTTTGAACTCACCCTTACATTGGATACAAGAGTAGATGAAGCGTTTGAACTCACCCTTACATTATATACACGAATAGATGCAGCGTTTGAACTCACCCTTACATTAGATACAAGAGTAGATGCAGCGTTTGAACTCACCCTTACATTAGATACAAGAGTAGATGCAGTGTTTGAACTCACCCTTACATTGGATACAAGAGTAGATGAAGCGTTTGAACTCACCCTTACATTAGATACACGAATAGATGCAGCGTTTGAACTCACCCTTACATTAGATTCAAGAGTAGATGCAGGGTTTGAACTTACATTTACATTAGATACAAGAGTAGATGCAGGGTTTGAACTCACCTTTACATTAGATACAAGAGTAGATGCAGGGTTTGAACTTACATTTACATTAGATACAAGAGTAGATGCAGGGTTTGAACTCACCCTTACATTAGATACAAGAGTAGATGCAGGGTTTGAACTCACCCTTACATTAGATACAAGAGTAGATGCAGGGTTTGAACTTACATTTACATTAGATACAAGAGTAGATGCAGGGTTTGAACTCACCTTTACATTAGCTACAAGTGTAGATGTAAGGGTGGAACTCACCCTTACATTAGATACAAGATTAGATGCAAGGCAAGGTTTGAAATCATCCTTACATTAGATATAAGAGTAAATGCAAGGTTTGAACTCACTGTTACATTAGATACAAAAGTAGATGTAGGATTGAACTCACCCTTACATTAGATACAAGAGTAGATGTAAGGATTGAACTCACCCTTACATTAGATACAAAAGTAGATGTAAGGATGGAACTCACCCTTACATTATATACAAGAGTAGATGCAGCGTTTGAACTCACTGTTACATTAGGTACAAGAGTAGATGTAAGGATTGAACTCACCCTTACATTAGATACAAGAGTATATTCAAGGTGTGAACTCACCCTTACATTAGATACAAGAGTAGATGCAAGGTGTGAGCTCACCCTTACATTAGATACAAGAATAGATGCAAGGTTTGAACTCACCCTTACATTAGGTACAAGAGTAAATGCGGGGTTTGAACTCACCATTACATGAGATACAAGAGTAAATGCGGGGTTTGAACTCACCATTACATGAGATACAAGAGTAGATGGAAGATTTGAACTCACCCTTACATTAGATACAAGAGAAGATGTGGGGTTTGAACTCACCCTTACATTAGATACAAGAGTAGATGCAAGGTTTGAACATAATCTTACATTAGCTATAAGAGTAGATGCAAGGTTGAACTCACCCTTACATTAGCTACAAGAGTAGATGCAAGGTTTGAACTCACCCTTAAATTAGCTACAAGAGTAGATGCAAGGTTTGAACTCACCCTTACATTAGATACAAGAGTAGATGCAAGGTTTGAACTCAACCTTAAATTAGCTATGAGAGTAGATGCAAGGTATGAACTCACCCTTACATTAGCTACAAGAGTAGACGCAAGGTTTGAACTCACCCTTATCGTGGACCAGCATGAGCACTGACTGCTGTGGGGCTACAATGATCTCGTGGTAGTTATTATCGTTCAGCTCAATGGAGTAGATCCGCGTGAGGCCTCCAAAGTTGCCTCCCAGGATACGGCTGATCTCGTTGATGATGTCATCCACCTTGATGTCCACTTGGACTCTGTCAGCAACAAGCAACCAGATTGTAAATGGCCAGGTTCAACTCCAGCAGGCAAAAAACAAACGCATGGATGGACTGACAGGTTGGTTGATGTATGGATAGTTGTAGTAAAACTCGCTTACACCCAGGAAGTACATGACCGTAGACCCCGAGGTAGATCAAGAAGACGGAGGAGAGATAATATACAAACAGACCTACAAGCACTTGGAATCAGCGACTGGCAAGAGAAGGTCAACCAGAGAGACGAATGTAGACGGATTGTACCTGCAGCAAAGAACCTCAATGGCTCGGAATGCTGAAGAAGAAGAAGAAGATATTTGTAGCGTGTAAGGGATAGTTAGAAAGGTAGGTCAGTGGGTAGGCTGATTGGTAGACATGTTGTTCTGTTTGGTGAATAGAAACATTGAAAATTGTTAGATTCGTAGGTTGACTATGTGGTTAGATAGGTAGGGAAGTAGGTAGGCGATTAGGTATGAAGGTAGGTAGGTAGGGAGAGAGGGAGGGGGAGGGATGTAGGTAGATAGGTAGGTAGCCTGTTAGGCAGGTAGATAAGATAATACTTTAAGGATAGTATGTCATTAATGGCAGACAGACACACAGCCAGATTGGCAGACAAACATAGAGATGGGTAGATAGACATACATTATACAGATATATAGGCAAGTAGATTGATTAATTGATTGATTGATTGATTTAGGAACCGACATCACAGCATTCGGGACATTCCCATAAGTGCTCCATCCCCATCCTCTACCTTCAAGCAGGTAGATAAGATAATACAAAAGAATAGCATGCCATTAGTTACATACAGACACACACACACACACACACACACATAGCCAGATAGGCAGACATGCATACATAGAGATGGACAGAGAGACAGGCTTATTGACAGTCACAGACGTTAAACAGACAGACTTGTTGACAAACACACATACATACATGCGGAGACAGAGATAGACATACATAATTACAGACAGACAGGAAGGCAGGAAAGCAGGTAGGCAGACACAGAGTCAGGCAGGTGGGTAGGTATGCATCTAGGTAGTTAGGTAAGTATTTAGGTAGGTAGTCCAGTACTCACATCTCGTGACCTTTCTTTGCTGCTCTATGATAGACAAGTGCAGGCAGTTCGGTAATTCCCCATTCCTGAAATAATCACATAACTGAGACAGATTTCGCATCTGAAAGTGGGAACACTTGTAATATATTAATAATTTTGGTCTGTGAAAGAGAAATATAGACAACCACACACATGTGATAATTGACAATAACACATAAACACACCAGACTGACTGTTTATCCTCTCTCTTGCCTTAGTATACTACATCCCAGACAGCATACACCCCAGACCACAACCAGCAGCATACCACATACCAGTCAGAGTACACCCCCCAACACTCACTGGCAGTATATACATATTAGTCATAATACACCCCCCAACACTCACTAGCAGTATATACATACTAGTCAGAGTACACCCTCCAACACTCACTAGCAGTATATACATACTAGTCAGAGTACACCCTCCAACACTCACTAGCAGTATATACATACTAGTCAGAATACACCCTCCAACACTCACTGGCAGTATATACATATTAGTCATAATACACCCCCCAACACTCACTAGCAGTATATACATACTAGTCAGAATACACCCTCCAACACTCACTAGCAGTATATACATACTAGTCAGAATACACCCTCCAACACTCTCTAGCAGTATATACATACTAGTCAGAATACACCCTCCAACACCCACTAGCAGTATATACATACTAGTCAGAATACACCCTCCAACACTCTCTAGCAGTATACTACATTCCAGTCAGAATACACCCTCCAACACTCACTAGCAGTATATACATACTAGTCAGAATACACCCTCCAACACTCTCTAGCAGTATATACATACTAGTCAGAATACACCCTCCAACACCCACTAGCAGTAAACCACATACCAATCAGAATACACCCTCCAACACTCACTAGCAGTAAACCACATACCAGTCAGAATACACCCTCCAACACTCACTAGCAGTATATACATACTAGTCAGAATACACCCTCCAACACTCACTAGCAGTAAACCACATACTAGTTAGAATACACCCTCCAACATTCACTAGCAGTATACCACATACCAGTCAGAATACATCCTCCAACACTCACTAGCAGTATATACATACTAGTCAGAATACAACCTCCAACACTCACTGGCTGTATACTACATACTAGTCAGAATACACCCTCCAATACTCACTAGCAGTATACTACATTCCTATGAGAATACAACCTCCATCACTCAATGGCGGTATATACATACTAGTCAGAATACACCTTCATCAGGACAATTAGTTGCATATCCTATTCACGACAATGCAGTTAATCCTGGCATTTGTTGACTATTTGTGATCTCTTAGCAAATTTACATTCAGTAGTTTCTGAATGACTGGCTCTCATACCAGTGTACAAAAATGAACACAAGGCGGCTGCTGCCAAATCGCCTGCAGCTGTGTTTCGAATGTGGTATACGGGATTACTAGCAGCGTCCGTAATCCTCCGCCACAGAGAACCACAATATCATGGCACGCTACCAAACATCTACAGAACCCGCATACACAGCAATGAACATCTACCCGAATAAACGACAGATAAGATATACAAACACTTAGCCTAGCACCAGGCGTCGCCTTAGCATAAACACGGGACATAGATACAAAATAACAGACTGCATCTTGACTTCTCCAGCCTACACAACACACACATTAAACCCGAGGCCAAAGAAATAAAGTGCAGATTACTGTTACACCAGCCACACAAATGTAATCACGCAGATGCAAAGACACCAATCAATGCCAGCGATGCAGACACAACAGGCCAGAAGCAGTGAAATACACACTATACGAGTGTCCAACAGGCACGGTTACATGCATGTAAACAACTAATTAACACACAAATAAATAAGAAATCAGACATATACAAGGCAATCTTTCTCAACAATATACCTACAACTTCAAAAGACCCACACACACAACACTATAAGCAGTATTGTCAGAAAGCATGCACCTGAATAGTACATGCAGAGGCTCAAGCATATACAACAGAAACATACAACAAACGCGTATTTAATTGTGCACACATTTCAACACAAAACATCTTCAATACTCGCAGACAAATATGCATCTTTACACTCTATTATTATACGCAGTTTAATTATATCCAATGAATTTCTTGTTCTTCTGCTGCTGCTTTCTCAAGTTCCTGTCGTGGGATACACACAGTCTTAGTTGATAACTATTGTATCATCTCTTCTGGTTTATATGTTGATGTGATTTCTTATGTTTGTTTGAAAATGAAGACTTTTCGCCGTAAAGTCCTTTGTTGTGTGTAATCGTATTTCATTAGTTAAAGTAAGTAGCATATCCTTTACAGGACGTAGCAGTCAACCACATCAATTTTGGCTGTTTGTGATTTCTTGGTAAAAATATGAATAAAATTTGGTGGAACTGCGGTAAAGCTGTGAAAATGTAAACAATATAAAATGACACAAAGTAATGCAGCTTTACATAACAGAATTACGACACATACAGGACATTGCGACGACTAGCCTTCATCAGCAAACAAATACATACACAAAACACAACATATAGTCACGAATAAGACCCTCCGGTGACTATATTAAGGCGTAACGACGGGATGAGAAGAATAAGACGATGGAAAAAATGAGAGCAATGGAGAGAAAATGATAATTTGAGAAAAAAGTGTTCCTGCTTACCCCAGAATCACAAGACTATATGGTGTATTTTGTGTATGTAATGAAGGCTAGTCGCCGCAACGTTCTTTATGTGTCGTAATTCTGTTATGAAAAGCTGCATTACTTTGTGTCATTTTATATTATGATTTATTGGCAAGTGTACGTTCTATTGTTTGCCATTACTTTCTGAACGACCGGCACTCATACAATTCTATGAAAACCAAAGACAAGGCGGTCTGCTGCCAAATCGCCCACAGCTGTGTTTCAAACACGGTATGCGGGAATATGAATTGCTTACGTAAACCCTTCACCACGGAACCGGTGTATGTAATTCATCTGCCCTATATTACGTGTCCTATACTGTTTTCATGTCCACAGCTTTAAGGCAGTTGAACACATTTCACTCGTACACACCTTAATGAGAGCTTGGTCGTTCGTTCTTGTAAAAAATATTTCAGGATCGTGTGGAAACGCTTGAGATGCCGCTAAAAAGAACGGGAATGCGATCGAACATCTTTTGCAGGCTGCAGGAAACACAGAAAAACTCATATTAACTCATCTGTACTAAAAATCTCATATTAACTCATTTGTACTAACAAACTCACATTAACTCATCAATACCAGAAAACTCAATACACGTATTAGGTTCTCGACTCACGAGTCTCTTTCTGACATCATTCTGCTCCAATTTGTTGTTTCATCAACCGACTCAATGAACATTTCAAAGACCAATGTTTTCCAAAAGTGAATGTGGATAATGAAGACACATACAAAAGGTTGTACAATGTATTGCTATGTCTATTTCGCTGCATCCCGTCAGGTCGATTCTACAGAAGTCACTCAACATAAAACAAAGCAATGCAATCTTCAAGCAGAACACACAAAACGGACATATTTTAAGATATGCGGAAGCAGTTTCAATAGCTAAGCCTTTGTTGTGTAAACAAATAGCATGATAGGCAGTTTAAAAGTACCGTTGTAAACAGTTTAACTGATTCAGTGCGAAACAAACAGCAGGTGCGAACTAAATATGGTACACGATTAAATGAACAAGTATTATAATGTAAATTGGTGTTCACTGAGTATTAAAATTGTAGAAGAATCACGAAAAAAGGGAATATAAAAGAAACACAAACAAATAAAACAAATAGCACGATGACCATAGTAAGGCCATATATCATCCTGCCGCACTGAATCAGTTAAAATACCGCGGGAAGTTGTATGTTGTATGTTTTAGCTTGATGGATTCATCCCGAGGTTCTTCCAGGGACTCAATCTGGAACCTGGTTCAAAACAGCTGCGGGCGATTTGGAAGCTGACATTCTTGCGTTGCTTTCCATATAATGGTATGAGTGCCGGTCGTTCAGAAATCAAAGGCAAACTACTGAACGTTACCTTGTCCAGGAATCACAAACAGCTTTAAAGTGCTGGGATTGACTGCGACGCCCTGTAAAGGATACGCAGCTAACTTAATTAACTGGGAGCTCGAATCAATTCTAGAAAAAAACATGCATTGATGGGGATGCGAACCCTTGGCCATAAGGATGACTGGCGAGAGTCTTGTCACTACACTCCCGAAATGTAGTAGAGGCAAACACACACACACTTTCTCTCTCTCTCTCTCTCTCTCTCTCTCTCTCTCTCTCTCTCTCTCTCTCTCTCTCTCTCTCTCACACACACACACACGCACGCACACACACACACACACACACACACACACACACACTGATTAACAGGCATACGTAAAGAAAGCAACAAAGCAATCACCAAAGAAAGAAACGAGGCCAGAATGAGAGAAAATTCAAGGCAAAAAGGCGCACGGTGGAAGAAAGTGAGAAAAGAAGGCATTTCAGATTGATGAGTAAAGATAACTAATGCATACCAGGTGGACAGGGAAAACAAAGAAAAGATAAACAGGCACACTGCTAGGCATTCAGACACACAGCTAGGCATTCAGACACACAGCCGGTGCGATCACAACATTGCGGGAGAAAGCGATGTACAGGCGGAGAAACAAAGAGACGGACAGAAGTACTAATAATTGAAGTAATACAAGGCAATGGAAGTGGGGAGAGTAAAGACACACTAGTAGACTGAGTAAAGAGAGAAAGAAAGAAAGAAAGAAAGAAAGAAAGAAAGATAGAAAGAAAGAAAGAGGCATTTAGGTAATTAGTAACAGACACACAATAAAACTGGCACGAGAAGCACGAGAAAAAAATATGTAATTATTTAAAAATGGTAGAGAGAGAGAGAGAGAGAGAGAGAGAGAGAGAGAGAGAGAGAGAGAGAGAGGAGAGAGAGAGGAGGGAGAGAGAGAGAGAGAGAGAGAGAGAGAGAGAGAGAGAGAGAGAGAGAGAGAGAGAAGGGATTTGAAAACCGAAAAATATACAAAGGTTGTGAGAGGGATAGTGCGGAAGATAGACTGGCAGAAGGCACGCACGCCCATGAACACAGACAGCCAATGAAAAATTGACATTAAATACACTTGACTAAATTTACCAGTGTATACTTAATACTCAACGCCCTTAACCCCCAAGGCCTTTCTCTGTGACCTATCGGGACTTAGTTTGAGATGTGGTGTGTATCACGCCGGCTAATATCACGCTAATCTCTGTCTGTCTGTCTGTCTGTCTGTCTGTCTGTCTGTCTGTCTGAAAATGGTGCATTCATGTATGAATATGTGGGTATTTATGTATGTGTTTATATATGTTTATATATATATATATATATATATATATATATATATATATATATATATATATATATATATATATATATATATATATATATATATGTATATATGTGTGTGTGGCAAACTACTGAACGTAAACTTACCCAGGAATCACGAACAGCCAAAAAATGCTGGGGTTGACTGCTACATCTTTTAAAGGATTTGCAACTAACTAAATACAAAATATGAGTAGTTGGATGGTGGAATATAAGACGAGCCTTTGTGCCCAACTTGTGACCCTTTGAAAATAAAGTTCGTTCGATCGTTCGTTCGTTCGTTCTCCTTTGAATTCACATCTATATTTCCCTCATTAATTTAAACACTTATATGAGACTAAACATAAGCGTTGCGTGCCGCTTTCTTTATCTGGTGCACGGGAGGATCAGTGCGCATGTCTGTGTATTCTATTTCCTGTAAATATGGAAGCATTATTTCCCTCTTGACATCCTTGGCAACAGTTAAGACTCTTGGATTTCATAATTTTATCAGATAAATCTCCACAAACATGTCATGGTTTTAATGGCATCAGTTAGCAAAAGGATAAATCATGAACGCTAATTCTATACAAGTACACAACTTGTTAAATTTGTGAGCAATAAGAGCCGGGTAAACTTAATATAATATACTTTATGCCAAAAGCCTAGAAGTTTCTCATCATAACATTCTTCTTCTTCATCTCCTCCTCCTCCTCTCCTCTTCCTTCTTCTTCTTGTCGTTTTCAACGTTATGCTTGTCAGCGTTGATTTAGAAAGAACTTTCTAGACCAGTGGTTCTCAACCTTTTTTGGCCCGTGCCCCCTTTCACCATATTTTCAGAATGTCACCCCCCCCCCCCCCTTTCGTATTTCCTACCTAAAACGTCCCGCCCCTGCCCCTACACCGTATACGTTATACGTAATAATGGAAGCTAAATTTAATAGCACATACTAAAACAAGTCTAGACGTCCAGATAAAACGTGGTGTGGGTCTACTTACTTTATAAAATGAATTTTAGAAGGGTAAGACGTACAGAACCGTACAGTATGAAGGGAAAAACAATATCAAGTAATCTGTTCTTGTATTAACGCGA
Source organism: Cepaea nemoralis (assembly GCA_014155875.1). Classification (NCBI taxonomy): domain Eukaryota; kingdom Metazoa; phylum Mollusca; class Gastropoda; order Stylommatophora; family Helicidae; genus Cepaea; species Cepaea nemoralis. Next base: position 546,478 of record JACEFZ010023382.1, read on the forward strand.
TCTTGAAATAATCTTAATTTCCCCCCCCCCCCCTAAAATTTCCCCTAGGGGGGAATTCCCCACCGGTTGAGAACCACTGTTCTAGACAGAGAATCTCCATGGCAAGCTATAAAGTTCCTGTATCTTGATGCCGGATCTGTTTTTTGGTAGGCTATTGTCGAAAAGTCGAAGTACAAGACAGAGCCGTGTGTCTGTTCGTATAATCTATTGCTCAGATGGCGCCCGCTTGCTGCCGGGTGACATTATTCTTTTCCTTGTCAGGTCTCCACACAATATACACTGATACAACTTGCTGCATCTCGCCATGTGCAACTCCAGTTAGATATTATATGAAGTGAATACGCGAATTACACTTTAGCTTAAATACATGAAACGTCTTTATATTCGAACAATATTAGTGAATATGTGTATTCACATAGTTTAACTAAAGTATAATATATTTATTCACTTCATGTGATATACAACAGTATGCGCCTAATGAGATGCAGCAAAATATGACAGACAAAAAGGCGCGCAATCTTCTGTTTGTGGTGTGTGTGTTAGAATTCACTAAAAGGAATGCATTGTTTTGAATATTAAGCATGTGTGTACACTGTTGATATATGACCAGTTTTCACTTCTGATGGGAGAGCGCATAAAGAATTAAACATATATTATGCAAAGGCATATCAGGTACTGGGACAACTATCGTCACTTCTGTCTCATTGAAAAATACATATAAGTACTAAGCAAATCGCTTCAGAATTATTATTGTTGGCTGACATTGGCTATCAATGGCGAGCATGTAGACTAAATACAACTAAGGAGCGCAATATCATAACAACAGAGATGAGATGACTTAGAGAAGTTGCGGGAGTAGCCGTCACTGTTACTGTCATTTACTGCCAATATAGGCAACTGTTGATGATGATGATAGTACCTTGCGGTGTATGGCCCCGGGGGAGGGGGTGGGGGAGTCTTTGAGTTTGAGGATTTTCTTTTTGCCCCCGACAGAAAAATATTTCACACCTTACCGAGGATTGGAACCCGGGTCTCCTGAAGGAGAATCCGGCGTTCTAGCCACTCGACCAGCCGCTCCTCGGGTGTAGCCGTGAGAGACAGAATTAGCGATGCGGAAATTAGAAGACGACAAGATCTTCAACCTGTCGTGTAGTTCATTACAGAACAACAGATGAAATGGTTTATCCACCTGAGAAGAATTCCCTGGTACAATCTGCCACAAAGTATCACATAAAAATGGGAGAGCATAACATGGATACAGAGCATGAGGAAGACACCACGTAAAATATGGAGTGATGGTGTCAAGAACAACCTCACAGAAATGAATACAAACTCACAACAAGCACTAGAAAGAGCGCAGAACAGATCTTTACATCCCCCTCCCCATTTCACTGAAGTAAATGGAGGAAGAGAAGAAGGAGAAGAGGGCACATAACACTTCAGATCGGTGATCATCTTCACAATTTCGGTTACCTCCCTATTCCAGTAAACACGGCAGCCTGTGGTGCAACTTTAAGCACGAAACATCCAATTGGAGGACGCGTGTTTGAACGCGTTATTCACAACAATAACAAAAACAAGTCAAACTACTGAATATAAGTAGTTAGAAAGGCGCAAATCGGTTATGATTTGCCGGAGCCTCCGGCAATTGACCTTGACCTCGGCTGATTTTCACTCCCCCTCGGTCATATAGTTGGGTGGTGTAAGGGGTGGTATCTAGGTCATATCTAAGGGCGATAATTCTAAGATTTTATGTTTCTAAGGGCAGATAACTATTGAGTGGGTGTATAAAATTTTTAATTAATTATTAAAAAATAAAATAAAATAAATAAAAATAAATAACGACGGGGTGCGGGGTGGTGTCGAGGGGGTGGGCGCGTGGGTGAGACTAGACGGTTCGGGCTTAAACACTATCAGGTATATAATAATTTTTATTAAATCATGTATAAACAATACAATGCATATTAAATAAGTAGCGGCATAGTGGAAAATTCTGGAAGGTAGGACCGGGGCGTTATACGTCGGCAAGTGTGGGAAAATCTCCGGCGGGTGTGACGGTGGTCGGTTCATAACAGACGTGGAGGGGGTGCATACGGAAAAGTCATTAAGTAACGGGTTGTAAAAACGTGGGTGAGTGGTGTGTTAAAATATTTTGAACTGTTAGCACATTGGTGGTGTACATTAGTACGAATAGAAGGAATAGGTGCGGTGGGGATAGTAGTGGGTATGGGTTAGTGAAATTAGTTGATAAGGGTGGTTATTAGTGCTATGTAGATGTTCATAGTAGCTTATTCACTAACATAACACGTGTTACAAATGAAACCTTGAAAGCTAAAGATCGCTGATTGTAATGGATATAGTGTAGTATCATTCGGCGGTAAGGGGTGGGTACCAGGTATTAGTGGTCAAGCAGTGGTCAAGCAGTGGTCAAGTGGTGATCAAGTAAGGAAAATTTTAGGGAACAGTGATTGTAATGATATGGTGATGCTTAAAGGGTGGTAAATTAGTGGTCAAGTAGTGGTCAAGTGTTGGTTAAGTGACGAAAACTTTAGGCAAATATTAGGGAACAGTGATTGTAATGATATGGTGATGATTAAAGGGTGTTAAATTAGTGGTCAAGTAGTGGTCAAGCAATGGTCAAGTAAAATTTTTTTTAGGGAAAAGTGATTGTAATGATATGGTGATGATTAAAGGATGGTAAATTAGTGGTCAAGCAGTGGTCAAGTAGTGGTCAAGGGGTGGTCAAGTGAGGAAATTTTAGGGAAAAGTGGTTATAATGATATGGTGATGATTAAAGGGTGGTAAATTAGTGGTCAAGTAGTGGTCAAGTAGTGGTCAACCAATGGTCAAGTAGTGGTCAAGTGAGGAAATTTTAGGGAAAAGTGGTTATAATGATATGGTGATGATTAAAGGGTGGTAAATTAGTGGTCAAGTAGTGGTAAACCAATGGTCAAGTAGTGGTCAAGTGGTCGAGTGACCACTTAAATTGTAGAGGACGATGTCCCTAAGATTATGGTAGTGGTTAAAGTGATCGATGACATGGTCAAGTAGCGGTCAACCAGTGGTCAAGTGGTCGAATGAACACTTAAAAGGTAGAGAAAAGTACGTATATTGAAACGGTGATGGTAAAAGGGTCGACAACGGGGTCAAGCAGTGGTCAAGTAGTGCTCAACCAGTGGTCAACCGCTCAAGTGAGAAAATTGTAGGGTATGGTACGTGTAATGAAACAGAGATAGATAAATTAAGTAGTGGCGTTGTCAAGTAGTGATCAAGTAGCGGGCAAGGACTGGTCAAATGGTCGAGTGACCACTTAAAGTTTAAGGGAAAGTACGTGTAGTGAACCTGTGTTGGTTAAAGTGATCGATGACGTGCTCAAGTAGTGGCCAAGTAGTGGTAAATTGTCGAGTGACTACTTAAATTGTCGGTGAAAGTAGGTATAGTGACATGGTGATGATCAAGAGTTGGTCAAGGGGTGCTCAAATAGTGGTCAACCGCTCAAGTGAGAAAATTGTAGGGTATGGTACGTGTAGTGAAACAGAGATGGATAAATTAAGTAGTGACGTTGTCAAGTAGTGATCAAGTAGCGGGCAAGTACTGGTCAAATGGTCGAGTGACCACTTAAAGTGTAAGGGAAAGTACGTGTAGTGAACCTGTGTTGGTTAAAGTGATCGATGACGTGCTCAAGTAGTGGCCAAGTAGTGGTAAATGGTCGAGTGACTACTTAAATTGTCGGTGAAAGTAGGTATAGTGACATGGTGATGATCAAGAGTTGGTCAAGGGGTGCTCAAATAGTGGTCAACCGCTCAAGTGAGAAAATTGTAGGGTATGGTACGTGTAGTGAAACAGAGATGGATAAATTAAGTAGTGACGTTGTCAAGTAGTGATCAAGTAGCGGGCAAGTACTGGTCAAATGGTCGAGTGACCACTTAAAGTGTAAGGGAAAGTACGTGTAGTGAACCTGTGTTGGTTAAAGTGATCGATGACGTGCTCAAGTAGTGGCCAAGTAGTGGTAAATGGTCGAGTGACTACTTAAATTGTCGGTGAAAGTAGGTATAGTGACATGGTGATGATCAAGAGTTGGTCAAGGGGTGCTCAAATAGTGGTCAACCGCTCAAGTGAGAAAATTGTAGGGTATGGTACGTGTAGTGAAACAGAGATGGATAAATTAAGTAGTGACGTTGTCAAGTAGTGATCAAGTAGCGGGCAAGTACTGGTCAAATGGTCGAGTGACCACTTAAAGTGTAAGGGAAAGTACGTGTAGTGAACCTGTGTTGGTTAAAGTGATCGATGACGTGCTCAAGTAGTGGCCAAGTAGTGGTAAATGGTCGAGTGACTACTTAAATTGTCGGTGAAAGTAGGTATAGTGACATGGTGATGATCAAGAGTTGGTCAAGTGGTGCTCAAATAGTGGTCAAGTAGTGGTCAAGTAGTCGAATGACCACTTAAATTATAGGGTATGGTACGTGTAGTGAAACGGTGATGGTAAAATAAGTAAGGACATAGTCAAATAGTGGCCAAGTACTGGTGAAGTAGTGATCAAGTGGTCGAAGGATCACTTAAATTGTAGGGTATGGTATGTGTAGTGACATGATGATGGTTAAAGTGATCGATGAAATGATCAAGACGTTATGCCGACTGCTAAGTTCAGAAAGTAATGTCCTTACTATCGGCAATTTCCCTGACAGGAGCGCCTCGAGCACTGATTTTGTATTGATCAATAGCACCTAGTGGTACAGTCGATACACATGGACAATAGTTACAGCCGGTCAAAGATGGTGTCGCACCCTATCACACATGGGTAATTGCTACAACCAAACTACGTCTCATTCACTAAAACTGGTCAAATATGGTGTAACATCCGGTCACAGGGGTAATGGGACATCTGAGACACGTGGTTAAGAGGGAAACTATAGAAAAAGGGTGTCCTATCGGTTGTCGAGTCAGGGAACCTAACGTATGATGATCACTGTGTATAGGAGTGAATACACTGCATCATCACCACTGCATCCGAAAGGTAAAAGGGTCACCCCCTTCTCTCTCTCTTTTCTATAACCGTGTAGTCCTAGTGTTATCCGGTTACACCAAAGGACACCCGAGCATCAACACAACAAACTGCCCCGATTCAACCTTAGGCAATGCACGTAACATGACAGGTCACATGTCCGCCGTCATAATCAGCGACGTTATCACGTATCAAATTAGATAGCCACACTTTCATTTCCTTTCTATGTGTCCATAGTGTCTACATCTTTCTCCAGAAAACCATTTCCAAGACCAATATATGTTATTTGTCAGTGTACCTGCTCAGTGCCACACTTCACAACCAGACAAAAATACACGTTCTATGTACCACTTCAACCGTCAAATAAGAAAATATGTTAGACAAAATATTAAAATTATTGGTCAAATACAGAAATATATCACCCAAACTTATAAAAAGTAGGAACATATGTTAACCAAATGGAAAATATCTTAGCCAAATAGGAAAATTTGTTAGCCAAATAGAAAAAATATTGACCACGTAATGATATATCTTGTCCACACTTATGAAAAGTAGGGAAATTTGTTAGTCAAATGAGTAAAAAGATTGACCAAGTAACGAAATACCCAAACCAAACTTATGAAAAGTACGAAACGTTGTTAAGCAAGTATGAAAATGTATCGACCAAACAGAGAAATATATCACCCAAACTTATAAAAAGTAGGAACATATGTTAACCACAGAGAAAATACCTTGGCCAAATAGGAAAATTTGTTAGCCAAAGGGGAAAATATTGTCCAAGTGACGAAATACCCCCCAACAAACTTAGGAAAAGTACGAAACTTTGTTAAGCAAGTATAAAAGGTATCGACCAAACAGAGAAATATATCACCTAAACTTATAAAAAGTAAGAACATATGTTAACCAAATGGAAAATATCTTGGCCAAATAGGAAATATTGTTAGCCAAATAGAAAAAATATTGACCACGTAATGATATATCTTGTCCACACTTATGAAAAGTAGGAAAATTTGTTAGCCAAATGGGGAAAATATTGTCCAAGTAACGAAATATCCCCCAACAAACTTAGGAAAAGTACGAAACTTTGTTAAGCAAGTATGAAAAGGTATCGACCAAGTAGAGAAATATATCACCCAAACTTATAAAAAGTAGGAACATAAGTTAACCACAGAGAAAATACCTTGGCCAAATAGGAAAATTTGTTAGCCAAAGGGGGAAAATATTGTCCAAGTGACGAAATACCCCCCAACAAACTTAGGAAAAGTACGAAACTTTGTTAAGCAAGTATGAAAAGGTATCGACCAAACAGAGAAATATATCACCTAAACTTATAAAAAGTAAGAACATATGTTAACCAAATGGAAAATATCTTGGCCAAATAGGAAAATTTGTTAGCCAAATGGGGAAAATATTGTCCAAGTAACGAAATATCCCCCAACAAACTTAGGAAAAGTACGAAACTTTGTTAAGCAAGTATGAAAAGGTATCGACCAAACAGAGAAATATATCACCTAAACTTATAAAAATTAAGAACATATGTTAACCAAACGGAAAATATCTAGGCCAAATAGGAAAATTTGTTAGCCAAAGGGGGAAAATATTGTCCAAGTAACGAAATATCCCCCAACAAACTTATGAAAAGTACGAAACTTTGTTAAGCAAGTATGAAAAGGTATCGACCAAACAGAGAAATGTATCACCCAAACTTATAAAAAGTAGGAACATATGTTAACCAAATGGAAAATATCTTGGCCAAATAGGAAATATTGTTAGCCAAATAGAAAAGATATTGACCACGTAACGATATATCTTGTCCACACTTATGAAAAGTATAGAAATTTGTTAGTCAAATGAGGAAAATATTGACCACGTAACGAAGTACCCCCCAAAAAACTTAGGAAAAGTACGAAACTTTGTTAAGCAAGTATGAAAAGGTATCGGCCAAACAGAGAAATATATCACCCAAACTTATAAAAAGTAGGAACATATGTTAACCAAATGGAAAATATCTTGGCCAAATAGGAAAATTTGTTAGCCAAATAGAAAAAATATTGACCACGTAACGATGTATCTTGTCCACACTTATGAAAAGTAGGGAAATTTGTTAGTCAAATGGGGAAAATATTGACCACGTAACGAAATACCCCCCAACAAACTTAGGAAAAGTACGAAACTTTGTTAAGCAAGTATGAAAAGGTATCGGCCAAACAGAGAAATATAACACCCAAACTTATGAAAAGTAGGAAACTTTGTTAGCCAAAGTGAAAAAACCTAGGTCAAGTAAGAAAATTCTGATAGCCAAATGTGAAAAGTGTCGGCCAAATACAGAAATTGCTCAACCAAACTTATAAAACGTAGGAAAATTGTTATTCAAACGGGAAAGCTATTGAACAACTAGGAAAATGTAATAGTCAAAGAAGAATAATATTGAACAAGTAATGAAATATATCATTCAAACTTATGAAAAGTAGGAAGCCTTGATAACCAAATGTGAAAAATATCACTCAAAGAGAGAAATAGCTCGCCCCAACGTATAAAAAGTAGGAAAATTGTCGGCCAAAGGGGAAAAAGTTAGACCAAATACAGAAATATCTCGACCAAACTTATAAAAATCTAGGAAAAAATAGTACCCAACACAACTAAAAGGCTGACTAAAGTTATAAATCCAAACTTATAAAAATAACCAAATAGGAAAACATATTGACCAAGTACAGACATATATCAATCAAACTTATAAACTTGTCGTCCAAAGTGATAAAAAACAAAGAAAGGCTGTCAACCAGTCTAAGAAATAGGTATGGCAAAGTAAGTCGACCAAGACTACAGAAGTTATATTTTTATATCCTTTTTTTTTTTTTTTTTTTTTTTTTCTGAGCTTGGTCGACTTACTTTGCCATACCTATTTCTTAGACTGGTTGACAGCCTTTCTTTGTTTTTTATCACTTTGGACGACAAGTTTATAAGTTTGATTGATATATGTCTGTACTTGGTCAATATGTTTTCCTATTTGGTTATTTTTATAAGTTTGGATTTATAACTTTAGTCAGCCTTTTAGTTGTGTTGGGTACTATTTTTATAAATTTGGTCGAGATATTTCTGTATTTGGTCTAACTTTTTCCCCTTTGGGCGACAATTTTCCTACTTTTTATACGTTGGGGCGAGCTATTTCTCTCTTTGAGTGATCTTTTTCACATTTGGTTATCAAGGCTTCCTACTTTTCATAAGTTTGAATGATATATTTCATTACTTGTTCAATATTATTCTTCTTTGACTATTACATTTTCCTAGTTGTTCAATAGCTTTCCCGTTTGAATAACAATTTTCCTACGTTTTATAAGTTTGGTTGAGCAATTTCTGTATTTGGCCGACACTTTTCACATTTGGCTATCAGAATTTTCTTACTTGACCTAGGTTTTTTCACTTTGGCTAACAAAGTTTCCTACTTTTCATAAGTTTGGGTGTTATATTTCTCTGTTTGGCCGATACCTTTTCATACTTGCTTAACAAAGTTTCGTACTTTTCCTAAGTTTGTTGGGGGGTATTTCGTTACGTGGTCAATATTTTCCCCATTTGACTAACAAATTTCCCTACTTTTCATAAGTGTGGACAAGATACATCGTTACGTGGTCAATATTTTTTCTATTTGGCTAACAAATTTTCCTATTTGGCCAAGATATTTTCCATTTGGTTAACATATGTTCCTACTTTTTATAAGTTTGGGTGATATATTTCTCTGTTTGGCCGATACCTTTTCATACTTGCTTAACAAAGTTTCGTACTTTTCCTAAGTTTTTTGGGGGGTACTTCGTTACGTGGTCAATATTTTCCTCATTTGACTAACAAATTTCTATACTTTTCATAAGTGTGGACAAGATATATCGTTACGTGGTCAATATCTTTTCTATTTGGCTAACAATATTTCCTATTTGGCCAAGATATTTTCCATTTGGTTAACATATGTTCCTACTTTTTATAAGTTTGGGTGATACATTTCTCTGTTTGGTCGATACCTTTTCATACTTGCTTAACAAAGTTTCGTACTTTTCCTAAGTTTGTTGGGGGATATTTCGTTACTTGGACAATATTTTCCCCCTTTGGCTAACAAATTTTCCTATTTGGCCTAGATATTTTCCGTTTGGTTAACATATGTTCTTAATTTTTATAAGTTTAGGTGATATATTTCTCTGTTTGGTCGATACCTTTTCATACTTGCTTAACAAAGTTTCGTACTTTTCCTAAGTTTGTTGGGGGATATTTCGTTACTTGGACAATATTTTCCCCATTTGGCTAACAAATTTTCCTATTTGGCCAAGATATTTTCCATTTGGTTAACATATGTTCTTACTTTTTATAAGTTTAGGTGATATATTTCTCTGTTTGGTCGATACCTTTTCATACTTGCTTAACAAAGTTTCGTACTTTTCCTAAGTTTGTTGGGGGGTATTTCGTCACTTGGACAATATTTTCCCCCTTTGGCTAACAAATTTTCCTATTTGGCCAAGGTATTTTCTCTGTGGTTAACTTATGTTCCTACTTTTTATAAGTTTGGGTGATATATTTCTCTACTTGGTCGATACCTTTTCATACTTGCTTAACAAAGTTTCGTACTTTTCCTAAGTTTGTTGGGGGATATTTCGTTACTTGGACAATATTTTCCCCATTTGGCTAACAAATTTTCCTACTTTTCATAAGTGTGGACAAGATATATCATTACGTGGTCAATATTTTTTCTATTTGGCTAACAATATTTCCTATTTGGCCAAGATATTTTCCATTTGGTTAACATATGTTCTTACTTTTTATAAGTTTAGGTGATATATTTCTCTGTTTGGTCGATACCTTTTTATACTTGCTTAACAAAGTTTCGTACTTTTCCTAAGTTTGTTGGGGGGTATTTCGTCACTTGGACAATATTTTCCCCTTTGGCTAACAAATTTTCCTATTTGGCCAAGGTATTTTCTCTGTGGTTAACATATGTTCCTACTTTTTATAAGTTTGGGTGATATATTTCTCTGTTTGGTCGATACATTTTCATACTTGCTTAACAACGTTTCGTACTTTTCATAAGTTTGGTTTGGGTATTTCGTTACTTGGTCAATCTTTTTACTCATTTGACTAACAAATTTCCCTACTTTTCATAAGTGTGGACAAGATATATCATTACGTGGTCAATATTTTTTTCTATTTGGCTACCAAATTTTCCTATTTGGCTAAGATATTTTCCATTTGGTTAACATATGTTCCTACTTTTTATAAGTTTGGGTGATATATTTCTGTATTTGACCAATAATTTTAATATTTTGTCTAACATATTTTCTTATTTGACGGTTGAAGTGGTACATAGAACGTGTATTTTTGTCTGGTTGTGAAGTGTGGCACTGAGCAGGTACACTGACAAATAACATATATTGGTCTTGGAAATGGTTTTCTGGAGAAAGATGTAGACACTATGGACACATAGAAAGGAAATGAAAGTGTGGCTATCTAATTTGATACGTGATAACGTCGCTGATTATGACGGCGGACATGTGACCTGTCATGTTACGTGCATTGCCTAAGGTTGAATCGGGGCAGTTTGTTGTGTTGATGCTCGGGTGTCCTTTGGTGTAACCGGATAACACTAGGACTACACGGTTATAGAAAAGAGAGAGAGAAGGGGGTGACCCTTTTACCTTTCGGATGCAGTGGTGATGATGCAGTGTATTCACTCCTATACACAGTGATCATCATACGTTAGGTTCCCTGACTCGACAACCGATAGGACACCCTTTTTCTATAGTTTCCCTCTTAACCACGTGTCTCAGCTGTCCCATTACCCCTGTGACCGGGTGTTACACCATATTTGACCAGTTTTAGTGAATGAGACGTAGTTTGGTTGTAGCAATTACCCATGTGTGATAGGGTGCGACACCATCTTTGACCGGCTGTAACTATTGTCCATGTGTATCGACTGTACCACTAGGTGCTATTGATCAATACAAAATCAGTGCTCGAGGCGCTCCTGTCAGGGAAATTGCCGATAGTAAGGACATTACTTTCTGAACTTAGCAGTCGGCATAACGTCTTGATCATTTCATCGATCACTTTAACCATCATCATGTCACTACACATACCATACCCTACAATTTAAGTGATCCTTCGACCACTTGATCACTACTTCACCAGTACTTGGCCACTATTTGACTATGTCCTTACTTATTTTACCATCACCGTTTCACTACACGTACCATACCCTATAATTTAAGTGGTCATTCGACTACTTGACCACTACTTGACCACTATTTGAGCACCACTTGACCAACTCTTGATCATCACCATGTCACTATACCTACTTTCACCGACAATTTAAGTAGTCACTCGACCATTTACCACTACTTGGCCACTACTTGAGCACGTCATCGATCACTTTAACCAACACAGGTTCACTACACGTACTTTCCCTTACACTTTAAGTGGTCACTCGACCATTTGACCAGTACTTGCCCGCTACTTGATCACTACTTGACAACGTCACTACTTAATTTATCCATCTCTGTTTCACTACACGTACCATACCCTACAATTTTCTCACTTGAGCGGTTGACCACTATTTGAGCACCCCTTGACCAACTCTTGATCATCACCATGTCACTATACCTACTTTCACCGACAATTTAAGTAGTCACTCGACCATTTACCACTACTTGGCCACTACTTGAGCACGTCATCGATCACTTTAACCAACACAGGTTCACTACACGTACTTTCCCTTACACTTTAAGTGGTCACTCGACCATTTGACCAGTACTTGCCCGCTACTTGATCACTACTTGACAACGTCACTACTTAATTTATCCATCTCTGTTTCACTACACGTACCATACCCTACAATTTTCTCACTTGAGCGGTTGACCACTATTTGAGCACCCCTTGACCAACTCTTGATCATCACCATGTCACTATACCTACTTTCACCGACAATTTAAGTAGTCACTCGACCATTTACCACTACTTGGCCACTACTTGAGCACGTCATCGATCACTTTAACCAACACAGGTTCACTACACGTACTTTCCCTTACACTTTAAGTGGTCACTCGACCATTTGACCAGTACTTGCCCGCTACTTGATCACTACTTGACAACGTCACTACTTAATTTATCCATCTCTGTTTCACTACACGTACCATACCCTACAATTTTCTCACTTGAGCGGTTGACCACTATTTGAGCACCCCTTGACCAACTCTTGATCATCACCATGTCACTATACCTACTTTCACCGACAATTTAAGTAGTCACTCGACAATTTACCACTACTTGGCCACTACTTGAGCACGTCATCGATCACTTTAACCAACACAGGTTCACTACACGTACTTTCCCTTACACTTTAAGTGGTCACTCGACCATTTGACCAGTACTTGCCCGCTACTTGATCACTACTTGACAACGTCCACTACTTAATTTATCTATCTCTGTTTCATTACACGTACCATACCCTACAATTTTCTCACTTGAGCGGTTGACCACTGGTTGAGCACTACTTGACCACTGCTTGACCCCGTTGTCGACCCTTTTACCATCACCGTTTCAATATACGTACTTTTCTCTACCTTTTAAGTGTTCATTCGACCACTTGACCACTGGTTGACCGCTACTTGACCATGTCATCGATCACTTTAACCACTACCATAATCTTAGGGACATCGTCCTCTACAATTTAAGTGGTCACTCGACCACTTGACCACTACTTGACCATTGGTTTACCACTACTTGACCACTAATTTACCACCCTTTAATCATCACCATATCATTATAACCACTTTTCCCTAAAATTTCCTCACTTGACCACTACTTGACCATTGGTTGACCACTACTTGACCACTACTTGACCACTAATTTACCACCCTTTAATCATCACCATATCATTATAACCACTTTTCCCTAAAATTTCCTCACTTGACCACCCCTTGACCACTACTTGACCACTGCTTGACCACTAATTTACCATCCTTTAATCATCACCATATCATTACAATCACTTTTCCCTAAAATTTTCCTTACTTGACCATTGCTTGACCACTACTTGACCACTAATTTAACACCCTTTAATCATCACCATATCATTACAATCACTGTTCCCTAAAATTTGCCTAAAGTTTTCGTCACTTAACCAACACTTGACCACTACTTGACCACTACTTGACCACTAATTTACCACCCTTTAAGCATCACCATATCATTACAATCACTGTTCCCTAAAATTTTCCTTACTTGATCACCACTTGACCACTGCTTGACCACTGCTTGACCACTAATACCTGGTACCCACCCCTTACCGCCGAATGATACTACACTATATCCATTACAATCAGCGATCTTTAGCTTTCAAGGTTTCATTTGTAACACGTGTTATGTTAGTGAATAAGCTACTATGAACATCTACATAGCACTAATAACCACCCTTATCAACTAATTTCACTAACCCATACCCACTACTATCCCCACCGCACCTATTCCTTCTATTCGTACTAATGTACACCACCAATGTGCTAACAGTTCAAAATATTTTAACACACCACTCACCCACGTTTTTACAACCCGTTACTTAATGACTTTTCCGTATGCACCCCCTCCACGTCTGTTATGAACCGACCACCGTCACACCCGCCGGAGATTTTCCCACACTTGCCGACGTATAACGCCCCGGTCCTACCTTCCAGAATTTTCCACTATGCCGCTACTTATTTAATACGCATTGTATTGTTTATACATGATTTAATAAAAATTATTATATACCTGATAGTGTTTAAGCCCGAACCGTCTAGTCTCACCCACGCGCCCACCCCCTCGACACCACCCCGCACCCCGTCGTTATTTATTTTTATTTATTTTATTTTATTTTTTAATAATTAATTAAAAATTTTATACACCCACTCAATAGTTATCTGCCCTTAGAAACATAAAATCTTAGAATTATCGCCCTTAGATATGACCTAGATACCACCCCTTACACCACCCAACTATATGACCGAGGGGGAGTGAAAATCAGCCGAGGTCAAGGTCAATTGCCGGAGGCTCCGGCAAATCATAACCGATTTGCGCCTTTCTAACTACTAATATAGATGTCAAGGTTAGCGGTATTATTAGCGAAATGAGCAAACAATATAGTTTATTATAAGTGACAATTGGACAGCTGTAGGGAAAAGGTCAAAAATATTCACACACACGCGCAATGAGCGACTCAATGAACACGCTCAGGAAGGTCCTAATGCGACATGAGTGGCTCACACACTGAGCACATCACAGTTAGTCCTGCTAATATCCATTCATGTACCGGGGCACTCAGGACTGAAAGGCAACGAGCGAGCCTTCGTTTGGAGGACATGACTGTGATCGAGGAGGGAAGGGCAATGGATGGGCCAGACATCATCAGTATCATAAGAGATGCAGGTCAAACAGATGTCTTTAACGACGCGTGAGAGTCTGATTCCTTGTCCAGAGTAAAGGAGATGGGAGTGAAGAGGGGAACCGCAAGACATTAACAATTTCTCAAGAACACAAGACTTGTTTAATCACCACAGAACTGGTACAATCAGTCGATATACGCTGGCCGAGATGTTAATGAGGATATCGGAATACATAGGGACCTGCCAAGAGTTCAGTGATGATGCGCTTCACTAATTACCAGTCACAGAGAAATATTCGTTTTGGTTCACCAAATAGCCTAAAAGGTAACTGCATATCCTTTACAGGAAGACGCGGTCTTCCCCAGCATTATGTGCCTTTTTGTGATTGCAAGGCACATTTCCGTTCAGTAGTTTACCATTGCTTTCTGGGCGACCGACAATCATACCATTGTATTAAAGCCAACACAAGGGGGTCTGCTTCCAAATCGCCCGCAGCTGTGTTTCAGATGCTTTATGCGGAATTACGAACTGCATTCGTAACCCCTTTGCCACAACGCCGGATAAACAAATATATGCCAGAGAAAACACCATTCCTGCCGGAACCCCACCAAATAACCTCATTGAATCTCATGCATGATTAGGTAAGCAATGAGTTAACATGGTGACTGTCACGTCAAACTTACACGGAGAGTCCACGAATGTCAGCGTGAATAGCTTGCCTTGTATAAACTGAAATATACACACGAGAGACAGTTTAATTTGTTAGGGTTAGTCAAGGCACTTGATGGCAATGATGATGATGCTGGTGATAATAATGATGATAAGCATGAAGTGTAAGGTAAACAAAGAAACATTCTACATGCTTTGGGTCTCTTGGTATATGGTGCTAGACGTGCTCTCATTCGATCTGCTTGCTCTAATGGCGATAGACATCGTGTCCTACTCTGATGGCGGATCAACATAAGCTATGTTTGGTAAATATTTCATGTAGATTTATCAGTGACTGTTTCTTGTTTGTTTGCTGACACAGGCTCGACCCATAAAGTCCATTTGGCCACCTGTGACTGTGTTCTTGTTAAACTTTACTGGTTGTATCTAAACATATCGACAACTAAACCCCGTTGCTTTTAATGTTACCACATTGTGATTCAGGAATGTAAACATTTTAAAGTCGCATCATTCATTTACAGTTGTGACTATCGCAGTAACTTTCATTGTGGATTGAGTTCTCCCTTCAGGCGGGGTCATTGTGTTATCTTATACTTGGATCCTTCTCGTAATTATGAACCATGCGATATTTAGGGAGATAAGACACATTAAACACATACCCTGCCTGGTGTCTTTCCGTTAAAGATAAATGGGCCGAGCACTATATCTCACTATGCTAAGATAGCATGGAAACAGCGTCAAAGATCTATATTACTGTTGATATTAAAAAACTCTGAGACATCCACTGTGTTCTGAATATACTATAGATGAACAAATCAACAAAATCATTTGTTTTCGGTATCTAGGCTATCAAAGACACCTGACGAAGTTGTAGCACTTAGGTAAAGAATAGTATTGCAGTATCAAAGATTCGTGTGAGAAAACAAACAACTTCATTAAAATAGAAGTGCAACAAGTGCAGACACCCGAGTACTAAAACGTGTGTGGCCTGTTTGCGAATGCTGGGAAATAAGCGATGAAATAGTGAAGAAACTGGAGTCAGAGAAAGTGCGGTTGCTTTTTGGAGAACATTTTTAAGAATGTCGTGAACAGAGAAGACAACAGACGCTGCGGGATTAAAAGCTGCAGTTGTTACACGATCCCCCATTAAAGCCACCCGGAGGAGGCAAATGCAATTTATGAGGCATAACTAGAAAAAGAATACGTTCTTCTCAAACGCAACATCAAAGTGAAAGGAACAATCTAAAACCAGTGTAAGTATTTGCGTACTTTAATAAGTTTTTTTTTCCCCCGCGTTTCCATCCTGTTTCAGGATATTGCGGTCAACATCAGCATCTTTCAGCTGTATGTTGATGGTGCCAGATTACGCTCCTCAACACGCCACGACTTTCTGAGCGACCGGCTCCATACTCTCATAAGTCACTGGTGCGACTCGAACCGCTTCCAATTCTCGTGCACTCACGTCATCCATGAGAGTATTCGGGATTACGGAGAAAGCTGCTAACTCCTCGGCCAGGGCGCCGGCCGTACTTTAATAAGTGCAGTTTGAATATGTAATAAGGAAGCTAAATGTGGAATAGCCCAAGAAACATCAGAATTTCGCAAGACGAAGAATATTCTCTTCAATTTATCTTCGTCAACGCAAGCGAGAAGCATATTCTACAGAGCTATGCTGAACCAACCGTGGTGTCCGTAATCGAATTATGGACAATTAGCAGTCAAGTGAGGAATTATATGGGAGTTGCAGGATGTGGTTTTCAGAAGGAATGACGCTATCGTAAAAGATGTTAACTCTCAAAGTGAACTCATTACTCGTATCAGTAGAAAATTGTCTACATTCTTTGGGTATGTCACGAGATATGGAAGGCTGAAGTAAGGCGCCACAAAGGGAAATATGGAGGGGACAAGAAGCAGTAGGAGATCAAGAGAGAAGATGGCGGACAAATTGACTCCATGGCATGAAAGAATATCTGTATCAGAAATGACAGGCAGTACACGATACACAAAGCTGTGTGCTGACATTATTACAAACAGCTAGGTCCACTCTATAAAAAGATGACCAACAGAAAGATGGAATAGAGAAATTGACCTTACATCGAACAATAGAAGTCTAAAGTGGTACATGAGGACCTAGAACGACGTATGTGGCAAGCTTGCACAGATGAATAACATATATTAGTGTAAGCATCACCAACGTCATCAAAGGACAAAGATATGGGGATGGTCATAATCGCCGATGTCAGCTGTAGACCAGGCAATACAAAAACAAGAAGAGGAGAAGAAGAAGAAGAAGAAGAAGAAGAAGAAGAAGAAGAAGAAGAAGAAGAAGAAGAAGAAGAAGAAGAAGAAGAAGAAGAAGAAGAAGAAGAAGAAGAAGAAGAAGAAGAAGAAGAAGAAAAAGAAGAATTAAGAGTAGCCCAGTTGCTAGATGCTAACTTAGCGGCTCGGTGATTCTGGACTCGAATCCCCCTTAAAGGTAACATAGTTTTGACTATGTCTACGGGAGTTTCCGTGGCGAAGTGGTCAAGCCGTTTGACTCGGGCTCCGAAGGTTGTGGGTTCAATTCCAGGCCGCGTCCTTCCGTTCACGAGTGAAATTTTTCGGAAACTCTTGTGGGTCGTCGCTAGAGCTAAGGAGTTCGTGCTTTGTGCGACGCTTTCCGCGCTACGGAAAGAGACCGAGCCATATGGGATAACACCCGGTGCAATGAAGCCGTTCCTGTCGACTTTTAAGCGACTTTCCTTTATAGTTTTGACGGACCAAATGGCATCAGTATTGACTCAACCACACATTACGATTCTCAGGAAAGCTAACTATGCCCGGCCCCGTATAGACCGCACAATCGATAAAACACCGATTGCTTAACAATATCGGGCCTGGTACAATATCCCAAATACTATCACTCCATCTGTTGTGTAGTCTCCCTCTTTCTCTGCATCCATTATATTTTTTTAAAATGTTGATCTTTGTGGCACATGGTGCCAGAACATTCTTTTGAGATGGCCAAACCACATTCTATGGGATCGGGTGTCTTCAACAGGTTATTGATGTGACTTCTAGTAATTAAGGTAGTCCGGTGACCCAGAGGTTAGTGTGTTGTCCTGCCAACACTGTCACAAGGGTTCCATCCCAGCAGGGACATCATGGTGTGTTTCGTCATCAGTCCGGCTATGGGATAGATCTTTCCTAGTAAAGTAGGTACTTGACAATGTTATAGAATTAAACGGTATAGAGGAAAGGAGAAAGTTGCCTCATTTAATTATGGGATGAATTAGAATATATGAAAACCTAACTATCCACATCCCTACGGCAATAGACCCTCAAACAACTTATGTGTTGGCGGTTTTAGTGATCTTGATGGTCGTAATGATGATGCTGATTGTGTGAGGCTGGTGAAGACGTTGGTGAAGCTAATGGTGATGTTGGCGAAGATTATGGTGATGATTGTGAAGATAATGTGATGTTGGTGAAGATGATGGTGATATCGGTGAAGATGATGGCGATGTTGGTGAAGATTATGGTGATGTTGGTGAAGATGATGGTGATGTTGGTGAAGACGATGGTGATGTTGCTGGTGACAATGATTGTGGTGATGATGGTGGTGGTGTTGTTGATGATGATGGTGATGTTGGTGAAGATGATGCTGATGTTGGTGAAGATGATGTCATGTTGGTGAAGATGATGGTGATGTTGGTGAAGATGATGTGATGGTGGTGAAGATGATGGTGATGTTGGTGAAGATGATGGTGATGTTGGTGAAGACGAGGTGATGATGGTGATCTTGGTGAATATGATGGTGATGTTGGTGAAGATGATGGTATGTTGGTGAAGATGATGGTGATGTTGGTGAAGATGATGGTGATGTTGGTGAAGATGATGGTGATGTTGGTGAAGACGATGTGGTGATGATGGTGATGTTGGTGAAGACGATGGTGATGTTGGTGAAGACGATGGTGATGTTGGTGAAGACGATGGTGATGTTGGTGAAGACGATGGTGATGTTGGTGAAGACGATGGTGATGTTGGTGAAGACGATGGTGATGTTGGTGAAGACGATGGTGATGTTGGTGATGACAATGATTGTGGTGATGATGGTGGTGGTGTTGGTGATTATGAGGATTGTGGTGATGATGGTGGTGGTGTTGGTGATGATGAGGATTGTGGTGATGATTGTGAAGATGTTGTGACGAAGATGGTGATGATGATGGTGATAATTGTAATAGCAATGATGACCGTAATGATAATAATGATATCGATGATTATGGCAATGGTGCGAAGGCGGTAATGATGATAATAATTGTAATGATGACGATTACAGTGGTGGTGGACGCTTAACGATAATGAAAACATGATGATCATGAGGATGATATCGTTGATAATATTGATATTGGCGATGGAGAAGATGGTGTTGGTAGTCGCGTGGATAGTGCTAGATAAGAAGGTGACGTCCACCATGTTAAGAGTTCAAAGGTTAAACCCTTTCAAGGTTGCACTAGTAAACATATTCATTGCTATGAAGACTCACGCGTCATCAAGTTATCAGTGAGATCTTCTTCTTACTCTCTTTTCATTTACCCCAATGAAGTGTTTAGGGAGATGTAAAAATCTTTTTAATGCTCTTTGCAAATCGTTATTCATTTCTATAAGATTGTTCTTGATACCATCACTCCGTCGCTTGCGAAGTCTTCCCCTTGCTCTGTATTCATTATATTTCTTCAATGCGCCTCTTTGTGTCAGATCGTACCAGGGCATTCTTGTCGGGTGACCCAACCATTTAATATGTTGTTATTTACTGAAGTGCATGACTGGTTTCTGGCCTAGTCGTTTTCTAATTTACGCCTTTCTAATTCCATCTCTGCCAGTCTCTCTGGCCTAGGAGTTAGCGGCTTTCTCCGTAATCCCGTATACTCTCGTGTGTAACTTGACGACGGCGAGAATCGGTAGCGGTTCTAACCGCGTCGGTAACTTACGGGGTATGTGAACCTGCCGCTCAGAAAGCAATGGCAAACTACTGAGCGTAATTTTGCCAAGAAATCAACAATCAGCTGAAAGATGCTGATGTTGACAGCGATGTCATGTAAAGGATATGCAAAACATGTATCTATTCAATTCCATCTCTCGCGGTTACTCCCGCAGGTCTTTAAGACATCTCAATATATAAGGGAGATAACCGCAGATTTGTTTGTGCAGATATAAAGCTTCAGCAAATTGTTTCCTTTAGACCTGCCAGTCAGGAGTGTATCAGCCTCATACGGGGCCGGGGAGATGTCGTTGCGCAGTGGATAGACGCTTGCCTGTTGTCCATGCGATCAGGGGTTCGAATCTACAGCAGGGCATATTTGCAAAAGGTGGGTTGAGCCTGTCTTAAATGAGTACCAGGAAATTTCTTGGGAGTAAAGGCTACAACATACCGCAACATCCACAGTGGGCCGATGAGTTTTCAAACATACGGGTCGAGGACCATATGCCCACGGGTGAGGGAGAAATCACTGATACTGAATAGTAATAGTGTTGGTAGTGGTGGTGAAAGAAGTAACACTAGTAGCAGCAGCAGATGTTTATTTCTCTAGTAGTAGTAGTAGTAGTAGTAGTAGTAGTAGTAGTAGTAGTAGTAGTAGTAGTAGTAGTAGTAGTAGTAGTAGTAGTAGTAATAGTAGTAGTAGTAGTTGTTGTTGTAAAAGTAATAGTAGTAATAGTAGTAGTAGTAGTAGTAGTAGTAGTAGTAGTAGTAGTAGTAGTAGTAGTAGTAGTAGTGGTGGTGGTGGTGGTGGTAGTACTAGTAGTAGTAGTACTACTAGTAGTAGTAGTAGTAGTAGTAGTAGTAGTAGTAGTAGTAGTAGTAGTAGTAGTAGTATCAGCACCACCAGCAGCAGATGCAAATATAGCATTCAAAGTAATGTTAAGGGCACAGAAAACCGTTTATAGATTACCTTTGCAAACTTGGCCTTGCTGAGCTCATGAACTAATCCCTGGCTGTTTCCAACACACAAAACCAACAGGAACACGGCACAGAGGGCAACAATCGACTTTCCATGCACAGCTGCCATTCTTATCGCCAGCTGTCACAAGCGCTAATTTTGATTAATGTTGTTATACTCACAGTATGATACCAAGGACACTACCTACGAAACGAATAAAGTCACTTGTTTAAGTATGTGTATGTGTGAGAAGAAAAACCCTGACATTCGACAAGACATAAGCATCAATAACAACTGGCTCACAAATGTTTGGGAAAATCAAAAGCTGTAGTCACAGTGTCGTAACCATGGCCACACAGTCAAGCCGTCTACCTTAGTCTCCGAGGGCATGGGCTCGATCTCGGACGATGCCATTCCCTTCAGGGTTGCATTTTGTGTGTGTGTGTGTGTATGTGTGTGGGTTGGTGGGAGGGTGTGTGTGTGTGCGTGCGTTCGTGTGTGTGTGTGTGTGTGTGTGTGTGTGTGTGTGGTGTGACCCTTAAGTATCGGGGCGAGAAACCATGGAGTTCCTGTCCCGTGTTATGTTGTCGGTGACCCATGAGTATCGGGGCGAGAAACCATGAAGTTCCTGCCCTGTGTGATGCTTTCGTTAGGCGGAATGCTTCGGAGCCATTTAAATCAAAACCCGGTGCAATAAATGTAATTATCTAGCCTTGAAATCAAACATGTAAACGTCACAATATTTTAAAAAGAACAGTCGGAGCCATTTTTCATCGAAGAAAAGACAAGGGGCGACCAACTCGAAAATGGACACCGGTCATTTCAGACACTTTCGGCATAAAATCACACGAAGCAGGTGGGCTGGCAACGGAACAAGATTGTTTTGTCGGCAGGATGTGGCGAGAGCGACTTGTTGCAAACTGCTTGCCATATGATGCTGATGTGTGAGAGCATGAAAAGATGGTAGGAGAGAGGTTTGGGAAATGTGCTTCATTTCCTTGTTTAGTGTGACGGGATAGACTTGTATGCTACATGCCATGTGTATTCTGTTCGTCAGGAGTCGGGTATTTCACAAGGCTTGTGAATGTGCACACAGATGCATCTATTGGTGTTCCAGTCTTCTCCCATACATGGCACAGGGAGAATCTCCACATAGTGCAAGAATTTCGCAGTGCCGATGATGTTCTAAAGAGGAGAGTTACTTTGAATATTAGTGATACCTTACACACATTACATATTCATCGGCATTTGAAAGCCCAAAATAGTAGCCTCAGAGATGTCTGCCCAGATAGGAATTTTTAAATGAACAGTTCATTATGTGTCATGCCGATAAGCGTAGGTAGTCATGTTTTGCCATCTTACACGATCACCACAGTGAGTGGATCAGCTCTGATTCTTGTCTCGACCTTGCCACGTGGAAAAGCTATTCAGATATTCGCTACTAAGCCTTTCCCTTGGTCGTTTACCTTCAATATTGTCAGTTGTCACCAAGTTATCTAGTTTATTTCTTTTCATAACGTACCTAAACACTGTTGACTGCAGACGCCTAATTTATCTAATCACTTTAAAATTGTCGCGTGTTTCTTGTAGGACTTCTCATTGGTTTTTCTGTCTGCCCGTGGTATTCTTTGCCTTTGCCGAAGAAACCACTTTTCCACTGCCATTTTAGATGTGGTTTAGCTGGTCTGCGCTTTGTCCACGTTTCATAACCATACAAAAATACATGGTTTATGTAGCTCTTAAATAAAAAGGGAACCCACAACAAGACTATTTATAGTATATGTAATTCATGTATAGAAATAATCAGATTCCGGCAGCAGCGTGTTGAGATTCCCCGTGTGTGATCTTCGAGGAAAGTTTGGGATGCTTATTTGGGTATTGGAAAGAAATGAAGATTACTCTTTCCCAACAACGACATGGTGTGAGATGTCATTTCAAGTTATTTAGAACAAAATAGAGAATGTCACTCCACATTGCCAATTTTGTTCATAGACCTACTCTTGGGAAGATAAGGAGGTGGCTTCCCCCTGATTTCCACATACGCAAGTGTGGTTTGTGTCTGCAACCTTTTTCGTTGTTGTAAATGTTGCATATTCTTTACAGGACTTTGCAGTCAACACCAGTATGTTTCGGCTGCTGTTGATGTACTAGGCAAGTTTTACGTTCAGTAATATTTCAGTTCTTTTTTGCTTCCAATTCCAATTCCAGTTTTCAAAACAAAAATTCCAAATTCGGCCTCGTTCAACCTGCGTTTTTCAGCTGCGGTTATTGTTTAGGTCCGTGGTTTTTGTGGGTTCATTCACCCTAATTCTTGTCTTGTATGTCCTATCTCGGACTGGTTATGTTGGTTTGTGTCTGTGACGTCAGCAGGGGGGTTGGTCAGCGGCTATCCTTTGTGCTAGTCTCCTCTTGTAGTTTTCTTTGTTGGTGCAGGCTCCTGGCTCGTCTGGCTTGGCTGGTTGCAGTCCTTTTAAGGACTCTTTTTTGTTGTTGATGTTTTTGCCTCCTTTTGTGTATTTTCTGTATGAGCTTTTCGATGTTTTCATTTTCCTCCTAGTGCCTTTTTCTTCTTCGAGTTTCAGCTTCTGTTGCCATTCGATTTTTTCCTCTGCGGTCATCCAAGGGAGCATCTCTCCGTCTTCTATATAGTACGTGTGGCCAGGTCCATCTTCATATTCAATAATTCTATCTGGGTATTCTACCAGTCTCCTGAGTTTCTTGGGTTTCTTCTTTTCTCTTTCAATCCAGCATCTTTTGAATTCCTGGTGCCTTAGTTTCTCAATCCTTGCCGACTCTCGTAGCTCCTCCAAGGTAGGTCTCCGTGTCATCCTCAGGGTGCTCGTCTCGGTTTTCTTCGGATGTCTGGCTGGATATTGTCGTGGCTGGGCTGCTGGCTTTATCTTGCGGTACCGGCTCGGTCTCTTGTTGGATTTCATCTTGCAGTTTCTCTGTGTTCTTTTTCGTTTCTTCAGCTGGTTTGATTTGGGTTGGCTTCCTTTTAGTTGTTAGCATTTCTCTTACCGCTTTGATGTCTCGTAGAATCTCTTTATTTATCTTTGTCATCTACGTCATGTTCTCCACCTCTTGTTTGATGTCCCGCTGGATCTCCTTTATTTCAGCAAGAAGATTCCCATAGTCGCTGGTTGGTGCCGATGTTTGCAGTAGCTTGACTTGCTTCTTTAACTCATCAATCTGGCTTTGCAGTTGCTCTTTCTCGGCTTGTGAGATGCAGGTTGCTGTCTCGCACCTCCACATTGCGTCCTTATATGGTGTCTTTGTAGTGATGGCGATCTTTAAGACGTCTCTGTGTCTTTGGAGGTACGGACAGCCTAAGTATCTTGCTCCATGCTTGCCCAGGCAGTTGTCTCACTTTCTTTTGTTGTTGGGTGCTCGGAAGTCCGTGTCCAGCTTGGCCAGCGGACACTCCTTGAAGGCGTGGTGATCGGCGCAGTACCGACAGATTTCCGTCTTACTGCGGCATGTTGCTCTGCTGTGGCCGGCCCTCTGGCATTTTGAACATTGGTTGACTCTTGGGATGAATCTCTCTGGCTGTTGCATTTTCTTGCTGATTGATACTGTGGTCAGCATTTCGCTGCCCTCCGACGTCACCACTGCCAAGATTGTAGGTATCTTGGAGTAGGTGAGGAGCCGCTCCGCCTTCAAGAATCGGATGTGAAGATTCTATTCTCGTAGCTGTTTCAGGATTTCTTCATCTGTCAGCTCCACTTGAATCCGCTTGACAACCCATCGGACTGTTTTTGAGTCAATTTTCCCGGCTCTGGTGTCTTTCTCCTCCTTCATCTCTGTTGTCTTGACTCTTGTCTGTGGTGGGCTGTCGATCTTCTCCCTCGTGGTAGCTTCAGTAATACTTGTAGTTTCAGGTTCTTTAGTACAGCTAGCAGGAAGGCTTTCCACCACGTTCGTCTTCTTAACGGTCTTGTCGGTTCCCGTGCTGCACATCTTGCATGCCGCGTGTTTCTTGTTGTTGGACTTTCAACGTGACATTTTCCCCCGTATCAGGTTGCTTGACTTGTTCAGGCGACTTGGCTTGTTAGCACTCGCTGTGCGAATGACGACGCACGACGACGACAAAAAAAAAAGCTGAACGACCGGCTCACATATACCCCCGTAAGTTACCAGAGCGGCACGAACCGCTGCCGATTCTCGCAGATGCTGTTTTCCCCACGTGGATATACGGGATTACGAACAATGTCATTAACCCCTAGGCGAGGGAGGCAGCAGAAATGTCCTGCTGTCAGGACAAAAGAGTACTCTGCCCTCCGTAGCTCTCAGTTGTTCGCTGACTCTGGTAATGGTTGGATTCCATACCTTAATCCACTTAATCTTTTGACATAGCACGGCTGGACGCGGGTTTCATGCCTGGACTCGTCACTTGTCAGAGTAACAGAAAGGCTGGCCACATCTTCCTCCCTGCTCCCAGACATACAAAATGTGATGGGTTTATCATATCACAGTCTCATGGCATGAAACTGCTTCCGCACATTTATTTTAAATGAGAAGAGACACATTTGAAAACCTAACGATTGGCAAGGTCAGAGATAGAATAGGCAGTGGCAGACCAGGAGAAATGACACTGGATGGCCTAAGATTGTGACATGGAGGAATATTTTTTCTTCGCATATCCTTTACAGGACATGCATGTTTCAGCTGCTGTTGATGTCTTGGCAAGATTTATGTTCAGTAGATTGCCATTACTTTCTGAACGACCGGCTCACATACTCCCGTAAGTAACCAGCGTGGCGCGATCAGCTGCCGAATCTCGCGCCGCTGTGTTTCGTACGAAAGTATACGGGATTACGAACAACGTCCTTAACACCTTCGCCAGGGAGACGGCGGAAGGAATATATTCAACATAATTAATTCAGAACACCAGGACCTAGAACTGTGGAGAGACATGACATGATTTACAACACCATTTGATAATGATGAAACTATGGCGTCAAAGATGTAATAAGCTGACAATACAAACTGTTTACAAAATATGGACGTCACAATTCACAATATGAAATGGGTACCAGAAAATATCTTAGGAAGTAAAGGCGACAGGCTTGATACTAAACCACATCACCGAATGAACGTCGATTGGTCTAATATAATATGGATCTAGCACCATATACCCAAGGCGACACAATGCATGCACAAGTGACCTTGACATACTTGCCAATATGGTATAGAATTATTCTATTACCTTTTATCCGCCATTGAGGCATAGGCCATAAACGAAACCACGCCTATCTTGTGCAGCTCCCTCCATGTCCACCCAATATTATTCATCTCTGTTTGCAATTCTCTTCTCCTGTGTGTTTCAGGTCTCCCGCTATTTCGTTTGCCTTGTGTGTTCTAGACAAGAGGGTATCTAGTTATATTGTCCTCAGGTTTTCTCAGTGTGTGCTCTACCCAGCGCCTGCATCTTTCCCTCACCTCTTGGTTTACTGATATTTGTTTAGTTTTCTCCATGAGCTCTACATTGGTGATTCTGGCATGCCCTTGTATTCCCACTATTCTGCGCAGGCATAAAACAGTCAATATTTGTAGTATGTTAACAGTAGTGTTGAGTAAAACAGTAGACTTAACACCACATATAATAGTTTGAAAGTACATAAGCTAACAGTATAAACGTGTATAGTAATGCAGAACAATACAACTCACAATACAAGCAATTATAATAGCGCCAATGAAATAAACTCACAGTGTCAGAAATTATAATATTATATCAACTGGTAATCACTACACTCAAATTATAGTTAATGGACACATGCGCCGTCTGAATGCACGTGCAACTGAAACGTGTACACACTTGGGCAATGCTGTCGATGTAAGCGCATATAATCAACGTGTTTCAACATGGCTCATCGATCGCTGAGAGGTCTGCGTTTTAAAACTAACGATTTGAAAGATTAGTGAAGTTTGAGTTTGAACATCGTAGCCAGGACACGTGTTGCCATCTGCTGCCATCTTTGCCACGTGACTCAGGCGGGAGTGGTGTATCGTCTTGGGTTCAGTGTAAGATACTGGTAAAGTCGATTCCAACCAGCCTACCAGCCAGTGTGGTTACAGATGGGATGGTTGGTTGGTGTGTTGTTTGATACAAGCCATAAACATGTACAAGTGGTATCGTTACTGAATCCCTCTTCTTCTTCTTATTTTTAATTGTATTATTTATTTTTAATTTTCTTCTTCCTCCCCCATACCCTTTACACTTTTCGGTACATAAAACAAAACGTACGTTAGATGCATTTAACGTACTGTGGGGAACTTTTCTATAGCAAGCTCCCAAAATGTTACTCTAACCTACGCCGGATGTCCAGCTTCTGTTGCCGGCTTGTATTTATCACAATTTAAATCCACCTATGCTGTGGCCATGTCACGTATCTAAATGTATGTGTGACAGTGTAAGTAAATGTGTGTATAAATGTATCTATGAATGTGTAAGTAAATGTGTGTATAAATATATGCCAGTAAAGTGTGCAGGCTATGCGTTAAAATACAATAATATAAAGTTAATAGACAAGTATATTAGAAGAGCAGTAAATAAAGACAGAGGATACAAAGGTTTCCCGACTAACAAATACCCCAACAGGTTAATTGTCTATTTCAGTGAAATTGCACTACTTTGCTAGGGAAACACGGGGAAATGGCGGCGTTGAAAGCGACTAGCCGAATGGCTAGAATACCGAGTTCTCATTCGGTAAAGTGTGGATTGTTTTCTGTCGGGGGAAAAAAGAAAACCCTAGCTTGCAGTGTTCGCGGCGACCGCGTTGTCGTCATTTGGAAGTGACAGGTGCGAATCCCTGTCGGTAACTATAGCTTTCAAATTTTATGTTGTCCAGCGCGTCCTCTAGTCTCTACTTCCTTTAAAATATAGAAATTACAAAAATTTCAATCGAGACGTCTTCTTACAAGATTTGGTCAACTCATCTCTAGATTATGTTTACCAGCTTCCTGACCCAGACGATGCTCTGGGCCACTGGCTAAAGACCTTTCTAAGTATATTTGATAAACATGTTCCATTTAAGGAAGTTCGTGTTAAACATCACACAAAGCCCCCGTGGATCACACAGGAGGTAGTTGAACTTATGAGAGATCGCGACAGGGCTCACAAAAATAGAGATCTAACTATGTACCGTAGTCTGAGAAACAAAGTTCAATATGTTATTCGGAAGGAAAAGAAAAACTATTTTAAGAACATAGTAATAGATAAAACCAACACTAAAGATATATGGAAAGCAATTAATACCTTGACAAACAAACACAAATCATCACAATCATTACCATCAAATCAGGTTACATGTGATCAATTCAGTAGATACTTTCAGTCCGACATAAACCAACTGAAGGCTGCAATACCAGAAGCGCCTCATGACATATCTTTATTATCATCATTCTGTGAGAACAAATGCTATGGACACATTTCCTCCAACATACCGCTAATGACGACAACTGAAGTATTTACTCATCTCCGTAATCTAAAAAACAATAACTCATCAGGACTAGATGGAATTAGTAGTCGGATCCTTCGCCATGCTGCACCGGCGATCTGCGAGTCACTAACTTTTATATATAATCAATGTCTAACCAGAGGTCACTTCCTATCAGCCTTTAAAATCGCTAAAGTGTATCCTCATTTAAAAGCTGGCCCTCTAGATGATCGTCTCATGAGTAATTATAGACCAATTTCCATATTATCCTCATTATCCAAACCGCTAGAAAAGCACATCCACAAAACAACACTAGATCACTTAGTTCGCCATAAACTGATAGTTGACAGTCAGTCAGGATTTCGGCCAAAATATTCTTGCCATACGGCACTAACAAACATGATAGAAAACTGGCATCAAAATATTAACAACAATACTCTATGTGGAGCGGTGTTTATAGACTTTAGGAAAGCATTCGATATGATAGATCATACTATTCTAATTAAAAAACTAGAAACAATGAAAGTAAGTTTTAATATAGTGACATTAATAAAATCATTCTTATTAGACAGAAAGCAAGTAGTATCACACAATAAAGTTTTATCTCAAGCCATTACCATTAATATTGGAGTACCTCAGGGGTCTATTCTTGGCCCTCTATTATTTGCCATTTATATAAATGATCTTCCATTAAATCTGTCGTCTTCCTGCGATCTATTTGCTGATGACTGCACAATATATACAAACGCTGTTGATCGTAATGTGCTAGAATTATCCTTGCAACAGGAAATAAATAGTGTAGTTAACTGGAGTCATGCAAACCGCATGCAAATTAACATTACTAAAACAAAGTCTATGTTAATAGGAACCAGGCAAAGACTTCACACTCTAAACTCGCAGAGAACTCTTCAGCTGCACATTGGCAGCACGCCTGTAGAAAGTGTCACCGAGCACAAGACACTGGGTGTTATCATAGATCAAAATCTAACTTTTAACTCACATGTTCATGCTCTAGTTAAACAAATAGCCAAAAAAGTATACCAACTTGCCAAAATTAAAAATTTCCTTGACGAAAACACAAGAAAGATATTCTATACTTCTCATATACAAACACATATTGATTACTGCTCCACAGTCTGGGATGGATGCTCCAAATCAATAACAAAACGCCTATATTCACTCCAGAAAAGGGCAGTGCGTTTAATTAATGGTGAAAAGCTTACCGACAATTCTAACCTATATAAACGTCTCCGGTTACTGCCACTCCACAAGCGCCTGCTTTTTAATAAGACCAAACTAATTCACAAAATCCTATTTCAAAATGCTCCAAGCTACCTTTGGCCATTGTTTAAATATAACGCTAGACATAGCGAACGACTAAATATACTTCATGTCCCTAAACCTAGGATAGACTTATATAAAACAAGCTTAGCATACTCTGCCGCTCAGTTGTGGAACAATCTTCCACAAGAAATCAAAGACACCACCAATCATGATACATACATTCGCAACCTGTTTGAACACTACCTTAGTACAGACTACATGCCCCCATAACAAATAACACAAAAAAAAACAATAGTGGTAACTTATCTCAAACGACAACTAGCCAAAAAACATTCCCTTATGTATGGCACGTTACACCCTCCTTAGGTATTTATAATGCCCATGTTAAACACTGCCTCAGTGAGTCATTTGTTATTGATTATTTTTCATGCGTTTTAATGTTCTTTTGTTGTCAAAAGTTGCTTCATAAGTGATGTTGAATGAAAGAATGTATGAGAGGAAATAGAGAAGAAGGGCAGAATGTCAGACGGGCCTGCGTGCCCAATTCTTAACCCTTTGAAAATAAAGACTTATTATTATTATTATTATTATTATTATCTTCTCCTTTTGTGAACGCCAAATAATACTATGTGTGTTTATACTAGTGCACTGGACTGATTGTTGCATGTGGGTTAGCTTTCCCTGTTACCAGTGTCCCTCGCCATCAGGTAAACCCACACCGACTTCAGAGGTATATATATAATTTACATCCTCAAGTCAAGGACGAGAAGTCCACAGTTTAGTCTAACTAACTGATCTGTGCAGAGGTTGAACCCGCTAACTCGGCATCAGCACACCGGGTGTTTAAGAAAGAATGTTCTTATCCATTCCGCCATGCTGACCACCTAACGAACAATTCAGAGTGCAGACATATTTCTTATGTTTCAGAGGAGACAATTGGCGGGACAACGAGACTCGTATATTCTGCAAGTACAGCTTGAAACTACGAGTAAAAGATTGCTCTATTGAGCTGTTTGTTGCAGACATGGAAATAGTGGCAGTGCCGTCACTGCATCACAGGAAGGAGATTTTATTTACTTGACAATGAGTGGGGAAGGTACAGGTATTTCTTGTGATAGAAAGACACTGTCATTGATGTGGTAACACTTGTGTAGTAACAGAAGTAGGGTCAAAGAGGATCATTGGTGACCACCAGAGTCTGAGCTGTGTCAGTGCTGAGTTGGTGCCGCCTGTTTGAGTGATTTAAAATAAAACTCGGCAGGGAAGTCTCGGAAAGGCTAGTTGGTGGACAACTTAATCCACGTTGATGATAGAACAGATTGAGAAAATTTAGAACTCTTTACTTTAGATGAAACAACTGATCCACGGGAAATAAATGAACTTCTTTTTGCAGACGATCAGTTTCTGTTTTATAGTGACAAGGGCAGACTGCAAAATCATATTAATAATCTGAATTCAACATGTGTCAGATACAATATGAGTATAAATACAGCAAAAACCGAAGTAATGCAAGTTAGTAGATCTCCTAGTCCAGTAAGTATACAGATAAATATCATATCTCTGAAACAAGTTAAATAATTCAAATATCTTTGAAGTATGATCACAGAAGACGGTAGATTTAAAAGAGAAATCGAAATCAGATGGCAGAAGGCAAGTGCACTTACATACCAACTATCACCCATACTAAAACTTCCAAATATACCCATGTCCGCAAAACGACAAATAATAAACAGCATATTCACACCAACGCTGTGCTACCAATCTCAGACTTCGACTTCATCCAAATCAGTTTCGAAAAATCAACACCTGTGAGATGAGATGCCTGTAGAGAGCTGCCAACGTAACAATCTGAGACCGAGTAAGAAAAGCTGTTATCAGAAAGACAGTGGTATCAACACCTTGTGCCACATTTACTGAAAGACAGAAGATCAAGTGGTTTGGCCATGTCGTCAGAATGCAACACCATTAACTACCAGCACTGGTCCTACATTAAAGATCATCCGCGAAGAGAGCAAGAGGACGCCCGAGAAGAAAATGGATTGACGACATCACAGACATTGTACAATCACACGGAATAACACTATCCAATGCCACACATCAGGCGCTGGAGGGCCAAATTATTCCTCCCCACGACGCTTGACGGCAAAAGTGGAAGATGATGATGATGATGATGTTAATCTTCATTAAACCATTGCATTGTTGTGCCATTGGTGTTCAGCGTTATTCACGAAGTTCTGCAATGAAACATCGCACTCATGATTGTCTCGTTAATTGACTAAAGGTTAATGACTGAGTTTCATGACTGAGGTTCATGACTAAGGTTCGTGGTTGAGGTTTATGATTGAGGTTCACGACAGAGGCTTATGATTGATGTTCATTATTGAGGTTCATAACTGAGGTTCATAACTGAGGTTCATGACTGAGGTTCATGACTGAGATTTATGACTGAGGTACCTGTCGGATAAATAGTTGATGGCTCAACCCCAAAGAGATAAAGGATCCTCAGTTCCTCTTTCTCAATATGATCCTGCCCGTTAAAATTAATTTAGCTGTTACTGGCTCAATGATTAAAAAACAGTGCTCCAGGTCCTGATGGCATAAGATACGACGACATAAATAGGTGTACCGACAATGAGCTAGAGAAACTAGCAGACATGTACAACAACAGTATAGGGAGTGCTAGCATCAAGGAGGAATGGTTACATAGCTATCTGATTCCCTTGCCGAAGCCTGACAAAGACCACAAAAAAATTCAGGGATATCGAATTATAACCATGCAGAATACAGTAGGCAAGCTGCTGGAGAAGGTAATTGCCAGGAAAATATCAAGCCAACTAGAGAGGCAAGGTGTTTTCCCACCTACCCTGGGTGGGTACCGTCCAAAAAGAGAAACCTGGACCAATGCAGCAGTCTTTGCCCATGATGTCTATGAAGGTTTCCACTCAGGCACTGAAACTGTTGCTGCAGCGATTGATCTTGAGGACGCATACAACAGAGTACCACTGGATTTTTTAATGTTTCAGCTTCTTGAACTAAACGTAAGTCCATTCCTCCTTAGTTGGATCGCTGCAGCCCTCTTCCAACGGAAAGTAGTTTTTAGATGTGGCAGTTGGACTTCGGAACCAACAACAATATATCCTGGCCTACCGCAGGGATCACCATTATCTCCGGTACTGTTCAACGCCTACACAGTGAGAATCACCAGTGAGCAGATCACTGGACCTGGCAGGACATTGTCATATGCCGATGATGTTTTAGTGTATCGTCAGGGTAAGGATAGAGAGGAGGTTGCTGTGGAACTACAAACCGAACTCAATCGCATAAGTACTTGGTGTGATGAAGCTGGGGCAATGGTCAACCCAACAAAGGCAACAGTGACTTGGTTCTCGTTGAATAATCATATTGTCAACAATCCAACACCAACTGTAATGCTGTGTTCAGAGACGGTGGAAAGAACGCAGGCAATGAATTACCTGGGGATACGGTTTGATCGAAGCCTTGCTTATAATGTGCACATAGACCAGGTGATAACAAAGGCCAAGCGGGGCTTGGCAGCGATGCGGGTGATGGCGGCAGCAAACTGTGAGCAGCGCCATCTATGTCTTCTCTACGAGGGGCTGGTCATGTCTGTTTTGGAGTATGCAATGGCAATCCTGACTCTCAGCCATAAGCAGATAGAAAGGATGGAAAGGATACAGAATGAAGCTATGCGCATTATTCTTGGATGTACAAGAGATACAGCATGCAGGGCGATGCGCTACCTTCTTGATTTTCCAACCATTTAAGAGAGAATGCAAGTTTGCAGGGCACGCGCCTACCTCAGAATTAACGCAAACACACAGCATCCACTGCATAGTGAAATTAGGAAGGTGAAGGGCAGCAGGTTAAAAAGAGGACGGTCGTGGATGGGTCAAGCCGAAGACATTCTTCAACAGGTGTGTTCACTTGAGGACTTAGAACCTGGCGAGGAGTGGGTGCAAGTGCCAACAGACTTCTGCACATCCTTTTCAGTTTGCATCCAACTAGATAGAAAATGCAGACAAGAAAATCCGGCTGCTGTGGAGGCTGAAGTACAAGCGTTGATTTTCGAGAATTCGCTAGACAGTGACGCGGTCATCTACACAGATGGGTCGGTCGTCCGACATGTGAGAAGCTCATGGGCCTTTACAGCTCGGGCCGGAGGGAGAATTGTGAAGGAGGACTCTGGTGCTTTCACTGAAACCACAAGTAGCCTGACCATGGAAGTCATGGCAGTAAGTAAAGCAATAACATGGCTCGAGACACAGACATTCACTAGGGCTTGTTTCCTTAGCGACTCAATGAACATGATCAAGAGGATAGAGGAGGGGTCGATCCGAAGAGAATGGTTGCTGCCTCTGGAGCGGTCTCGGCTGGCAAAGATTAGTTTCATCTTCGTGCCAGGTCATGCGGGAGTACAAGGAAATGAGCGGGCTGACAAGCTCGCAGGTGAGGCTACTGTGGAGGGCGGACGCGCAATGGACCAGGCTGACATTCTGAATGCTCTACGAGAAGTGAGACTTTTGCAAGAACCAAGTGATGACTGTGAATCTACAACAATGGCCAGACTGCGAGAGCAGCAAATTAAAAGAGGGGTGGCCAAAGAAGAACACTACGCAGGAAGCCAAAGAAGATTGATAAACCAACACAGAACTGGCGTCGTTAGCCGCTACACGCTGCGGGATTTGCTGATGAGGGGATCCGAGCACTTATGGACTGAATGGTCCGATGTGCAACGAGGATGATCTGTCGACTAACTAACTAACTAACTGATTTGAGACCATTAAATAGAGTTTTGGAGAACCAAGGAATACCTCCCGGAAAACAATGCAATTTTTACTGAGCATCCCAGATGTCCTTAGGGGTGGTTCCTTGCCTCTCAACTACCAACTAAATAATTATTCTAGGGTAATTGCTTACAACAATTTTACTATGAAAAGAGAACTCTAAAAAGAGAAAATAACCCGTAATTTTCATCATTTATTAAGTATATAAATGGAGCTATTGATTATACATGTAATAACATACAACAATCAATGCAGTACAATTACAAGAATATTTACATATTCATCTCTAACTAAGTGTCTATCTCCTGGCTGTGCCAGTGTATCATACATTATCCTCAGTGTTGTATCCGATCTTAATTATACTTATTGGGCCTCTTCTTCTGGCCTAGTTATAATCTGTGGAAGAAAACTGGGTACACCCTGGTTGGTCTCCCATCCAGTTCTTGGATCTCGGTAGCATTCAGTCCGTGCAGATGATATTCTTGAGTGTTCTTTTCTTTTTTTCCGGTTATATTTATTATGGCTCACTGGTTTTCTCCCCACTTTACCTAGACTAAAGGATATGTGATACCTATCCTGGAAGTGCGGTGGGAATTGGCAGGAAGTTGCTGCGGAATAGTATTTGGCCTCACTATCTCAGCTGCCTCACTCAGTTAAGTGGCTACTGCATTCAGTCAAGCTGCTACTACTACTTTCACAAAGTGCTGCATTCACAAAGTCAGGTCTGGATAAAGACCACTACGTGAAAATTTAGCATCCGTCATAAATCTAAAGATATCATCAATATGAACATCAGAACTGAAATGTTCTATATTTTTCTCAAGAACATCACAAAGAAAATACCTAAAAGAATTGTGATCCTAGGAAAATCAACAGTAGAAGGTAAAGAGTCTTGGTGCTCTCAAATAGTTATCCACAACATAATTGGTTGCTCTCCATTCAATCTTCCATTATATGGTGATCAAGGTTTAGACTGACAGATGTGCAGTTTCATCCTCACCTATGCCTGTCCTCAGGTCTACCGGTTAAGTAATACCTTGATTGATTTGGAATTGACAACTATATTTTCCATCCCATTCTGTACCTAGTTAATTCTCTTTATCGTTTTCTATTCAAGAAAAAGGGTCTCATACATTAAGGGCTTTTAAAAATCATTCCACATTGTAATGAGTGTTTGTTTATAAGCAATATAAGTACATTATGGTATCCATTCGTGTATAATGTTCAGGTGAATTCTTTTCTAGTCCAAAGTTTTACGGCGAGTATATTCCCTCCTCTTCGCCGTCTCTATATTAAGATTGTACTTCATTTATCTGCATCATCATGCTTATTATAACCATTATCAACATCATCATGATTACATTAATAACATTACACTACAGTAATCATCATCATCATTGAATTACATTATTATCATTACACTCGAACATATGTGTTAACAGGAGTGACATAAAATACAAAGTGGGATTTTGCTCAAGGTACAACCCAAGATGCGTGTAGTCTCATCTCATCTCATCTCATCATGTTCCTCTTGTACCTTGCGAGGTCGAGGTGAAGTATAAACATCTTGAGAGTGCCCGATTATGAGCTTCATATATCGATATTCCCATGGACTCTGCTATTCCCTCCTTCCAACGTTTACGTGGTCGGCCTCTTCATCTGTTTCCATCTGGTCTATACATCATTGCTTGTTGTGGTATGCTGTTGACTGGTAACCTACTTGCATGGCCAAACCATTTGACTTGCTGCTTTCTAATAAAATCTAGTGCTGCTTTAACCCCCACTTTAGTCCTGATTTCTTCATTTCTGATCTTATCTCTTCTTGATACGTTGAGTATTCTTCTTAGGAACCTCATTTCTGTTGTTGGGATTTTTCTTTTCTCTTTTTCTGTCATTGTCCAGGTTTGGCATTGGTAGCATAGAGTTGGTAGGAAGATTTATTGTAGAAAGCTTTCTTAGTAGTTATTGATACATGCTTGTTCTTTAGTATTGGTGCCATTTTTCCACTGAGTTGATTTGCCTTATTGCACCTATTCTCGATCTCGTCTTCAGATCTGCCTTTTGATGATATTATACTTCCTAGGTACTTGAAACTCTTTAATTGTTTCAAGGAATGCGCGTAGTATTCGTAATGTATGATATGGTTTGTGTCGTTCTTAGCGCACAAAACGAGATAATTGTGCGATGAGTGATATTTAATACAATGTGTTTTCATGCGTCGGAGTGTACTAAATTATTATTCAGTTTGATGATAGACCTGGCATTACACATCCAAGTTGTCTTCTATCATGAGATTGAATGTTAACGCATACTACTCCTTATGATCAATTCTCTTATCTATCAGACATCATTCATATGTACATGGATGATCAATTCTCTCATCTAACAGACATCATTCATATGTGCATGGATGATCAATTCTCTTATCTATCAGACATCATTCATACTTGCATGTAAGTTACGTAGCTAGACTTATGTGATTTCCCAATGATAACTTTAAATGTTAACACCATTAACATCACAATGAGATCTCAACCATTCATCAGACACAATCATATCTGTATGGATCACAATCATGCATATGTAGGTGCTTTATCCATGATAAATTCACAGGTTCAATAACAATGATATTACAATGAAATCTCATCCTTCATCAGAAATTATAATATTTCCTGAATGATAATTAGTCATTCATACTGAGGTGTTTTACAAATGGTACATTCACATCTGTTTAACAATAATGAAATCCCACATGAAACCTCACAGACATGCTCTCAGCAATGACATAGATTTATGTGATCATTAGACATAATTATGAGATTCTCAAAGGATACCTTCCTCATGTGTAGCAATAATGAAAATGCACATATGTCCCCACCTATTCTCATAGATTTATGTGATATACTCAGTCCACATTCAGGCATTATGAATCTTAACCATTCTAACATGCCGGTTGACTAAGTATTATTGTGTGGCACTAATATTGATTCC
The DNA here is from genome assembly GCA_014155875.1 of Cepaea nemoralis. Classification (NCBI taxonomy): domain Eukaryota; kingdom Metazoa; phylum Mollusca; class Gastropoda; order Stylommatophora; family Helicidae; genus Cepaea; species Cepaea nemoralis. Next base: position 583,978 of record JACEFZ010023382.1, read on the forward strand.
ACATGTTTACAACATTGAAATACATTTGCCTCACCAATTGGGTGCTTTAACTCAACACACAAAATTATGATCCCTGTAGAATCTATTTGGTTCTCATGTGTTCATGAAATACTAGAAAACTATTTGTTTGTCCATGTGCTCATGTCAAAAATAAATCTACTGACTAATTACACATTACACTAATTTCTCTATCAGTGCTGGCACAGGTAAAATAGTTTTAAATCTTAAGTTACTCACCACTCTAAATCATTACTGAATGAGTTGACTACTTAAGAAATATGTACAACTTCAGTCTAATGCTTAACATTAACTAAGTTGTTTAGCTAGGAGAAATAAAACTCACTGTAGTTTTCTCCTAATGTACAGTTTATCTATGACAATGATAACTGAATATAATATTATTTAGTTTACACACCTTTGACTTACCAATTCTTCTTGGGAAATAGACTCACAGACTAAACTTAACTAATATAAAATATAGCATTGTTTACCTCATTTCAATGAAATGCTCCAATCACCACATGTAAACAACAAGATGTAAGGACTAGAATCGGCTTGTTTCCAAATCTATTGGCTGATGAGTTTCGGTCCTGCTATTCTCACTATAATAAACTTTCTAACATGTTCATAGCGAGTATAGAGCTACCAATTTCTACAGACACAGGCGCTTTTGCTTGTAGTTACGATGAGTTTGTGGCAAGTGAGAGATCTAAGGCCGGTTGCTGTTGTTTTTATCCCAGCTATTTCCGAGTTAAAGTTTCTCCGCATATCCGCTCAAATTCATGAAGTGTGCGTTTTCCAATCCGGGGAGGTGTCATTTTCCATTTTCCCCCAAGTTTAATGGTACTTGTGGTTTACGTTCTTGTACAATGTGGTTTAATTTGAGGAGATCTTGACAGCTAGTAACGGCTTGTGAGTCAGTATACCACAGTTCCACACAGCCGTCCTCTTCTGTCCTGTTAGGTTCAATTCCCTTATAATTATCTTGTCCGTACTGTCATGGCTTTTCCATGTTCAGTATATTTCATGTGCATAATTTGTGCTTGCTTAAATAACGCATATCCATTCATCTTCTGTGTGTCTTCCATTGTATGACAGGTTATGTAACGTGAATGTGTGTGTCTACCGTGTGTTGCCGGGGCCCTTACGGGGGGGGGGGGCAAAGAATAGTAACACTGTTGCTTACCATGCATGTATGGCTAAGGAGGTTATGGTTCCGTCGCCCTGCTACTGAGTGAGTGCGTGGTGTGACACTGTGAGCTGTGAGTTTCATGTGGAATGCTTTTACATCTGTCCGCGGTTGTTTGTAGCATGATCTGCATGTTCGGAACGATGGCAGCCGGCTGTTGCTGGATTGACTGGTTTGCCTTTCCGGCTCACGAGTACATTTTTCAGGAGACTCCTGGGAGTCGCCGCTGGAGCTACAGAGTTCGTGCTTTGTGTGGCGGGTCGTCCTGTGGAAAGAGACCGAGCCATATGGGATAAAACCCGGGTCAATGAAGTCTTTCTGGTAACTGCTGTGTCCATCGACGATGAACTGTAGTTTTCATGGAGGACTTTTGTGTTGGCATTCTGGCGGCGGCATTATGCACAGTGTACCTGTGCGGGCTGTTGGCTTGCCGATACTCTTGTCTGTTCCATTGTTCACATTGGGCAGTGAGGAGCATTTTGTGTGATATTCACTAGCACAGGAACGGAGCAATATGGTGATAACCCGTTGCCGTGAAGTTGGAACCACGACTAACTAACTAACTAACTAACTACTAACTAACTAACTAACTAACTAACTAACGCATATCCTTATATACTGGTGACTTTGTTTCGATTGCTTGCTTGATTTTCTGTGCAAAATATGTTTAATACATTCTTTAATATTTAGAGGGCCAGGCTTTACTAAGGGTCAACGATGTGTGTAAGTGGGACATGATTGATTCATGCATTCATAATGCACCATGGGAACCAGTCGCCTCTGATCGTGTTGCATGGAAGGCAATAATCAGAAATTGAATAAAGACAAAGGAGACAATAACTGCAGATAGATTACACACCGAGCATGTGAAACGTCAGATGGTACGAGAGGGAGGAAATGACCATGCATCCATTGTGGACGAACATTTAAAGCCCAACGTGATCTGATCAGTCACCATACGCTATCACCATGGGGTTTAGTTTATATGCTGGATTTTTGTCATGTTTTTTGTTAGGCACAATGCAAGAAATTATCGTCTGTCAAGGCGACAAGTTGCCATTCAATATTTATATTCAGCGAGAGAGAGAGAGAGAGAGAGAGAGAGAGAGAGAGAGAGAGAGAAAGAGTGTGTGTGTGTGTGAATGTGTGTGTGTGTGTGAGTATGTGTGTGAGTGTGTGTGTGTGTGTGTGTGTTTGTGTGTGTGTGCTGAGTTGTTAAACATTCACATTTAAAAACAAACATGCTCTGAGTGAATATGTTATCAACATGTAGCCGGTCCTGTGCAGAACGTCGCCGTCATTGTTTCTCGTTCTCTTACCATTTGCCATGCCCAGAGTGTCTGCAATGTCTTATTACCAGCGTCGTGCTGGTCGACCCCGACATCTTCATCCAGGAGCCATGTCTTGCATCATTGTTTTTGTTTGTTTGTTTTCAAGTGGCTGTCGCATTTAATATTGCCAAAGTATTTAAAAGATTCACTGCCAAACAAAAAGTAGATTTGGACCTAACAAAATGTACTACGGAATTTGGTAAATAGCGGTGTGTCAAAGTTATGACTTTAAAGTACTTAATATGGTAGTAGAGATGTTGCATCATGTATCACATTAAACGGGGTTGCATTAAAAAAGAACAAAAAACTACTGTATATAAGGTCATGGCAGATACTGGAAGTCACCTAAACGATCAATCATCTCATGGCACTCAACACGTTAAGTTTCCGAGACGCGATGCTGTTTATGGTACAGATAGTAGCAGAAAGCTAGACATCCTTTAAGCATGCGCATGAATTCATTCATTCAGTAGCATGTCCTTTGCATAAATTCGCTCTCCCATAACAACCTTCCGTAAAACCTCTCTGTCATTAGCAAGATGTCCCGCGTCCGGTACACCCATCTGGAGATAATCCGCCACATCCTGCACCCATACTTTCTTTGACCTTCCTCTTCATCTCTTCCCTGGCATACCTTTCCATGATTATTCTCTCCAACTTTCATGATGTTTCAAGTGACCAAAATGTTTAAATTTTCTTTGTTTTAACGTCTTTAATAGCCAACCCTCTCGATATTCAGTTCATGTTGAATGCATGCATATGTTTTTTTTTTCTGTATCCAAGATAATGTTAGAAGTCGTCTATAACATGTATATTGAAAGGCATTTATGCGCTGTTCAGCTTGTTTAGTAAGTGCCCAGATCTCACAGGCGTATGTTGTAATGGGGAAGATGCATGTCCTTAAAAATCTAATTGTTTTAGTTTTATCTACTCCACTCCACAATTCATTCAGTTGTTTTAGTTTCTGAACGGCAATACCTATCCGACTTCTATTTCCCTTCATTATGCCACCATTGTTGGTAATAAATATCCAAGATATTCAAAATTTTCCACCAACTCAAAAATTTCCTCATAAATATATATTTCTTTTCTCCATATTAATTTTATCTATATGGATTATCATTGGGTTTGTTATATTAAGGTATAAGTTGTGATTTTCACTATTATTTTGGATTGTACATGCGCATTGTACAGGGAATTCCCGTGTTTAAGTACAATATCTAACATGTTGCGCCCCGATGACAGGAAGCAGAAGCAGAAGAGACAAGGAACAACTTCAGTCTGTATATTTTTTACTCATTTCTGAATCCTAAGGTAAGCATTCTGTCATGATGACTTAAGAAAACACGTCTCAAATATCGAGGACAGATGGCATCTCTATAAATGTGGTTGACTTTCCTGTCTATTTTCCCGTTTTATCAAAAGTGGATATCACCTTTGCACGCTAATCACGTCAATGGGTATTAAATTTATTCCTAAGAATTTCTGTGAGTGTGCTATTACTATTACATATCACATCCTGTCGGGGTGGAGTTACCAGTTTTCCTGTGTTGTTTACATCTTTCACATCTTGCAACTCCATTTCTCGTCGTTAACTTGGTTTTCAGGTTCTTAGTCTTTTACAAATCCCGTAGGAGGTACAGTAGCTCAGTGGTTAGGACTCACGTCTGCCGACACTCTCGTCTGCCGACACTCTCGCCTGAGGCCACTCTCACCAAACGATACTCTCGCCTGCCGATACTCTCACCTACTGACACTTTCAACTACCAACACTCTCACCAAACACGCTCACCTACCTACACTCTCACCAACCAACACTCTCACCTACCAACACTCTCACCAGCCGGCACTCTCACCTACCATCACTCTCACCCACCAATACTCTCACTTACCAACACTCTCACGCACCAACGCTGTAACTTACCAACATTCTCCCCTGCCAACATTCTCACCTACCAACACTCTCAACTACCAAAACTGTCATCTACCATCACTCTCACCCACCAACATTCTCACCTGCCAACATTCTCACCTACCATCACTCTCACCTACCATCACTCTCACCTACCTACACTCTCACCTACCATCACTCTCACCCACCAACACTCTCACTTACCAACACTCTCACCCACCAACACTGTAACTTACCAACATTCTCACCTGCCAACATTCTCACCTACCAACACTCTCAACTACCAACACTATTACCTACCATCACTCTCACCCACCAACATTCTCACCTGCCAATATTCTCACCTACCATCACTCCCACCTACCAATACTCTCACCTACCTACACTCTCACCTACCATCACTCTAACCTACCATCACTCTCACCAACCATCACTCTCGCCTACAATCACTCTCACTTACCATCACTCTCACCTACCTACACTCTCACCTACCGTCACTCTCACTTACCATCACTCTCACCTACCTGCACTCTCACCTACCGACACTCTCACCTACCATCACTATCACCTACCTGCACTCTCACCTACTGACACTCTCACCTACCGGCACTCTCACTTACCATCACTCTCACCTACCTGCATTCTCACCTGCCAACATTCTCACCTGCCAAACATTCTCACCTACCAACACTCTCAACTACCAACACTATCACCTACAATCACTCTCACCCACCAACATTCTCACCTGCCAACATTCTCACCTACCATCACTCCCACCTACCATCACTCTCACCTACCTACACTCTCACCTACCATCACTCTCACCTACCATCACTCTCACCAACCATCACTCTCGCCTACCATCACTCTCACCTACCATCACTATCACCTACCTGCACTCTCACCTACCGACACTCTCACCTACCGGCACTCTCACTTACCATCACTCTCACCTACCTGCATTCTCTCCTACCGACACTCTCACCTACCATCATATTCACCTACCTGCACTCTCACCTACCGACACTCTCACCTACCATCACTCTCACCCACCAACATTGTAACTTACCAACATTCTCACCTGCCAACATTCTCACCTACCATCACTCTCACTTACCATTACTATCACCTACCTGCACTCTCACCTATCGACACTCTCACCTACCTACACTCTCACCTACCATCACTCTCACCAACCATCACTCTCTCCTACCATCACTCTCACTTACCATCACTCTCACCTATCTACACTCTCACCTACCGGCACTCTCACCTACCAACACTATCACCTACCTACACTCTCATCTACAAACACTCTCGCCTACCATCACTCTCACCTGCCTACATTCTCGCCTACCGAAACTCACCTACCTACACTCTCGCCTACCTACACTATCACTTGGCGACACTCTCGACACACAATGCGACACACTCTCGACACACTCTCGACACACGCTCTTGGTTATTAAGAAGACCTCTAAAAGACTGACTACCAACTCCTGATATCTCAGTTCGTCTGTTCCCTGTTTAGTTGATGGGAAAACCTCGCAAAGACTGTATTCAAACTCTTGAATCCAGCAAGTTAACGTTCAAAGGTTCGATAAAAGCTTGATTCGTTTTAAGGCTATGAACGACTGGATTATAACTCCCGCGTCCAATGTGTTGATGTTCTATTTTTTCTGATCTCTGATTATTTGTTTGGAAAATCTATGCTCGATTATAATTCTAATTCTAGTGTCCCATGCGCAGACGTTCGGGTGGCCTGATCTCTGATTGGTTGTCTGCAAAACCTCAATTAATCAATCAATCAATCATTCAATCAGTCAATCAATCAATCAATCAATTAATCAAGTTCCGTCTCCACAATGAAGGTTGGCTGCAATGGATCGCCAACACTGTCTGTCTCTAGCGTTGACTATACATTCTGGTCAGATTGATGTTCGTCAATCGCTTGATGCTATCTTCCTACTTGCATTGTTGTCTACCTCTTGCTCGCTTGCCCTCAACCTTGCCCTCCAGTATGGTTTTTATAAGAGTGTTATGTCTTTTAACGTGGCCGAAATGTTTCACTTGTATTTATTTCATGAACTCTCTTTACATTCCCAGTTTTACTAGAACCTATGTATTTGATTGTTTTTGTTTCCATGAAATACGACATATTCTTCTGTATATCCACATCTCCGGGGATCTATTCGGCTTTCTAATGGCTTGTTCTATATCCAGGCTGCCGCGCCATAAAATAGTGTTGAAACTACGCAACATTTGACAATTCTCATTTTTAATGCGTTGTTAATCTTCCTAGATGTTAATGTTGATTTCATGATATTGAAAGCATTTTTGGCCATTCCTATTTTCTTTTTGAGTTCTATTTCACTCCTGCCATCATCTGTTATTACATGTCCAAGATACGATAAATTTGTGACTTGTTCTAGTATTTCCCCGTTTAGGGGAATCTCTGTGGCGAAGTGGTCAAGACGTTTGACTCGTGCTCCGAAGATTGTGGGTTCGATTCCGGGCCGCGCCCCTCGGTTTACGAGTTAAATGTTTCGGAGACTTAAGTGGGTCGTCGCTAAAAGCTACGAAGTTCGTGCTTTGTGCGACGCTTTCCGTGCTGCGGAAAGAGACCGAGCCATATGGCATTAAACCCGGTGCAATGAAGTCGACCCTGTCGTTTAAAGCGACTTTAAAGCGACTTTTCCCCGTTTACTTTGATACTCATTGATGACCTTTCATTTCCATTGCTAATTATCATAGATTTCTATGTTAGGATGTTAATATAAGCTAAAGCCACATTCTGCACTTTGAATGTTTACTTGTTCTACTAGATGTTGTAACTCTCGCTCGCTTTCTGCTGGTAACAAGGTATCATCAGCATATCTAAGGTTGTTTATGGTTTTTCCACTGATGTTAAGTGCAGGAATTTCGGCTTGTTTAAAAATTCTTTCTATCCATAGAATGAAGAGGCTTGGGGACAACACGCATGCCTGTCGTACTCTTCTTGTTATCTCTGTGGGAGACGAATAACTATTTCGCATCTAATAGACGCCACTTGTTCCCAGTACAAGTTACTAATAAGTCTTATGTCCTTTCCGTCTACATGTAATTAGTCGTTCGTGTTGTACTCTATCAAAAGCTATCTTGTAGTCTATAAAACACACGCATATATATATATATATATATATATATATATATATATATATATATATATATATATATATATATATATATATATATATATATATATATATATATAAAATTCTATGTATTTTTCAATTAACATCCTCAAAAAGAATATTGCTTCTCTGGCGCCACTGTTTTTTTTTGCGGAACCCAAATTGTTGTTAGATACTTCTTCATTTATTGTACCGTGACCCCCCCCACCCCCCCCCCCCCCCGTCCCTGAGGTTTGAAAAACCTAAGAACGATTATGGTTCTAAATATAGTGACCTATGCGTTGACGTTAGCTTGGCCTAAGCTCTGACAGGTCGCTTCCATTTATCTGGACGGGGCTGGTGTACGGACCCTTCTCCAGAGCCGGTACCGAATTCAAGGGTGAAGATCATCTCACAGAAGCTTTGCTGTAGGTTGCTTTGGCTTCTCCTAGCATCTTTTTCAAAGTATCGACTACACAGCACGAACTCAGTTGCTTCCGCAAAGATTTAGGCATGTTGTAGAAGAAGGGTTAGATGCCTGAACAACAAATTGAACGCTGGTACTCAGTGGCAGACCGGCAAGGGTGTCTTGTTGCATGATGGCAAGTGGGAACTTACTAAAGTTGGCCTCGTTATCCAGTAGACAATATGTTGTAAAATGTTTAGGGAACCGTCGGCGGAGCTACGGAGCACGTGCTCTGCGCTTGACACATCCTTCAGGGGCTAGCGAAGAGAGAGTGAGGAGGAGAATACGAGGACATGGAGTGAGAAGAAGGCATAGAAATAGAAGGGCAGGCGCGAGGAGAAAAAGACGAAAAGTGGAGAGACTAGGTCTCAACCATGTAAGAGTGGGATATTGGACCTGTCGTAGTGCCAGGCAGACAGGTCCTGTATTGGAGAAGCTAATATATGATTTTGATGTCCTCATGCTCCAGGAGCTAAATACAGAAAAATACCATTGCCCTGGGTACGCCAGTTATATAAATCCTACTGGGCAGATGAGACGTGGGCAAGGTCTGCTAGTGAAGGAAAGAGTGAAGCATGTGGTACTTGGCTTGAGCTAGTGGAATAAGTGCAAGAGAGGTCCAAGGTATACAAATGGATATTGGGGGATTAAGTTGGAACATCATAAATGTATATGCCACAGTGGACTGTTTTGTCAGAAAGGAACACTGAGACTGGCTTAAGGAATTGGAGGAATTACCAGGCGACAGGCTACTCATTTGTGGAGACTTCAATGCGAGAGATTAGGACATCCGTGGAGAAAACATACAGGGAATTGCCCTTGCGGATACCATGGTGGACTCCGATGTGGTCTGCATAAATGATGGTAGGCCGAATAGAATGGCAATGAGGCCTGGCGATGCAGACACAGCTATAGACTTGGCACTTGTCTCCCAGTCATCAGTTCTTGCTGTAAAGTGGACTGTTTTGAATGACCATGGGAGTGATCACATGCCATCTCTAAATCCAGGAATGTTAAGGCTGGGAGAGCGCGCAAGACCTTCCGGTATGAGTGGACCGATAGCCTTCTTGGACGCCTCAGGAAGGGAGCATGCAACAGGACTGTTAAAACTCCCTTTTTGCATCCCCCATGGTGGACCCCAGAAGTAGACCATGCTTGGAAAGCAAAGAGAGCTGCAGTAAAGCAGCTAAGGAAAGTGCGACAGACACCCAGAAGCTCACGAGAGGAAGTGGACACGGCGGAAAATGTCAAGAAAGACAAGGTGGAGGTTTTCAAACGCTGTGCTGCAGAGGCCAAAAGGGCAAAATGGGAATGTTTCATGAATGAGATTGGAGGTGATAAAACACTGTGAAAGTTCTGGAAACTGCACAGACAAATGCAAAGAAAAGATCGGCCTATGACAGTGGGAACAATTTATAGAGATGATGGTGTGCGCGTGACAACAGACAAAGAGAAAGGGGAGGCGTTTCTCCAGAGATTTTTAGAGCAGACCAATCATAATGATGCGGACACCAGGGATGCAGTTATAGAGGAGTTATCTGGCACCATAAATAATATGCCTTATGAAGACATCATACGGGTTGAAGATGTTAAACATATTTTGAAAAAGGCAAAAGATACGGCAACAGGGCCTGATGGGGTCAGGTATGGCCACATGAAGGCTTTGAGCGATGTAGACCTAAAGATAACCGACGACTTTAACCAGAGCACTAGGACAGCATCAGTACAGCAGGATTGGGTACACAGTTATCTCATCTCTTTCCCAAAACCGTTCAAGGATCATTCAAAGTATAGCGGCTTTAGGATCATCACCCTTCAAAATCCATTTGGGAAGGTTTCAGAGAAGATAGTCGCTGTCACCTGGTCAAATGCAGCCACTTTTGCCTTTGACGTTTATGAGGGGTTCCAGGGTAGACAAGAAACGATGGCGGCGGCGCTTGATCTCGAGGGGATGCGTACAATAGAGTTCGATATGATATTTTGATGACCGCACTGATGGAGAAGGGGGTCAATCCCTGGTTAGTGAACAGGATAGCGGCCGTCCTACATTCTCGTCGGATTGCTCTCCGTCTGGGTGCATGGACCTCAGAGCCACATATTATAACCCCGGGACTGCCACAGGGATCCGCAATCTCACCGGTGCTCTTTAACGTGTATACGAGCAAAATTGCAAACCTAGAAGCACCAAGGGTTGGAAGGATACTAACATTTGCAGATGATATTCTTCCATATAGGCAGGGGAGAGATATGGAGAAAATATCCCAGGAGCTACAGTCGAAAGTAGACAAAGTGATTGAATGGAACACTGAAATGGGTGCTGTCATCCACCTGGAAAAGGCAGCTGTTTTGTGGTGCTCTCTGGACAACAGGATTGTGAGACCTGATGTTCCAAGCCTCACGATAGATGGTGGAAGCGTCAACAGAGAGAACAAACTGAAGTATCTGGGAATCACATTTGACAGGAGCATGTCCTTCAAGGATCATGTGGAGACGGTTGTGATAAGATCTCAAAAGGGACTCAACGCACTTAAAACTATGGCTGTAATGGACATAGAGCAGAGAATGCTTTTCACACTGTACCAGCACTTGATCCACTCAGCGATTGATTATGGACTAGGACTGCTCACTGTCTCAATGAGTCAGCTGGTGAGATTGGAGCGCATACAGAACGAGGCTACGCGGGTCATTCTGGGATGCACCAGAGACCCAGTGGTGTGTATGCGGTACATCCTTGGTTTGCCGACTGTTGCTGGTAGGCTCAAGGTGATGCAGGCGAAGGCATACCTCAGAGTAGCTGCTGACACAGATCACCCGTTGCATGAGGCGCTGGACGCAGTTAAGGGCCAGCGACTGATAAGAGGGAAATCATGGATGGCTCAGGCGGAGGATACGATCAGACAGGTGTGCCCCTTGGAGAACATTAGGCGAGGAGAGGAGTGGGTCAGAGTGCCAGCGGAGCAGTCAGACTTGTGCAGAGTTATAATCACATTGAGCCTGGGAGTGCAGGGAGTGGCCAGCAGGGGCCACGGAAGTGGAAATCCAGCAACTAATTCAGGATAATGCTCGCCCGGGTGATGTGATTATCTACACAGATGGTTCGGTGTTGAGAGGTAGTAGAAGTGCCTGGGGTTTCTTGGCAAAGGCTAATGGTCGACGTTTGGTGCAGGAGAGCCTGGCATATGATACCACAACATCTAGCTTAAGAATGGAGGTGGAGGCAGTCAGTGCAGCTTTCCGCTGGATGGAGAATACGACACACACACACACACACACACACACATCGTGATTGTAACTGACTCAGAAAGCATGCTGAGTAGGGTGAGGACTGGCAAGCTTCGTGCCGAGTGGCTTGCTTCGCTTCGGAAGTCACGGGTGGCAAGCATCGTCTGGATATTTTCTCCGGGGCATGCTGGTGTGTTGGGGAATGAACAGGCAGACAGATTGGCTGGCTCTGCAAAACTTGGTGGAGTATTGATGCATGATAAGGCAGACGTGGTTGCGGCCTTGTGGGAGCACGTGTACACCTCGGAGGAGCAAATGGATCACCATGGTCTGGCAAGAATGCGACAGTGTGGAGTGACGAGGGGATCTGGCCGATGCTCGACGCTTAGAGGAAAGGCGAGGCGCACATATAATCAGATTGCTACTGGAACTATTAGTGTTGGATCTCTTCGCTGGCTTCTGAGGATGGGGACGGAGCGCTTATGGGAATGCCCCGAATGCTGTGATTTCGGTTCCTAAATCAATCAATCAATCAATCAATTTGTAAAATGTTAATGACATTTTAGTCTTCGCAACCAATATTTCTAGATCCAGTCCGTCACTGCTGGTAACATAAGGACCGTACTTTTCAATACATTGTTATTGAGACTGAGCACATAATTACATAGCTCGAGTGCCGTGAAGTTGGTGTATGATAGCAGTTTCGTATTTATTCAGAAAACGAACGATTTTTTTTTCAAGGCGATACCTTTATAAATGTTCAGTCTTTTCCACAGATCACACAGGGGAAATCTTCACATACTGCACGAAATCCGAAGCACTGACAAGTATCCAAATGTGTGTCATACGCTGCAAATATTCTTGCGGTCGGTAAGTTTAGTAATTTTGAAATTAATATGGGAAATAGGCTTTTTAAAAAGAGAAATGAGACATTTTCATGCAGCAGATTATTCGACAAATCCGGTTTTGACATTGCATCAAACAGTAGATGTTCGGAGAGAACAGATGTAGACATTACATCAAGAAGCAGATGATTTGATAAATAAGGCTTAGACATTCCATTAAGGAACAGATGATTTGATAAATAAGACGTTAATATTCAGATAAGAACAAAAATGATTAGAGAAATTAGATATAGACGGATTTGAAAACTAAGACGTTGATATTCAGATAAGAAGCAAATGATCAGAGAAATTAGATATAGACGGTGCTTGAAGAAGTAAATGATGAGATACATTAGTTATAGATATTGCATCAAGAAGAAGATGATGAGAAAAATTACACGTGGAATGTCCATATTATTGAACATGTTATAAGAACATTAACTTGAAATCTCAGTGGAAACTTGCAAACTTTATCGGGCAAAGATCAAATGAAAACAACGAGATAAAAATCTTCATAATCATCATACGATATCATGTCAGTTGCGGAAGTCACTATCTTTGCTGTCCACTAGAAAAGACTCTTGATCCTTTCTCTAGATCCCTTGCAAATATTCTTGCGGTCGGTAAGTTTAGTAATTTTGAAGATACATGTTTATATCTAATTTATCTGATCATTTGTTTCTTATCTGAATATCAACGTGGCCTTGCCTCAAGAAGTCTCATGCCTAAACTCTGTAATATCATCTCTTAAAATATGTATTAGTCGACCTCTGACACGTCATGCATTAACCATTCTATTCTGGGGGTCACATTGACAGAATGGATAGGAGAGCACCTTCTTAACATCCAGTGTGCTGATACTGAGGTAGCCGATTCAATCTTACAGAGGTCAGTTGTCCTAAAGCGTTGACTGCACATCCTTGACTTGGAGACGTAAAGTACAAGTATCTGAGAACTCTGAACGGGTTCGCCTGATGGCGAAGGGCACTTATAATAGGGAAAAGCTAAGCCACACTTAAAAATCACCCAGTGCTACTAGAAGTGATAGCATGGGTATGGAATACGCTTGAATTCAAATGGAAGGGGGGGGGGGGAGATCTTTCCATTGCTGTCCTCTCTAAATCACTATAACGTGTGATATTGCCAAAATAATTTAGTTTCCGAGATACGATATTACTTGTGAGTCAGTTTCTTTCTGTGTTCAGATCTTGTGGAATGCCAGTATTTAATTTTTCTGGATTCACGATATTCGAAGATTTTTCCCTCTATATTATTTCAGTTCAAAAATCTGAATTCTCTATTTGTGATTTTATGAAATTTCTATGAAAACCAGCGGTATGTTGCAGGGGACATATGCATGATCTCGGCATGTTTTCATTCATTTGCTTGCTGCAGTTGTTTCTTAGGTTCTTCATGCTGTATGACCCGTGCCTTGCTATGGCCAGTCTGCTTGTACTTCTCCAAACAAGACCATTGTGATTAATTATGAAACACTATATACTTCCACAACAGGCTCTGTGGCCTATGGACGCTGAACCTGTTTCACAATTCCCCGACACACAAAGTTGAGGTTTCAAAAGCAGCTGCAGACGATTTGAAAGCACGCCTCCTTGCGTTGATTTCGATGGTATATGCGTCGGTAGATAAGAAAGCAATGGCAAACTACTGAATGTAAAATTCGTTTAGTAAATAATAAACAGCCAACAAATGCTGGAGTTGATTGCTATGCCATGTAAAGGACATGAAACTACATTTCATAAACATCACGAAATAATGTAACTGAAGCACAAAAATCCTGATCCGAGAACATGCCGAGCCTATAACACTCTCTAGCATACACATATACTCACTTACAATAACAAAATCATTACCTAAATCAAAACTGAAATAATTAACAGCGAAAAAGTAGAACCAATAGGTGAACAAAAACGCATCCTAAAAAGATTGAGGCAGTTCTTAGAAGAACTTCTCAACATTTTATCAGATACCACAGGAATTCAAGAAAGTGACACATATGCCATTGAAGAACTAGAAACAGACTTACTGAAAGAAGAAATTAGACAAGCCATAAGATTAGCCCATTGAATAAATCACCGGGACGAGACAACATAGCTAATGAACTAATTAAAGCAGCAAGAGAAGTAGGAACAGCATGGCTGCATAGACTGTTTAACCATGTTTGGATAGAACAACAGACACCAGGAGACAAGGGAAGCGCCACAATTATCCCAATTTGAAAAACAAAGGAATTAAGAAACACCGCCCACAATACATAGACATGCATCTTTTGATTCATAATGGCAAATTCAAAATTCATTCACGCTCAGATGGCGGCCTCTACAATGCTCAGAGATTGAAGGCCAAGACCAAAATTAGGAGGGTACTGATCTTAGAGTTGCTTTTTGCAGATGATGCTGCAGTTACGACCCACTCTGAGGAAGAATTGCAATGTCTACTGTCTGCATTCTCCAATGCTTGTTCTGAATTTGGTTTAACAATTAGCAAAAAGAAGACACAGATTATGTCACAAGGTGCACATGGGGTGCCATAAATCTTTATTGACGACACTGAACTAGAGATGATAGACCATTTTACATATCTAGGATCAGTGATAAATAGCAAATTATCTCTAGATCAGGAAATCAACATCCGGTTTGGTAAGGCAGCAACAGCAATGAACAGGTTAAGAAAAAGAGTCTGTGAGAACAGGAAGCTTACTGCCAAAACAAAATTCCGTGTCTATCAAGCCTGTGTCCTTAGTACTCTTCTTTATGGCAGTGAAACCTGGACAACTTACTCACACCAAGAGAAACGTTTAAACAGCTTTCATATGCGGTGTCTGCGAAGAATTCTTGGTATTAAGTGGCAAGACAAAATCACAAATACTGAAGTATTGGAAAGATCAGGTTGTGTGACGGTTTATTCCATGCTCAGTCTTCGTAGACTTAGATGGATAGGACATCTTAGGAGGATGGATGATGGTAGAATACCAAAGGACATCTTATTTGGTGAATTACAGATGGGTAAGAGATCTCAGGGTCGGCCTCTACTACGATACAAAGATGTGTGTAAGCGGGACATGATTGATACAGGCATTGATAATGCACAGTGGGAGCAAGTCGCCGCTGAACGTGTCGCATAGAGGGCAAAGACCAGAAATGGAGAAAAGACAAAGGAGAAAATTATTGAAGATAAGTCACACACCGAGCGTTTTAGACGTAAGATGGTGCATGATGGTGGAAATGACCACGTGTTCACATGCACCCACTGTGAACGAACATTTACAGCACGAATTGGCCTTATCAGTCACATTCGCTTCCGCCATAGGTAAACGTTATTATGCCTTTTTGAAGCACAAACTATCGTCTGTCAAGACGGTAAGGTACCAATGTATGTAAGCAACACAAATACAAAAGCCAACATAGCTTTCATGACATGAGGCGATGTGTGTAAGTCAACAGAAACTGAGCTACTTCCAAACACCCACTACTGCTGTATGGACCGGACATATGGAGTACAACTAAGACAACTGTTGTATGGACCAGACATATGGAGTACAACTAAGACAACTGCTGTATGGACCGGACATATGGAGTACAACTAAGACAACTGCTGGTAAGGTACACGTATTTGTTAACTGGTGCTTGCCCAAATTTGATGGACTTAAATCTATCGGCAGAACAAGTAATGCTTATCTTAGGGAGAGAACTACACCGTTTGCAGTAAATCAAGAGATGAGATAAAGACTCGGATGCTGCATATGACACACACTAAGAACACCCGATAACAGTATATCTATACAGTTCTTTCTGCTTAGCATACAGGGTAATCGAAAGAGAAAGATACTCTCACGGTGTTCTTTATCGTAACTGAGTGAGATGGTCGTTGTCTAGGTTTCAGTGTTCCTTGTATGTCACTATGGAGTGTAAGTAGAGCTAACCACCTGTCTCACAATGCAACTCACCCCAGTAGTCCATATCCATCAGTCAGTGAACAAGATTGAT
Source organism: Cepaea nemoralis (assembly GCA_014155875.1). NCBI lineage: Eukaryota > Metazoa > Mollusca > Gastropoda > Stylommatophora > Helicidae > Cepaea > Cepaea nemoralis. Next base: position 600,138 of record JACEFZ010023382.1, read on the forward strand.
TTGGCGCACATAATCCTTTAATACAGAAAGAACACGGACAAACGGAACATAATGCTATATCCAGAAACCAATATAATCCACAGAATATATATATATATATATATATATATATATATATATATATATATATATATATATATATATATATATATATATAATATATATATATATATATATATATATTACTTCCTCACGTCTTAACACGCACACATCACTGCCTTCTCAAGGCCTGCTTAATCTCAAATTCACAGGACAGTTATCCAGCTCCTATCCACGGCTGGACCTCACACAATACAACCCACACACTGGGTCTAGCCTCCACTACTATCCAACCCAGCTTTGGGTTCAGGCCTCCATTAACTATACCACCCACTTTGGGTTCAGGCCTCCATTAACTATACACACCCCACTGGGTTTTAGGCCTGCATTCAAAACTGGGAGAACAACACAGGACGGAGATCTCTATCTGACTCCGCTCCTCTCCTTAGACTCCTGCCCCGCTCGGAGTCTAAACATCAACTGTCCCCTGAAGTCCCCTGACTTCACACAACAATACACTGTCTCTCGCCCCATCTACCCTTGGGGTCTCCATCTACCCTCACCATCATTTCTCAGGGATGGTTGTTTTTCTCATAGCCCCGCTACAGGTCACTAACCTCAATGTCAATGACCCAGGCATATGTCAGATACCTATTACACACGTTAGAGAGAATTCGAGGCAATGATGAAAAATGCATGGAGAACATGAAGGGAGTTTCATGAAAAGATAGAACAGTTTGGAACGAAGTGATTAAAGGCTTCTCCTATGGCGAATAGTAGGTAGATGAAGAAGAGGAGGGGCATGAAAAGAAGAAGTGGGAGGAGGACAAGAAGAAGAAGAAGAAGAAGAAGAAGAAGAAGAAGAAGAAGAAGAAGAAGAAGAAGAAGAAGAAGAAGAAGAAGAGGCAGAGGCAGACGAAGGAGATGTAGAAGGAGGAGGAGAAATTAAGTAGACGGCGGAGGAGGGGAAGAGGGCATGGAGGAGGAGACAAGTAAAGGGTTATAAAAGATCCTCCACCCTATAGTGTACATGTGCCTTGCAGAAATTTTAAATTCTAAACACTTACTCTGCCTGTCGCTGGCGTGATGTGTTATGTCTGTTTCAGGTAACCTCTGATGTCAAGCACATGGGAAGTTAGTGCTACACCCAGCACCATCTGCTTCACAGTTTGAGAGTCAGTGAGCACTGCAACTCCATACTATTACAAACCACTTCAGTTTTGATGCCTTTAAATCACAGATCCATTAAGGATTTGTCATTCTATTAAGCGTATTTAGTAACCCGACGTAGCCAATTATCTGCATTCAAGTTTTGTGAACGCATCAAGCATATGGAAGAAGTATAACCTATTCAATAAACGCTACAGCGCTGATGTGTGAAGTTAGTTAACACAATATTATATCATAATTTGTTGATGAGACTAATTATATCATATTCAGTTTGGCTTAATAAAAGACTATGTTAAACAAGAAGTGCCATTTCTTAGGGGAAGGAAAGCTGCATTCCAGAGGTAGGAGATGAGAATGTAGTAAGAGGGGGTTAAAGTTCAGAAGAAAGTAGTGGAGAGGGAAAAGGAAGTAAAGTACTGTTCAGAAGTCAACAGTTAAAGTGGGAGGCAGGATGTAGTTCAGACATAAATATGCAGATGAAGGCGGTATGTTGGACGATATTTCAGCGCTGTGGTCAAGATTTCAAATGGACACAGGCTAGAGGTGTGTGATGTGTAGATTACAAGGCAAGTTGTGGTTTTGGTCATATAATGGTAATGTAAATTGGCTAGCTACGACAGATCTCAAACAAATTGTAGGACTCTTTTTCTGAAATTCTGGATTTGGTATTTATGATTAGCAGTGGCTTTACACCAACGTTCAGATGATCATGTTAAAGATGTGGAGATAAATACGGTAGCAATATATGCAACTATGTTGTGTAGGCTGCATTACTAGTGGGGAAAACGTACCATATGGAATGTAACAAATGTCACTACTACAATAGAGTGAATAATGTCACACGGAGAGAAAGAAAAACATATCATGTGATTTAGTAATTTTAAACGTCCAAGGTCTAAGTACCTGGTGAATATCCATGTCAGCGTTCGCTGACGATGTATTTTTGTCCAGTCCATTGCTGTGACCTAATTCGGATAAACATTCAGATAACGTCCCCTGTTTATTACACTTTGCCAGGTAGGCAGTTAGCTTCTCAAGATACTATTTATTTGAGCATCAGACACTCTGCAAGCATTAGCTATCTGAGCATCAGATGCTTCGCTTGCCGAGATATTAGCTATCTGAGCATACGACTCGAGGAATGCTTACAACCGAGTATCGATACGTTTAAGGCAGGAGTCAACATTGGAAGCGAGCATTTGCAGGTTTGTGTTCAAGGTTTTCCATGCAATCATGCCAGCCTTTCCAAACGTGGCTTAACCTTTAGCTCGTTATTGCAAGAGTCTCCGCTACATACATCGATAGAGGACTGTAAGAGATGCACAGTTTCCTGCACAGCATGTACTGAACATTCTTCAGAACTCAATGCTGTGCCACAGAAAAATGCTTCTCTGCATTGTCCAGTGAGACTCATAGTAATTGGAACGCATCTTCCGAGTAATGTATCTACACAATTTGAACTGAAGGAGTTGGTTGGAGGTGATATATGTTTGTTTCTTCTATCAGATGTGTGTTTAAAACCAAGGTTTGTACAATTTAAAAAGACTAAGACCTCGGTGGGTGAAAGGATTCGTGGAACAAAGACAACTGCTCTCATCGTTTTATGTCTCTTAACATGGATTAATCACAACAGCAATGGAGTGATATACATCATGAATAATGAAAGGAAGGATGATGGAACCGTTAATCAGGAAAGCAACACTGATGATGAAAATTCATCTGAGAAACCCGTCGATATTACAAAGGATAGCGAAGATAACAACCCTCCGGTTTCTGTAAACTCAGGCACGGGAGGCTGGTCAGGAACTGTCAACAAAGTCATGGTCACCGCCGACTCTAGCTCGACTTCAGGGATTGCACCTGCGAGCGTGAATACCCAGACGCATGATCCCTTCACCCCGACCAACAGTGTTGCTCATGTTCCTGGAAGCTACCAATTCATCCAAGATACTCAAGCTGGCTCAAGTGGCAGGCCCCGGTACGGCTCCGACAACTACAGTTCCCTGAAGCTGCTTGGAATAAGTCGCAGAAAGAAATTTTTTGCACCAACAGACAGTTATTTTAGTTTTGAAAATGATGACTTGAAGCCTTCTAACTCACAATCCGCGTCTATAGCTTCAGATGAATATCCCGACAATGAGGCAATGACACTTGATCTACCACCAACATCTCAGTTTGGTGTGGATTTCGATGCTGGAAAAGGATATTTTAATACAAGCAGCACAAGTTCAAACGACCAAGTAATCGATGAATCCAAGCAGCAATTCACTGACGACTGGGACATTTCCAGTTATGCACATCAAATCTCTGAATACAGAAATGTGGGCCAAGATAAAAGGCTGGGTGGTTTCAAGGAAAAGTCGACAAAATCAACGGGTAGCAGCGACATCAGCGTAAACTCGACATTTCTGACCCCAGTCAAGAAACAAGTGCAAGGGTTAGAACATGTGAAGTCATACTCCAGCGAGATAACAACACCGGTAGAGATAGACGGGGAATCTTCACATGATATACTCAAGGAAGTATTAAGAAAAATTATAGACGAGAAAGACACACTGAAGCACACCAGACCCCAGCACAGCGGTCCAGGGAGTTCTGAAAATACATCGGAAAGTTCTTCTACAGAAAATTCTACTCTTGACAGTCACTTAAAAGCTAGAGACACATCAGGTTGTGATCGTCAAGGTGAAAGCTCACATACTTGCCACTTCCTGTCTAATTTTAATCACGATGGAGAGACGACGGAAAACGATGAATCCAAGCATGTAGCGTGGGAACTAACTTCCCCTACAAATGTCGGGAAATTCTCAAGTAAATTCAACAGCAAAAGATCCGTGCATTTTGCCGACTCAGTTGGTTTAGGTTTGTCTACTACACGGTTGGTCGGGAATTCTGAGTCGCCGCCAATAATACCGAAATCCGTCTTAGATGCCTTGATGCTGTACATGGATGATGAAGCAAGAGATGTTAGTGAAACGTTTCTATCTCCTTTCTTTGATCAACCAGGGGCTGACTTCAACTTCTTGAAGAAAGTTCTCAATCAAAAGGTATGTTTAGAGAGCAGCTTAATTTCTGGCATGACAGTCACTGGCTTTGTTCGAGTGGCTAAAGTCTCACCATACCAAACTGTCCTGGTGAGGTACTCGGTCGATGACTGGGTCAGCTTTGATGAGATTAATGCAGCGCACATGTCGGCCACACCAGATGGCTTGACGGAGCGCTTTTCCTTCGTTCTCGAGGCATCGCCAAACATGGAGCCAGGGTCGTTCATTGAGCTGGTTGTGCTCATGGTCTCTAACAACACAGAGTACGTGGATTGTAATGATGGCGACAATTACAGGTTCCAATGTGTCCACAAGTTACAGGCTCCCGAGGACAACTAGGAAATAATTGAAAGATCCCCTGCAGAAATAGGGCTTCAGTTACTTGTTACATTCGAATGTTCTTTTGCATTATGCATGTTTACCCAGATTACATTCAATCATACAATATGTAAAGTATAAACATTACAGCAAGCACAATTCATACCGAGGCTAATTAACCTGAGGGCACTGTAATCCAAGACACCCTGTCACAATCTGCGGAATGTCACTATTGTATTGCATGGTACATGTATGCCCTTATAGGAAACTATGATGAACTTGTTGTTAGGGCGCTTGCCTCCCAAGACAGGCAAATAAAGTAGAGGACCCACTATGCTCCTTCAGGCGAACGGAGTAAATGGTGCCAGCCCCAAATTGTATAGAGGCACCAGTACTATATGGAGTAAAGTTAGTTGCATATCACTGTCAGGACGTGGCAGTGAGCCCCAGCGTTTTCCGGCTGTTTGTGATTTCTTGACAAGCTTACGTTAAGTTGTTTACCTTTGCTTTCTGAAATCAGTACTACATGGGTAAGGTGGTTAATATTACATGGGTCAGGTGGTCAATATTACACCGACAGCCTCCACTTTCAGGACACTTCCTGGTACTAATGTTAGGTCCCGCCAGAATATTGGTCTGGGTCCAATACTCAGCAGAGGCAGGCCCATATATTCTGAACAGTCCGGTTCTGAGGTCGGCCAGCATGATAAACATGGCTACCAGACCATTTTCAGAATGTTCTGGTAATTTTCTGGACAAGAAAGGCGACCTGCAATGGAGATAGCTACCTCATCTCATATGTCGTGATCTAGAATAGGCAGAAGCCTGTCACTTCATATTCCAATGGCAGTATCTGTTAAGAGATTACATATTTTTATTTCGTTAATTCATTGGCACATTTATACAAGACATTCATAATACTTAAATATATGTATGCAAACACATACATACGCACACGACGCAAGCAAGCACGTAAACAAACAAAACCAAACAAATAATGGTATCTGTGTTTATCAAAGGTTTGTAATGATTCATAATTAAAGAAAACAGACAATACACAGAAATGAGTCAAATTTATGCTATTCCATGTTCTGATTTGTCATTCAACTTTAACTGCGCTCTTAACAGATGATCTTCACAGAACTGTTCTTGTCATCTATATTAGAATGTCTGGACATGGAAGCCTGACGTGTGTGTAAAAACAAAAGCGTCTCTTCCTTCAAGGGGGTCGACTACAAGAACAACCAAGCTGATCTGTACACTTGAATACCTAAAGCACCGTAGCTAGGGTAATTTCATTCAGTACGTACATTCCTAATATAGTCATTAGTCATTAGACGCGGTTCCAACTTCACGGCAACGGATAGTCCGCATTATGCTCCTTTCCTATGTCAGTGAATATTACACAACATGCTCCTCACTGCCCCATGTGAAAAGTGGAACAAACAGGAGTCTCGACAAACCAACAACCCGCACAGGTACACTATGTGTAATGCGGCCCCCGGAATGCCAACACAAAAGTCCTTATATAATAAGCACAGAGAAACAAAATGTATAGACAGCATTGTATAATTAGGCAGTGATATGTCTTCAGATGAACACACGAGAATCACGATTAGAGTTTCAGAAGGATGAACAAACCTCCAGCAGTGCAATTGTTAATTCCTTCAGCTGGATACCTGAAGACGATTATAAGAAATTTTCTGGAAACGTATTTAACCTATTGTTTATTTCATGGCTGTATGGGTAACCTTGTCTTTCCTATACGTCCACTACTCGTACATGTGGTATTCAGTACCCAGCAGCTACAGTGGGAATGGAGCCTTTACAGACAGCATCATCATCATCAGGTTCCTTGCCAAATAGTACTGCTAATCAAGCGTCTCAACGTCCCCCTTTCTTAATTGAATGTTTCAGTTCATGTACTGATATATGTTTATGCCAGGTTAAAAGGTTGTCTATAATCTTCTCTCAGTTTCTTAAATTGTGGCGAGCCCGGTTCTAGAGCTTCACATCTGCCGAGAAACGCACCAGGGCGTAACTTGGTCATGATTCAGTATATAACACACATCTGTGGGATGGTAGGTGAATGAAAACAAAGCACGCAGTTCTATGCAGCCGGGTTGGAAGCACTGATAAAAGGATGGGATAAGTGCTTCAATGTTGGTGGAAATTATGTTGAGAAATAAAGGAACAATGTATGTATAAAAAATAAACTGGTTTCAAGTTGTTATCATATTTAGTTATCTTTCTACATCCATTTGTAACTTACTTATTAACTTACCCTCATATGAAACCAGGGACAATCGTGATCGATTCGTAATGTGTATGTTCCAATTCTGGAACTTAGATACACAGATGACCCCGAATGCTGTGATGTCGGTTCTTAAATCAATCAATCAATCAATCAATCAATGACCCTGTTTTCTTTTCTAAATAGTGCAAATGATTATAAAACCAACATCATCATCAACAACAACAACAACAACAACAACAACAACAACAACAACAACAACAACAACAACAACACAAATAAAACAGAACAAAACAAAAATCACAATGAAAAATGAAGAAACTGAAGATGTTTCATTTGTGGAACATCCTTGCTACATTATCAACATCACCGAGGGACTATCTTTAAAACCTTAGGCCGGCAATAGCCAGGCAGAAGTTAAACAGTAGTGCCAAGATATGACACAACAGCTGCACACACGTTCACATCGTAATCATGAGAACAGGCTTCTTTCTTGTGATAACGAGCGGATGTGAGTCATTGACCAGTATGCAATGGCTAAGTTTATGAAATTAAATGTTGCGTATCAATACTTAGAATATCGTGGAATAACAATAACAAATATTGTGGTATTCTGCAAGAGCTGAACATGGAAAAATATAGTCCATAAACATCATCCTGTCTTGGAAACTGAAATACTTTCCTATATAATTAGTGTCACAGTGTTTTGGAAAGAGCCGTGATGGAAGGCATGGCTCGTGGAAGATTAGGGAGGGATCGACTAGGACGATGATGGAGACAAGACATCTCAGAAATATTGGGCATGAGGGTGCAAGAGGCACGAATATGGAGACAAGGCATCTCAGACACACTGGGCATGAGGGTGCAAGAGGCACGAAGATGGAGACAAGGCATCTCAGACACACTGGGAATGAGGGTACAAGAGGTACGAAGGTGGACAAAAGTCATCACAGAGGCCTTCGTCATAAGGGTGCAAGAGTAATGAAGATGGACACAAGGCATCGCAGATACTATATACATGAAGGTGCAAGAGGCACGAAGATGGACACGGGGCATCGTAGATACTATATACATGAAGGTGCAAGAGGCACGAAGATGGACACGGGGTATCGCAGATACTATATACATGAAGGTGCAAGAGGCACGAAGATGGACATGAGGCATCGCAGATACTATATACATGAAGGTGCAAGAGGCACGAAGATGGACACGCGGCATCGCAGATACTATATACATGAAGGTGCAAGAGGCACGAAGATGGACACGCGGCATCGCAGATACTATATACATGAAGGTGCAAGAGGCACGAAGATGGACACGAGGCATCGCAGATACTGTATACATGAAGGTGCAAGAGGCACGAAGATGGACACGGGGCATCGCAGATACTATATACATGAAGGTGCAAGAGGCACGAAGATGGACACGGGGCATCGCAGATACTATATACATGAAGGTGCAAGAGGCACGAAGATGGGCACGGGGCATCGCAGATACTATATACATGAAGGTGCAAGAGGCACGAAGATGGGCACGGGGCATCGCAGAGACCTTCGTCATGAGGGTGCACAAGGCACGAAGGTGGAGACAAGGCATCGCAGGCACTTTAGGTATGAGGGTGCAAGAGACACGAAGGTGGACAAAAGGCATCGCAGACACTATAAACATGAGGGTACAAGAGACACGGAGGTGGACACAAGGCATCGCAGACACTATAAACATGAGGGTACAAGATACACGGAGGTGGACACAAGGCATCGCAGACATTATATGCATGAGGGTACAAGAGACATGAAGGTGGACACAAGGCTACCATCAACTACAAGTCATCCATTGCAACTACCAACTACAAGTCATCCATGGTAATTATCAACTGCACATCATCAACAGAAACTATCAACTACATGGCATCGGTGGCAACTATTAACATTAACTCATCCACAGCAACAATCAACCACAACGCCCTGAGGGCAACTATCAACTGCGTGGTATCATTGGTATATGAATAGATAATAGACACCATATGTTATTTTATCGACGTGCTTCAGAAATACCAAGTTTTGTGTTATAATTTACACGAGGTTTAAACAAGTTCAGCAATAGTCACTGCCATCTTGTTATTTTAAATGTTTGTTTCTGTTTGGAAACCAAAGTATCAGCTTCAAACTAATGGGAACTCATACATATTATATTCTGAGATAATAATTCCTATTACCTCGGGGATAATGCATCGATGTTTATTTGCACATTATGGGAGTAATAAATTAGCAACCAAATGTGCACCCGGGAAACTACCGACTTTTGTGTGATGACGTCTAGGGTAATTATTATCTTATAATAAATGAATAGGCTGTATCCAGAGCTGAAGTTACATGTTACCTGTTACTTCTTATGCAGGACTTCAGACTGTACAACGTGGCATAAAACAACAATGTAACAAGTACCGCGATATGTATTATCACACACATACGTATGCGCACACGTATTATTATTTTAAGTATAGAATTACCTCACCAGTTGCCACTTTGTCTGGGACACCGTTGTAAATTGTCGAACACCGGAATTTAGTCATGGGTAAAATGTCCCGTTTGCCGCTAATTTTTGTTATCTGTTTAAATTATCAGCAAGGGTTATTATACAATCTGAGCAAGGAATAATAATGTAGATATCTAACCCATTAACAGGCAGAAACATCAATCTTTGAGGAACACCCACGGCAGCTTAAATAACACAAGAGACAAACTCAAGGGTATTGATGCGCTTTCGTAGAATGCAAGAAAAAGGGGCAGATTGTAGGGCAAACATTATGCAAACAAGTAGAGGATTCTTGTCCACGTCTTGAGGTGCTTGAGGTATGTTGCGGTAATCATATATTGTATGGACCAGTCAGTGCTCAATGGGTGGTGTGTTCGGTATTAATAGCACTCATTAAGGCTGGGTGGATCTGGGAGAGCAGGTCGCTTGGAAAATATTAACAATTCTTAGAGGATACGAGGACACCGCCTTTCGGCACTCGATAGGTGATCGATTGTTATCGCGAAGACCATATTTATTTCCTAGCATATTTCTATGTACCTGTTTTAGTTAGATTGCCCAGTGATCAATGATTAAAATCCATGTCAATGGGGATCAGAGAACCGATAATCAAGCATGCGGATTCTACATTGTGTTCGTGTACTGAGCTGAAAGTCTCCTTGTGTGTTCTATGTGTTGGTATGGAGAGGAAGGAGACTTATGATTGAATCTGTGTGTACCAAAAGCGATTCCATACAAACCAAAAACTTCATTAGGTTTATTTGGAACAAACAACAAACAATCTTTAGTAGACAGCCGAAACATGGGGCAGGCTGTCTGAAACGTTAGTAGACTGTTCTTTCTGGAAAAGATGGTACGGCAAGGTGTTAAGAGGATGCGGTCTACACTCAGTTCTCAGAGGATGTGGTCTACACTCAGTTCTCCAAGGAAAGGTCAGACAAACACATACTCAGACTACAACTGTTACAATTGGTTTTGGGGCTCGTCGCTGGTTTTGAAGATGAGGACGGAGCTAGTGTGGGAATGCCTCGAGTGCTGTAATGTCGGTTCTTGACTCGACTATTTTAAATAAGATAAACACATTTTATTCTTCCTTTCTGCTTTCTCCTCCTCCTCCTCCTCTTCTCCTCCTCCTCCTCCTTTTCCTCCTCCCTCTCCTTCTTCTTCTATTCTTCTCCTCCTCTCTTTCCTCCCCCCTTCTTCTTCTGCTCTATATCCACCGCAGAGGCATAGATAATCATCCAACTCACACCAAAGCGAATGTCTTCGCCATACCATTCCATTCTATCTATGATTCTCTTCTCCGTGTGTTTTAAGTCCCCCTTTATTTCGTTTGCCCTGTGGCAAAGTATTTTCTAGTGATACTGTATCATGTTTTCTAGTTACACTACATCACATTTTCTAGTGATACTGTGTCATGTTTTCTAGTTACACTACATCACATTTTCTAGTGATACTATATCAGGTTTTCTAGTTACACTACATCACATTTTCTAGTGATACTGTATCATGTTTTCTAGTTACACTACATCACATTTTCTAGTGATACTATATCATGTTTTCTAGTTACACTACATCACATTTTCTAGTGATACTGTATCAGGTTTTCTAGTTACACTACATCACATTTTCTAGTGATACTATATCAGGTTTTCTAGTTACACTACATCACATTTTCTAGTGATACTGTATCATGTTTTCTAGTTACACTACATCACATTTTCTAGTGATACTGTATCAGGTTTTCTAGTTACACTACATCACATTTTCTAGTGATACTGTATCATGTTTTCTAGTTACACTACATCACATTTTCTAGTGATACTATATCAGGTTTTCTAGTTACACTACATCACATTTTCTAGTGATACTATATCAGGTTTTCTAGTTACACTACATCACATTTTCTAGTGATACTATATCAGGTTGTCTAGTTACACTACATCACATTTTCTAGTGATACTATATCAGGTTTTCTATTTACACTACATCACATTTTCTAGTGATACTGTATCATGTTTTCTAGTTACACTACATCACATTTTCTAGTGATACTGTATCATGTTTTCTAGTTACACTACATCACATTTTCTAGTGATACTGTATCATGTTTTCTAGTTACACTACATCACATTTTCTAGTGATACTGTATCATGTTTTCTAGTTACACTACATCACATTTTATAGTGATACTGTATCATGTTTTCTAGTTACACTACATCACATTTTCTAGTGATACTGTATCATGTTTTCTAGTTACACTACATCACATTTTATAGTGATACTATATCAGGTTTTCTAGTTACACTACATCACATTTTCTAGTGATACTGTATCATGTTTTCTAGTTACACTACATCACATTTTCTAGTGATACTATATCAGGTTTTCTAGTTACACTACATCACATTTTCTAGTGATTCTATATCAGGTTTTCTAGTTATTCTATACCAGATTTTCTCAGCTCTAGTTCTATCCAACGATAGTATCTTTTCATGGTCGCCTGCTTCGTAGAAATATGTCTCATTTTATCCCTAAATATCGCTTTAGCGATTCTGTCAAACCATTGTAGTTCTTCTGTTCTGTACAGACAGCAGTAAACGATTTCATATTGTTATTAGTAATTGATTTAGAAGAATGTCTCGGTGCGTTAACCACGCATAGAAAGAAAAGATGGTTCAATCAAAAATGTGAAGAAGCAGTCATTAGGAAAAACAATGCCAGACGTTTATGGTTAAATGACATCAACAACATCCAAAAGGAAGAGCAATATAGAAATGAATGTAAAGAAGCTACAAAAATAGTTCGACAGCAGAAGCGAGAATATATGAGTAATATAATCAAAGATATGGAAACTAAACACCAGAAAAACGAATCCAGAAAGTTTTTTTAAAGAACTGAAGTCAATGAAACGAGGGCACGAACACAAAACATATGGTTTAAAAGACAAAAATGGGAATATGATAAATACCAATGAGGAAATGTGCAACACATGGAAAGAATATTTTGGGGGAATTACTAAATATGTGAAGCTCCAAGTAACGCTTTCCCACAGAAAGAGGTTCTAATGTGTGAACCACAAATTGAAGAACCTGCATTTGAATAAATCCTATATGTAATCACACGACTTAAAAACAATAAGGCAACTGGGGCTGATGGAATTGCTGCTGAATTTATAAAGGCAGGTGGCCATGCATTACATCTAAAGCTATACGAACTAATAATAAAAATCTGGAGGACAGAAGAATTACCCCATGACTGGAAAGAGTCATTATTGATACCTGTCTTCAAGAAAGGAGACAAGTTCCAATGTGAAAATTATAGAGGAATATCACTACTGTCCACAAGCTATAAGATACTATCCGCAGTATTACTAAATAGACTAAATCCCTATTCAGAAGACATATTAGGTGACTACCAGGCGGGTTTTAGACAAAACAGATCAACAATAGATCAAATATTTATCTTACGACACATAGCCGAGAAAAATTGGGAATATAATAGAGATCTCCATAACCATTTTGTGGACTTTAAAAAGGCTTATGATAGTGTCAATAGGAATAGTCTATGGAATGCTATGCAGGAATTTGGAATACCAAGGAAGTTAATCAACATGAACAGACTATGCATGGAAGATACTTATAATATAGTAACATATAAAGGCAGGAAATCAGACCCTTTCCAAATAACATCTGGCTTGAAACAGGGTAATGCACTATCGCCGCTACTCTTCAATCTGGCTCTAGAGAAAGTTGTAAGGAAGGTAAAGGAGGAATGTGATATTGGAGGAACATCCAAGCTGCTTGGTTATGCAGATGATATAGATATTATAGGGGAAAATGAACAAAAGACACTGGAAATATTGACTCACTTAAAGGAAAAAGCCCAACAGATGAGGCTGGTTATCAACCAAGATAAGACAGAATATATGGTAATTTCAGTAGAAGGAATGGCTAAAAACTCTGGCCACATTCAAATAGATAATATGACCATTAAAAGAACGGAAACATACAAATACCTGGGTACAATCTTCAACTGCTCCAACATCATAAGGGAATAAATACAAACTAGAATCAATTCTGGAAATAAGATATACTATGCACTACAACATCTACTAAAATCAAATGCGCTATCTCGTAACACCAAACTCACAATATTCAAAAACACTGATCAGACGAGATGTGCTGTATGGCTCTGAAACCTGGAGTACAACGCAAGGAGACGAAGCCTTATTACAAACCTTTGAGAACAAAGTCTTAAGACGCATCTTTTGACCCATTACGGATACACAAAGTGGAGAGTGGTAAAGAAGAAGTAACAAAGACATTTATGATCTGTTTAAGTCCCCGCTAATCACTGGTATCATGAAGGCTATTAGACTACAATGGCTGGGGCATATAGAAAGAATGACAGATAATAGGGAAACAAAACTCGCTTACAATCAGGAAATAAATGACCGTAGACCCCGAGGTAGACCAAGAAGACGGTGGAGAGATAATATATATACAGGCCTACAAGCACTTGGAATCAACGACTGGCAAGAGAAGGTCAACCAGAGAGACGAATGGAGACGGCTAGTATCTGCAGTAAAGAACCTCAAGGCTGGAATGCTGAAGAAGAAGAAGAAGAGGATCTGTTTTAGTCGTCCTCCATGTTTCTAATGCACACAGCAGTACTGACTTAATGCCAGGGTTAAATACTCTAAGGCTGATACCTGTACTAACTTCCAGAGAATAGGAGAATGTGCGTACATTGATTATGAAATGCACATCCCTGCCTGGCGGTGCTTGAGCACCTTGACTATATACCTCAGACTTTTAATCGTATCAGCAGAGAACGGCTAACTATACAAAGGATGGTCCACCTTTACGGTCTCTTTCTAGTGTATCCTCTAGATTGCTAGTGTACCCTCTAGATTGTTAGTGTATCGTCTAGATTGCTAGTGTATCCTATAGAATGATATTATATCTTATAAATTGCTAGTGTATCCTCTATATTGCTTGTGTATCCTCTAGATTGCTAGTGTATCGTCTAGATTGATAGTGTATCTACTAGATTCTTACTGTAGGCCTATCCTCTAGATTGCTAGTGTGCTAATGTATCTTATATACTGTTAGCGTATCCTTTAGATTGCTAGTATATCCTCTATAGTGCTGGTGTATCCTCTAGATGGCTAGTGTACCCTCTAGATTGCTAGTGTATCCTCTTGATCAGTAGTTATCATCCTTTGGGGAATTCTCCAGGGAGGAATTTTAGGGTTTCCAGGGAGGAATTAAGATTATTTAGAGATCGCGTTAATACAAGAACCTATTACTTGATATTGTTTTCCCTCCATACTTTACGGTTCTGTACTTCTCGCCCTTCTGAAATTCGTTTTATAACGTAAGTAGGCCCGCAAATCACGAACGAACGAACGAAAGGACTTTATTTTCAAAGGGTAACAAATTTAGCACGCAGACCCGTCTTACATTCGGCCCTTCCAATCACTCATCTTTCGTTCATCAATAGTGCATAGGAAAAAACGTTAAATGAATTTTGTAAGCATAAACAATGCATATTACTATGATATGAGACACATCCACTACCCACCCACACATCCCCCATTCACCCCACATCCCCCACACAGCCACACACACAACCCAGACACACATACATACCCCCACCCACCTACCACATCCCCACACCTACACATCTTCCCATCCACACACACCTCCCACCCACCACACATCCCATCCACCCACACCCCAAGCATATATACATTCCCCAACCCACACATATCCACCCACCTAAACACATCTCCTCACCCACTCACATATCCTCCACCAGTCCTATTACCCACCAACAATCACCCACCCACATATCCTCCTCCACCCACACACCTCCAACCACCCAGCCAAACACACATCCCTCAACCACACATCCCCCACGCACATACACATCTCCCCGCCAACTCACATATCCCGCACCTAACCACACACAAATTCCGCACCCACCTACATAATCTCCCATCTCCCCCAGCCCATTCACAGATCCCGAGGCCACCCATACAAACATCCCCCACTATCTCTTAGCCTACACACACTCACCCACCCACATATCCTCTACGCACCCTCACATCCTCCACCCATGCATCCCCAACCAAACATCCCTTAACCACACATCCCTTAACCACACACCCATACCCATATACAATCATCCACCCACACATCCTCTACCCAACCACACATCCTCGTTTTCACGACTTATTTAGACGTCTAGACTTGTTCTAGTATGTGTAATTAAATTTATCTTCCACTTTTACCTATACTGTGTAGGGGGTGGGGGATTTATAGGGAGGAAATACGACAAGTTGGGGGGGGGGAGAAATGGCATTCTGAACAAATGGCAAAGGGGTGCATGGGCCAAAAAGGGTTGAGAACCACTGCTCTAGATTGATAGTGTATTCTCTAGATTGCTAGTTTATCCTCTAGATTGCTAGTTTATCCTCTAGATTGTTATTGTATACTCTAGTGTATCTTCTAGAATGCTATTGTATCCTCTAGATTGCTAGTGTATCTTCTGGAATGCTAGTGTATTTTCTTGATTACTAGTGTACCCTCTAGAAGGTTGTGAGTTTTAACTCTTGAAGTCCCCGCTTGTTGTTTAAAGTTATTTGAGCCCTAGAAAAGGGAGCCAAGCTAGCGTAGTGGCTAGATTCTATCCTTCCGTCTCGGTGATAGTAGGGTTAATCCACATCGGAGAGGGCTTTTAAAAATGATCTGGACTTCTACAGTGCGAACAAGGAGGTCTATTGGGAAGTAAAGGCAGCTGGTGTGATACTGACCACTTCACCAATGGACTACCGAATGGTCTACGCAATTATGGAGCTAACACTGAATAATCAAAGCGTGTAACTGGCCCGTTACATGTTCGCTTACACCCGGAGCACACGACCATCTGTCTTTCCCCATATCTGACGAGCTTAGGTAACCAATCTCACGCCCCGAGATATCAAATTTTGATATTAGACACCGAGGAGCGGGTGGCCGAGTAGCTAGAATTCCAGGATTCTCCTTCGGGAGACCCGGGTTCGAATGCTCGGAAGGTGTGGAGTGTTTTTCTGTCGGGGCCAAAAAGAAAAGCGACTGCACTAGCCAGGGGGCATTAATTCTTCAGGCTCAAAACCCCCTGTCATACACCGCAAGGTATTATATAAGCAGTATAAGATATAACCGGTCTCTGTGGCTAAAGCCTTGCGAACTCGGTTTGTGAGCCTGTATACCCGGGTTCGAAACACAGCGGTGCTGGTTGTTTCGAAAAAGGTATAGGGGCCGGTCGTTGCGAAAGCAATGGCAAACTACTGAACGTAACACTTGCCTAGTACATCAACAGCAGCTGAAAATACTGGTGTAGACTGCAACGTCCCGTAAGGGATACGCAACAAAATATTTTTTATAAGAAGTAAATGACAGTTTCATGTTTTTTTAATGTCAGATATTAGGCATCAATGATTCTTGTAAATAGTCACAGCCCTTTACTGAGTTTCGAACCCATTACCTTCTGAGTCGAGGCAGACACTGTAACTCTTCAGCCATTCCGCCTTTTTGTTTTAATTCTTTACTGAGACAGTTGTTTATGCTTCTACGATAATCATTGTAATGTGTTTTACCTAATAGAAAGAACGTCTAAATAAACTGAACCGGGCAGCAGTAACAAGGTCAGAAATGGCAGAAGACGTTGTATCAATCACTTCCACAAATAGTTCGCAAGAGGCGAGCCGCCCCAGAGAGCTCATTGACAATTATGCGCTGGATATCATCATGATTATTCAATACTCCGTTATCAGCAGTCTGGTCAATATTTTCGGGGTTGCCGCCAATGGCGTTAACATCATCGTCTTTATCAAACAAGGATTTTCCAAGACGATAAACATTAGCCTCTTCGGGCTAGCTATATCTGATATGGGAAGTATGATATTCCTGCAGTGGACTAATCTCTGTTTTAGCCCCGCTTTGCTCTATTCGGATGTGCCCTTTTACCCATTGGAGATACAATACCTCACAGCAGGTTGGCCCAGAATGACTCTTTTAAGAATCACCGCGTGGATCACAGCCTTCATCACATTTGAGAGATGTCTCTGTATCACCATGCCTCTGAAGATAAAGCTGATCATCACACCGAAAAGAACAGCAGTTATCATTGTCCTCATCTATATCATCGCCTTTTCGCTCTATACTCCAATCTACTACACCAGTCGTCTTGTGTGGAAGTTCTTCCCAGAGGCAAACAGGACGATGCTTGGACTAGGGTTTACACAAGACCGTGAGGGAATTGACCGAGTCTTCTTTGTTTTAAACAACATTATCTTGACAGTGTCTGCTTTTGTTATTGTTGTTATCTGCACAATTATACTTGTAGTAAGGCTGAACAGTAAAGCCAGATGGCGGGTGAAATCTGCAGCCACATCAGAACATATTGCTTGCAAAGACACAAAGATTGTTAAAATGATAACTGTTATCTCTGCGGTGTTTATTATCTGTTTCTTCCCAAACTCAGTTGCGTTTTCAGCTATGGCTATTGTGCCAGATTACAACATTGACGGGAGATACCGAAACATCTTCATCGTTACTTTATCTTACTGCTTCATACTAGAGTCCATTAGTTCCAGTATTAACATTTTTCTCTATTACCAAATGAGTACCAAATTTAGAGATGCCTTTAATCTCTGCTTTCATTGTTGTCATCATCGCCTTCCAATTTTGTCGCCAAAAGTTTTGGGGAAGAATGGCTGACGTTCTAACGCCCGATAAATGGCATTAGATTGTGTCATTCTGTGAAAACTGTACAATGTCTTCAAAGATGTCAGATTTATATAAAAACGTTAAACAGGTGTAGTAAACAGGCCAGTTTTAGACCGCCTACGGTGCTCGAAGCACCATGATACTCCGTATTAACAGGAATTGCTAATCCAACGGTTTATCAGAACAATATGTGCAGTTAAAAAAGACACACACGCAACATTTTTAGTGCTACTTTTATAAAAGATATTCGCTGATTGGACATCAGTCAACCTATGGACGGTGTCCATCTGGTCATTAACTTCTCATGGTTACCTGAATTGTACCCACCTCATGATTCATAAGGTCATAAAAGAGGTCAAGGTCAAAACAACATTTTTGACAATAACTCGCGACAGGTTCATGATAATTACCCCAAACTTACTGGACACAAAACTCTCTGACCATATTATTGAATAGGTATAAAATATTGACGCTACTCTAATAAATTTAGCTGAAACTTCAAGGCGCAAGTATGGCTCATCTCACTACAGAACAACGACAACGACTCATCATCATTGGAGGTTTACAAGGTGTACAGTCACAAAGTGTAGTAACCAGAGAATTTAATGTGGTTAGACGCACCATTAGTCGCCTTTGGGGGTGATTTCAAGAAACTGGCTTAGTGGCAGACCGGCCGAGCAGTGGAAGACCCAGAATCACAACTGCTGCCAAGACCTCTTCATACGGCTGCTCACCCTAGGAATCGATTTGCTTCTGCGTCCTCCACAGTCCAGTCAATGCCAGGAGCTCGTCGAATTTCAGAACAAACGGTTATGAATCGGCTGCACGACGCTGGTCTTTGGGCCAGAGGACCCTACAGAGGTCCTGTTCTAATAAAGTCGGAAAGTATCTTCATGCCAGTATCGAAACATTAATTCCGTAAAATAAAATGTTGGTACAAGTTTGCAATTTATTATATATATATATATTCACACACACACACACACACACACACACACACACACACACACACACACACACACACTCACACTGTTGTATAGTCATGCCAGCTTTATAGTCATGTCAGTTTTATAATTATGTCAGCTTCAGAATTATGTCAGCGTTATAGAAATGTATTTTGTATAGTCTTGCCACAAGGTCAGGTCTTAGTCATATATGACTGAGGTACTGTATGACAGTAGACGGCGCAGCCTGCTTTCTGTTAGCTCCGAACAGATACACCTTATGAAGCACAGTCAATGAGCAGACAAGCTGACAAAAAAATCATCTAATGGTTGTGGAAATGTGGCTGATCCACGACTCTGGTGTTTGTGTAAGATGGCGAAACATGACCGCCCACGCTTATCGGCATGACACCTGATGATGATGATGAATCAGTGCCAATGCATTATGATGTGAAAACATCCAGAAAGCAATCAGAAACCAAGCCTTGTCAAGAGCGCCACAATAAATACCGGCAAAGACCAAGCACTGTACCGAGAAACAATGAACCTGAAACTAACTACATTAATTATTAGTGAAATTAATGTGCATTTCTAAGTGCGAACGAGGAAAGTGCAGTTGTTTCAACTTAATACACTTAAAGAAGCTAAATAAAGAGTAAGCCTTAAGTGTTTGTGTCAATAGTTGACTGCAGCGTTGCTCATGACACACAATCATCGCATTTATACACAAGTCATTGCATTAATTATTGATAGTAGGTTAACTTCCGGGCAGGTTTATCCGGTCAACAAACGCATGAGGAAGTCGGATGCTGCAGCTGAAAGGTGCAAATATCACAGCTCTGTAAATATGCACAACGTAATTACGTCCAAAACAATATCCCGGGTGAACGCAGAAGAAGCAGAAGAAGAAGGAGATGGAGGAGGAGGCGGAGAAGGAGCCACCGCCCCCGCAGCAGCAGCGGCAGCAGCAACAGCAGTAGCAGCAGCAGCAGCAGCAGAACTGCACTGACAATAAAGGAACTTCACTGACAATAGAGGAACTTCACTGACAATAGAGGAACTTCACTGACAATAGAGGAACTTCACTGACAACAGAGGAACTTCACTGACAATAGAGGAACTGCACTGGCAATAGAGAAACTGCACTGACAATAGAGAAACTGCACTGACAATAGAGGAACTGCACTGACAATAGAGAAACTTCACTGACAATAGAGGAACTGCACTGACAATAGAGTAACTGCACTGACAATAGAGAAACTGCACTGACAATAGAGGAACTGCACTGACAATAGAGGAACTGCACTGACAATAGAGGAACTTCACTGACAATAGAGGAAATTCACTGACAATAAAGGAATTTCACTGACAATAGAGGAATTCACTGACAATAAAGGAACTTCACTGACAATAGAGGCACTTCACTGACAATAAAGGAACTTCACTGACAATAGAGGAACTTCACTGACAATAGTGGAACTGCACTGACAATAAAGGAACTTCACTGACAATAGAGGAACTTCACTGACAATAAAGGAACTTCACTGACAATAAAGAAACTTCACTGACAATAGAGGAACTGCACTGACAATAGAGGAACTGCACTGACAATAAAGGAACTTCACTGACAATAGAGGAACTGCACTGACAATAAAGGAACTTCACTGACAATAAAAAAACTGCGCTGACAATAGAGGAACTGCGCTGACAATAGCGGAACTTCACTGACCATAGAGGAACTGCACTGACAATAGTGGAACTGCACTGACAATAAAGGAACTGCCCTGACAATAAAGGAACTGCGCTGACAATAGAGGAACTGCACTGACAATAAAGGAACTGCACTGACAATAGAGGAACTTAACTGACAATAGAGGAACTGCACTGACAATAGAGGAACTGCACTGACAATAGAGGAACTGCACTGACAATAGAGGAACTGCACTGACAATAAAAGAACTGCACTGAAAATAGAGGAACTGCACTGACAATAAAGGAACTGCACTGACAATAAAGGAACTGCGCTGACAATAGAGGAACTGCACTGACAATAAAGGAACTTAACTGACAATAGAGGAACTGCACTGTCAATAGAGGAACTGCACTGACAATAGAAGAAATGCACTGACAATAGAGGAACTGCACTGACAATAAAGGAACTGCACTGACAATAAAGGAACTTCACTGACAATAAAGGAACTTCACTGACAATAGAGGAACTGCACTGACAATAAAGGAACTTCACTGACAATTGAGGAACTGCGCTGACAATAAAGGAACTGCACTGACAATAGAGGAACTGCACTGACAATAAAGGAACTTCACTGACAATAGAGGAACTGCGCTGACAATAGAGGAACTGCGCTGACAATAGAGGAACTGCGCTGACAATAAAGGAACTGCACTAAAAATAGAGGAACTGCACTGACAATAGAGGAACTCCACTGACAATAGTGGAACTGCACTGACAATAGAGAAACTGCACTGACAATAGAGGAACTTCACTGACAATAGAGGAACTGCACTGACAATAGAGGAACTTCACTGACAATAGAGGAACTTCACTGACAATAGAGGAATTGCACTGACAATAAAAGAACTGCACTGAAAATAGAGGAACTGCACTGACAATAAAGGAACTGCACTGACAATAAAGGAACTGCGCTGACAATAGAGGAACTGCACTGACAATAGAGGAACTGCACTTACAATAGAGAAACTGCACTGACAATAGAGGAACTGCACTGACAATAGTGGAACTGCGCTGACAATAGAGGAACTGCACTGACAATAGAGGAACTTCACTGACAATAGAGGAACTGCACTGACAATAGAGGAACAGCGCTGACAATAGAGGAACTGCACTGACAATAGAGAAACTGCACTGACAATAGAGGAACTGCACTGACAATAGAGAAACTGCATTGACAATAGAGGAACTGCACTGACAATAGAGGAACTGCGCTGACAATAGAGGAATTGCACTACATGTGGTGAGTGTTTGTGTCAATAGCTGACTGCAGCTGTTGCTCATGACACATAACCATCGGATCTGTACACAAAAGTCATTGCATTAATTACTGATAGTAGGTTAACTTCAGGGCAGGTTAATCCGGTCAACAAAAGCCTGAAGACGTCAGATGTATCAGCCGAAAGATGCAAATTTCGCAGCTCTGATGTAAATATGCACAAAGAAATTACTTCCATTAAAATATCCCGGTCGAACGCAGAAGAAGGAAAAGACGGAAGAGAAGGAGGAGCCGCAGCAGCAGCAGCAGAACTGCACTGACAATAGAGGAACTGCACTGACAACAGAGGAACTGCACTGACAATAGAGGAACTGCACTGACAATAAAGGAACTTCACTGACAATAAAGGAACTGCACTGACAATAGAGGAACTGCACTGACAATAGAGGAACTACACTTACAATAGAGGAACTTCACTGACAATAGAGGAACTGCGCTGACAATAGAGGAACTGCACTGACAACAGAGGAACTGCACTGACAATAGAGGAACTGCACTGACAATAAAGGAACTGCACTGACAATAGAGGAACCGCACTGACAACAGAGGAACTGCACTGACAATAGAGGAACTGCACTGACAATAGAGGAACTGCACTGACAATAGAGGAACTGCACTGACAATAGAGGAACTGCACTGACTACAGAGGAACTGCACTGACAATAGAGGAACTGCACTGACAACAGAGGAACTGCACTGACAATATAGGAACTGCACTGACAATAAAGGAACTGCGCTGACAATAGAGGAACCGCACTGACAATAAAGGAACTACACTGACAATAGAGGAACTGCACTGACAATAGAGGAACTGCACTGACAACAGAGGAACTGCACTGACAATAGAGGAACTGCACTGACAATAAAGGAACTGCACTGACAATAGAGGAACTTCACTGACAATAGAGGAACTTCACTGACAATAGAGGAACTGCGCTGACAATAGAGGAACTTCACTGACAATAGAGGAACTGCCCTGACAATAGAGGAACTGCACACTGACAATAGAGCAACTTCACTGACAATAGAGGAACTGCACTGACAATAAAGGAACTGCACTGACAATAGAGGAACTGCGCTGACAATAGAGGAACTGCACACTGACAATAGAGCAACTTCACTGACAATAGAGGAACTTCACTGACTGTAGAGGAACTGCGCTGACAATAGAGGAATTTCACTGACAACAGAGGAACTGCACTGACAATAGAGGAACTGCACTGGCAATAGAGGAACTGCACTGACAATAGAGGAACTGCACTGACAATAGAGGAACTGCATTGACAATAGAGAAACTTCACTGACAATAGAGGAACTGCACTGACAATAGAGGAACTGCACTGACAATAGAGAAACTGCACTGACAATAGAGGAACTGCACTGACAATAGAGGAACTCCGCTGACAGTAGAGGAACTGCACTGGCAACATAGGAACTGCACTGGCAACATAGGAACTGCACTGGCAACATAGGAACTGCACTGGCAACATAGGAACTGCACTGACAACATAGGAACTGCACTAGCAGTAGAGGAACTCCACTGACAGTAGAGGAACTGCACTGACAATAGAGGAACTGCACTGGCAATAGAGGAACTGCACTGGCAACATAGGAACTGCACTGGCAACATAGGAACTGCACTGGCAACATAGGAACTGCACTAGCAGTAGAGGAACTCCACTGACAGTTGCTAGTGTATTGATTGTACATCTTGGGTCATAACCTTATAGAGCAGCAGTTAAAGCGTCATGTGACTATCACACCAGTGGTCCTTACTTGTATGGTATTTCGTGGTACCCTGTTTAAATTGGAAGCGGGAGTCTAACATTGTGACTGGGAACTTCCTGGGACGTAGAGACCGCCTGCACGATACTGTCCACATCACCCGTCGAGACACGATTAGTCTACACATGCGTCTATCTAGCTATATAGACAATAACCTTATGGCGTGGACATTGGTTCTTCACTACACTACTTACATAATGAGTTGCCATGTTTCTTTGTTAATTGATATAAACTAAGCATAGATCATATAACAAACACACAGACACGCCGGAACGGTATGGTGAGTCCAGTATATTACGGCCATATCAGAACAGACATGATTGGTTGGTTCCATTGCGTTAAACGTAATATACATCATTGTTTAAATATGTGAGTTCTATTAGTGCCATTAATTTAACAATTGGTGTCTGAAAACTTAATGGCACGCCTGTAACAACATGTCGATCTCTAAGTGTTTTTCTCGACAGTCAAGTGCAGATTAAATATCATGTGATGACCACACATGTACATAATGGGGATCATCACGCATATGTCCTATTCTCATTCTAGCGACATCCCCATCGCCAGGCAGAGAGGACAGTTGGAATTTCATATCACAATCACAGTCAACTGTGTTGCACATGGCACTATATCTGGCGGAGTAGTCTAGCCTGAACTGTTTATGCAGAAGTGGTCAACACGGAGAAAGCTGTTTTATAGATGTTCACAACAGGCGACATGTATGGCAGTGAATTATATTGTGGTCACACAGCTAAATCGAATCACGATCGTAACCGGCATAGTAATTATATCAAAGCTTTAACCTGTCTACATCAGGGGACTCACTACATGAATTGTGTTGACGGTATAAATCAAGACGAAAGTGATACAACCGTTTACTGATCGTTTGGCCCTGCAGACATTAAATAATCGGCCACAGTAATTTGTCTATAATATAAATACATGGTATATACAGCACTGACTCCGTGTTAGGAAGTGCTAGATCTTCACTTATACCACGTCAATGTAAAATCACGTGGTAGCAGAGAGCTATTTTCTTGGCTTCAATTGTATCGCAGGAACATAGAGTATGTGTATGTTGTTATTTGTCCATCAAGAATGATGATGACCAGTGGGGTTGAAAGTGTGGAGCCGTGAGTTCTAAGATGGCTAATAAAGCCTATTTTGGCTCGAAATGTTTTTTGACAATGTGGGCAAAGAATGCTTGACGTTCCAGGAGGTGATCTCCTGCAGTGGTTTTTCTGTCCAGCCTTTTCTTCACAGCTCTTGTAGTTCTGGTTGCCTCACAAGTGACTGCACCCTTGAGTAATGATGTACGCCCCGAATTTCGGTCTTTGGCAACAGTCTCCCAGGTGTCATGATGAATTCCAAAAGAGTGTCTTTACAGGGTTTCCTCTGGCCGCCTTGGAAGCGTTTACCATAACGCAGCTCGCAGTAACAAATTCGCTTAGGGAGCCTGTGATTTGGCATGCGAGTCAAGTGACTAGCCCAGCAAATCTGATTCTGGTGATATATGAATTTGGATGAAGAATGACTTGCGCGATGAATTGGATTAAAGTGAGGAAGAGTTACGCAATTCGTCGACCTCACTCTCTCGCCTGAGTCCATCTGAGTCCAGTGACAAGACAAGTCAAGACGACTGGAGACGAATGCAGGTGCAGTGGATGACCAGGGCGCTCTACGTGCCTTGCCGTGCTCATTACATTCCGCAACGCTTTGCAGGTAAACGCTGTCTTGGCCGTTGAATCATCAATGACTTCTTCCTCGCAGTCTGCCGAATCCTGTCTTCGCATGATGGGTAGGCATACCTTAGTTCACCGATTGGTTTGACACCAAATCGGCTACCCGCGCCTGGTTTAGCCAGCCTGTCACAGCTGTTGCCCGGAGGGTGGTCGCAATCGCATGCTGACAGCTACTAGGAGCCACAGGCATGAGCTGGATGTCAGGCTTGGACCAGTGGGGAATATTCCCTGAAAAGGGCATGACAGTCGTCCTTACCAAAAGTACTACCAATGCTTGACACCTAGGACCCTTCACCAAAGGGCTAGAGGCTAGATGCCAATAAATCTTCAATAACAGTAATACAAGCAATCTTCACTCATGATCATGAGAATACTTTCCTACTTGGTAGATCAATATTGTTATGTGCTATGCCGACAGGCATGACAGTGGTCATGGTTCGCATACGATCACCATAGTCTTGGTTCAGATTTGTTTTATTTTTCCTATAATACTGAAACATAACATTTTGTGTTTATCCGTAAACATACTGAAACCCCCCCCCCCCCCCACCCCTCCCCTCCCCAGAAATACAGGACAAAGACTGTCTCTATGTTAGCGGGAGATTGAAGTGAATACGCCTGTGTTTTCTACAACTAACAATTCTCCACTTTGCCCCTTTCCCCTTTTCGAAACTTATCAGCGCTGGAATAGTAAACAACTATGATTAGAATCAGTTCAAATGTCACAATGTTAGAGGCGAACTACTCCAGGATTCTTAATTCTAATATTTTCACCGTCTAGATGATGGAAAATTGGAAACAGTGACTTCAAAGAGACACCGCCTACACTGCCACGTAGAATTTAACACCTACACCAATGATTGGACGGACAGATAAAATTACCCCGTCTACCCCCAATTTCAGATACGACAACAAATCCCCACCCACAATGGAAATTTTTCAGTGGGCGGCAAAGGTACTACCTCTTAACATAATTTATATTAATGAGGGATTCCCGGGATGTTTGCAAAATAGAACAATATTGGCTGGCAGTCACAAGAGATGAACTGATGGAACAGGACATTGGGCCAGTTCGGCTGTGTTTGTTGTGGTGTTGTTGTTTTTTTTAAAAATTGCATAATGGCTTTTTGGTAACTTGAAAATATATGAATAAGATTAGAACTAGTACATCTCAATATATAGTAGAGTTTCTTTATGAAGATATAGAATAATTTAAGTAGGAGAATAGGTGATTATTTCTTCCGCTAAGGGAGACAGTGGTTGAACTTTATTCTGGTCCTGTTCATACGATATATGAGAGATGAACGTCACTTCCTCTGGTCATTCAGAGTTTCCATGTGTGGTTATGTTTCCACAGGAACTATCATGAGGCTATTCTATAATGTCATTTGTAGTTTTTATAGATGATACTTTTCTGGGAAATCTCTTATAATTTTCTTTCTCTATATTCAGAGGAGACTGCTTCTTTATATGTTTATTCTTGTATGAAGAATTAATAGTGAATTTGTTTATAAATGTATACTCATGTATGAGGTTACCTATATCTTTATACGGGAAGGAGGAGCACTGCCAAGACAGAGAAATTGCACCACCCTTGCTGATGTCCACCAGATATTATCGGCGCTAGAGCCTTGAAAGAACGAGAATGATTCTCCCCCATAAGGCAGGAGTGAGAAAGGACATAAGGTGTCAATATAGGGAGTGATGGACTGAGGTGATGGGGCCCGATAGGGCCAGGTCTAAGTAACACACCCTTGTGTCATAACCATTTCACCTCCTCTCTCTCTCTCTCTCTCTCTCTCTCTCTCTCTCTCTCTCTCTCTCTCTCTCTCTCTCTCTCTCTCTCTCTCTTCATTGTTGTTGTTTGGTCATTGTTGTCTTTTCATTTTTCACTTGTTTCTAGGGGTATGACTATAGTGTTTTGCACATATTGTCTACAGGAAATGGTGGTTTCTTCATTGGGCTGAGAAGGTCTTAATTTGGCTTAAGCTGTGGTATGGTCATAAGGGTTGAAGAATTTCTTCCGGAGGGTTGAATTCCTCAATGCTAGAGGTGGAAATCGTCTTTCCACATGCAGGAAGAGTGGACCTACCTTAATCATCATTAGCCCATCCGATGACTGACCCAATTCCTATCTGGTGAAAGCATATAAGTCTTTTATCAATACCTGCTTGTTTACATGTTTTCACCACCCACCTGGTCCCGACCAAAGTATTAATGGATTTTGGGACTCTTAATTGAAACATGAACAATTCTCCGTGTGCTTGATAACCATGGACTTTTCCAGTGTTATTTAGGAACATGAACAATTCTCCGTGTGCTTGATAACCATGGACTTTTCCAGTGTTATTTAGGAACATGGATTGTTCCCGGTGTTATTGGAATACATGGACTTTTCTTCTTTGCTATAGAAATTCGACAATTATCAAAGGACTTTAAATATGCACAATCATTGTTTTGTGGTTGTAAAAGGTGTTAGTTAATTATTTCGCTGTGCAAGCACCTGAACAGTAATTAACAAACCTGCTATAATTAATATATCTTTTAATAAGATGTTATTGTATTTTTTTTTATTGTGGTTTTGTAATTTCATGCTATATCATTTGGGCATACACGCTCTCCACTTTTCCCAGGTTATCCGAATATAATGTTATCTGTAGTATTTAAGAGTTGTTTATTTACTTGCTATTTGGTAGTATGAGTGGTTGAGGGATGTTTGGTTGGGAGTTGGGCGATTGGGCGGGATGTGGATGGGTGGGTGGAGGATATCTGGATGGGTTAGTGCATGTGGGTTGAGGATGGGTGGAAAATCTGTGTGTGGTTTGGTGCGGGATATGTATGTGGGTGGAGGGATGTGGGTGGGTGCAGGATGTGTACGTGGGTAATTGCACGATGTGTGGGTTGGTGGAGAATGGATGTGTTATTGTGTGTAAATGTGCGCGCATGTGTGTGTGTGTGTGTGTGTGTGTTTGTGTGTGTGTGTGTGTGTGTGTGTGTGTGTGTGTGTGTGTGTGTGTGTGTGTTTTTTTTAAGACGGGAGAGAGACTTGAGCGCAAGCATGTCATGGAACATGCTATTCCATATTTTGGTGTATTCTCATCTTTAATATTATAATTTTAAATGCCACTTGATTTCATCATGTATAATATGAACACATGTACTTTACTGCAGAGTGAGTGAGAGAGTAAGTGAGTGTGAATGAGTGAGAGAGAGACAGGCAGAGAGACAGAGAGAGAGAGGGAGAGAGAGAGAGTGAGTGAGTAAGTGAGTGAGTGTGAGAGTGAATGTGTATGTGTGTGTGGGAGTGTGGGGGGGGGGGGGGGAAAGCATCACTATTTTTTACATTACTCAATGTATATGTATCATGTTTTCTAGAATTTTTACACTTTTGTGAGATGCTGACGATAATCTTCAGCGTATGTGTGTGTAAAGTGTGGGAGTTTCTTCATATTAGTTTCAGTGATTAAGTGAGGCATCATGTATGTGTCTAGATGTGAGGATGTGTGTGTGGGGAATGTTATGAGGATGTGTGTGTTGCGGGGTGTGGGGCGGGATGTGTGTGGTGGGGGTATGTGTATGGGTGTGGGGAGGTGGGTGTGGGGAGATTGGTGTGGGGAGATGTGTGTGGGCTAGGGGACGGATGTGTGGCTGGGGGATGTGTGAGGGGTGTGTGTATGGGTGGGAGATGTGTGTGTGTGTGTGTGTGGCTGGGGGATTTGTGTGTGAGTGGGGGGGGGTACGTGTGTGGGTGAGTAGGGATATGTGATTGGGTGGGGATGTGTGACTGGGTGGGGAGATGTGTGGGTGAGAGATGTTTGTGTTAGGGGAATGTTTGGAAAATGTGAAGGTGGTTGGAGATGTGTGTGTGGATGAGGAACCTATAGGTTATGGAAGTGCTGTGGGTGGGCATGTGTGGGTGGGGGTATTTGTTAGGGTGGTTGGGGTGTGGATGTTGATTGTTAGTCGGATGCGTGGATGGGGGGTGTGTGGTATTGTGTGTGGGGTGTATGTAGGTGGTGTGGGGGAAGGGTATGGGAATGTGTGTGTGGATGCGGGTTGTGAGGGTTGGTCAGGGGATATATGTGTGGATGGTAGCGTGTGTATGGGTGGGGGATGTATGGGGGATGTATGGCTGGGAGATGTGTGTGTGGGTAAGGATGTGTGTGTATGGGTGGGGTATGTGTGTGTGAGAGGGAGGATGTGTGGTCAAGGAATGTGTGATTAGGGGATGGGTGATTGGGGAGGTATGTGGGTGAGTTTATGAAGGATGTGTTGGTGGGTGAGTGTGTGTAGGTTGGGAATTTGTTGGGGGTGTGTGCGGGATGCTTGGGTAGGTCGGGGAGATTGTTTGGGTGGGGGATGTGTGTAAGTGGGGGATGTGTGGGTGGGTGCGGGATATATGTGTGGATAGGTGCGGGATGCGTGGGTTGGCGGGGGATGTGTGTGTGTGTAAGGGTGGGGGATGTTTGGTTGGGGAACGTGTGTTTTTCATGGGTGGTTGGAGTGTATGGGTGGGTGGTGGAAGATATGTGGATGGGTAAGTTTTTGTGGGTTATGAGATTGTTGGAGGGATGTGTTGCGGGTTTAAAGATGTGTGTTGGTGTGGGATGTGTGTGGGTGGGGGTGGGTGTTTTGGTAGGACCATATATGTATGCCTGGGGATATGTGTGGGTGGGTTGAAGATGTGTATGTGGGGAGGGGGAATGTGTGGTGGGTGGGGTATGTGTCTCATAACATGGTAATATGCATTGTTTATATTTACAACATTCATTTGACAATGTTTTATTCCTATGTGAATGTATCATGCACTATTGATGAACGAAAGATAAGTGATTGGAAGGGCTGAATGTAAGGCGTGCCCAATTTGTTACCATTTGAAAAGAAAGTTCGTTCTTTCGTTAGTTCGTTCGTGTTTGATTCTTTTTATGTGTGTTCTCAATGATAATATTTATCAATGGAAAATCATCAATATGGAGCTATTTGTGGCAAGACAATGAACAGAACTTTCAGCGTGCCCAGAGTGAGGGTCTTATCTGAAGTTTGGTAGCTTTCTTGTGCTCCATTTGGCCTTCTGTAATAACACCTAACTATCTAATCTGCAATAAGGATTGATAATGAAGTGGGACAGTATCAGCCAATTAAGAGAGGTGTTAGGCAGGGATGTGTGATGTCTCCAGATCGTTTTCCCTATACAGTGAAAATATTTTCAGAAATGTAGAGGATATAAATGGAATCAGCATTGGAGGACGAAACATCAACAACATTAGATATGTAGATGATACAGTATTAATTGCAGACAATGCGCAGGACCTGCAACAATTAGTAGATACGGTTGTTGTACACAGTGAGCAACTGGGGTTAGAATTAAATTGTAAAAATACTCAGGTTATGGTCGTCACTAGGAAGGAAGAAGTGCCACAATGTAATATACAAGTAAATGGAAATATTCTTCAACAAGTGAATCGGTACAATTATCTTGGAACATCATAACATCTGATGGGAGATGCCTTGAAGAGATTAGAACAAGAATCGACATGGCGAAAGTAGCCTTTAGCAAGATGAAAAACATTCTGACCAATAAAAAGATGTCAATTGAAACGAGAAAAAGAGTGTTCAGGGGATACATAGAGCCTGTTCTTTTGTATGGATGTGAAACTTGGACAATGAGCAGTCAAGCTGAAAAACATCTGATGGCTGCAGAAATGTGGTTTCTGAGGAAAATGCAAAGAATACCATGGACAGACAGAAAAACCAATGACCAAGTACTACAGGAGACAAATGAACATCGTAAACTGATTAGAGAAATTAGACGTAGACAGTCAAAATTTTTTGGACATGTTATGAGAAGAAATGGATTGGAGAACTTGGTGACAACTGGCAAGATCGAAGGGAACAGACCAAGAGGAAGACCGAGAGGAAAATATCTGGATGGCTTGGCCACATGGCATGGACGAGACAGGAACACTGAGCTGATCCACGACACTGGTGATCGAGTGAAATGGCGAGTCATGACCGCCCACGCTTTCCTGCATGGCACATGATTGATTGATCTAATCTGTCTCTACCCCTAGGGAGTCTTATTGAGCCGTTTTGGGTTTTCTTATATCATGAGGTCTTTTTAGAAGTGAGGAATCCTTCTACAATTTCTGTTCTACACGCCACAAGCACCATCAATGTATTTATCTCTTTGTCTCACCCTTGCTCTTTTCCCGTCACGCTAGTCAGTTGTCACCAATCTTTTAAGTTCATGTCCCCACAAAACCCGCCAAATAAATCTTAACTGTCTACGTCTAATCTGTCTATTCAATGTACTGTTGGAATTTGTTTCCTTTAGGACTTGTTCATTGTTATTTCTGTCCGTCTTTGGTATACTTTGCATTTTACTCAGAAATAAAAGTAAACCGCCAAAACATATTTCATGGCATGTTTGTTTATTATCTATGCTTTATTTGTATACAACATTAGAGCACCTTAGCATGCTTTTTCTCTGTATTTGACAACATTTTATTTTCGAGTATGTTTTCCATTTTGCAAAAAGAAAAAGAAAACTCTTATATTCTAGGACTATGTGCATGAATGATTACTTGGCCAATCTTTCACTCACGAGGCGAACGTCGAGAGCGAACTTCGACCCCTAGTCCGAGGGCGCGGATGGCATTGTCAGCGTAAAGTCATAACTATCACACCAAATTAAATTACTGAAAATATACTTTCGTTACATACTGACATGACATTGTGTGTATAGAGTTCACTGTTTATGTTGCATGGTGAATGTTCTGTTTCCTGTGACGTATATTGTCTTCGTTGGGCACCTATGAATACCTGTGGGTGTATTTTCTAAGAATGTCAGGTCTGTGTCAGATATGGTCGATTGATTGATTGATTGATTGATTTAGGAACCGACATCACAGCATTCAGGACATTCCCATAAGCGCTCCGTCCCCATCCTCAGCAGCCAGCTAAGAGTTCCAACACTAATAGTTCCAGTAGCAATCTGATTATATGTCCGTCTCGCCTTTCCCGTGAGCGTCGATCGTCGGCCAGATCCCCTCGTCACACCTCGCTGCCTCATTCTTAACAGACCATGGTGATCCATTTGCTCCTCCGAGGAGTACACGTGCTCCCACAAGGCGGCAACCACGTCTTTCTTGTCATGCATCAATACTCCACCAAGTTTTGTCGAGCCAGCCAATCTGTCCACCTGTTCATTCCCCAGCACACCGGCATGCCCCGGAGAAAAGACCCAGGTGATGCTTGCTACCCGTGACCTCCGAAGCGAAGCAAGCCACTCACTCTGCACGAAGCTTGCCTGTTCTCACCCACGTCAGCATGCTTTCTGAGTCAGTTACAATCACAATATGTGTATGTATCGTGTTTTCTATCCAGCGGAAAGCTGCACTGACCGCTTCCACCTCCTGCACCAAACGCCGACCATTAGCTTTCGCTAAGAATCCCCAGGCACCTCTCCTACCTCTCAACACCGAACCATCAGTGTAGATAATCACATCACCCGAGAGAGAATTATCCTGAATTAGTTGCTGAATTTCAACTCCCGTGGCCCCTGCTGGCCACTCCCTGCACTCCCGGCTGAATGTGATTATAACTCTGCACAAGTCTGACTGGTCGGCTGGCACTCTGACCCACTCCTCTCCTCGCCCAATGTTCTCCAAGGGGCACACCTGTCTGATCGTATCCACCGCCTGAGCCATCCATGATGTCCCTCTTATCAGTCTCTGACCCTTAACTACGTCCAGCGCCTCATGCAACGGGTGATCTGTGTCTGCAGCTACTCTGAGGTATGCCTTCGCCTGCATCACCGTGTGCCTACCAGCAACAGTTGGCAGACCAAGGATGTAACGCATACACACTACTGGGGTGTCTCTGGTGCATCCCATAATGACCCGCATAGCTTCGTTCTGTATGCGCTCTAATTTCACCAGCTGACTCTTTGAGACAGGGAGCAGTCCTAGTCCATAATCAATCACTGAGAAGATCAAGTGTTGGTATAGTGTGAAGAGCATTCTCTGCTCTGTGTCCATTGCAGACATAGTTTTAAGTGCACTGAGTCCCTTTTGAGATCTTGTCACAACAGTTTCCACATGGTCCTTGAAGGACAGACTCCTGTCAAATGTGATTCCCAGATACTTCAGTTTGGTCTCTCTGTTGACGCTTCTACCATCTATCGTGAGGCTTGGGGCATCAGTTCTCACAATCCTGTTGTCCAGAGAGCACCACAACACAGCCGCCTTTTCCGGGTGGATGACAGCACTCATTTCAGTGCACCAGTCAATCACTTTGTCTACTGTCACCTGTAGCTCCTTGACTGTTTGCTCCCTATCTCTCCCCTGCCTGTATGCAAGAATATCATCTGCAAATGTTAGAATCCTTCCAACCCCTGGTGCTTCTAGGTATGCAATCTTGCTCGTATACACATTAAAGAGCACCGGTGCAGTCCCGGGGTTAAAATATGTGGCTCTAAGGTCCATGCACCCAGACGGAGAGCAACCCGACGAGAATGCAGGACGGCTGCTATCCAGTTCACCAACCACGGATTGACCCCCTTCTCCATAAGTGCGGTCATCAAAACATCATAGCGAACTCTCTTGTACGCATCCTCGAGATCAAGCGCTGCCGCCATCGTTTCCTGTCTGCTCTGGAATCAATCACAAACGTCAAAGGCAAAAGGGCTGCATTTGACCTGGCATCTTATCCTGGCCTGTAGCTCCCCAGGCCTCTTGGAAGAAGCTTCCCCCTTTCAAAAAATCCTGCAGCTTAACAGGATTTAACAGTAAAGTTAATTATACTTAATGACGTATTTACAAGAACCGTTCGTATGAATAATCCAAAATCATGAATAGTGTCTTGCGGATGTTAATCGTCATATCAACATTTTGAAAGCAATTGTCATGCCAATGTCTTTGATACTCATCTTTCTTCGAAACCGACTCAGAAATATAGCAAAAGCAACAGACGGTTACAAATTACACCTCAAATTACTAGCACGTCTTATCTAGCCATTCTGTGTTTGCTGTCTTAAACTTCCGTACTATATCTTATGATGCGTGTATATGCACCAGACAAAAATATACAATTTGCCATCTATCAGTAATGCACCAAAATGGATAAGATACGAAATATATTGTCAGCTAAGTAAACGATTGTTAATGTGTGTAATTACCTTTCATGCTGGATTACTTTGTTGTTAAATATAAGAAACATGCACTTTATAATTATTACTATGTGATAAGATCATAGAATTACCATCTTTTGAAAGAAAAAGTTATTCACACTGAGTTATACGATATTTCACTACCAGTAGATCCCTAAATTATTATAACACAAGCAGGGCAGCATTCCCTCCCTTACGCAAATATATCGACTGTGGTTGTATCCCTTGCCTTCATTTCCCCCAGGTATTTGCAGTGTACATCAAAGCAGTTGATGAAGTGAATCATGATAAAGTCATAGAAACTGATTTGAACTATCTCGGAATAATAAAATGTATTTACAGGAACCAACCAGCTGTAGTTAAAATGTGAAATAATATCGACATGACTGGACAGATAAAGCCAGAAGTGAGATTAAAATGTATTTTATCATACGAACTATACTTTTTCCCGCACCTCTGTCTCTCTCTCTCTCTCTCTCTCTCTCTCTCTCTCTCTCTCTCTCTCTCTCTCTAACTCACTGTGAGTGTGTATGAGAGTGTGTTTCTCTGTAATTGTTAGTCGCGCTCTATCAGTATTTCAATTTCTGTCTAGTTTTATGTCGCTCTCTGCCATTATGCATATGTCTTTAATTATCTGGGGTGTGAAACAATGGTGCCGACTCCCTGACGCTCCAAAGGTAGTGGTTTCGATTCCGGAAGGCCGTTCTACGGAAAGAAACCGAACCGTATGTAATAATGCCCAGTACAAAGAAGTTTATTCTTTCCCCTTAAATATGCTGTTATTTATATTATCTCTGTGTTCTCTCTGTCATACAATCTCTGTCTGTAACTGTCTTTGTAACTCTCTCTCTCTCTCTCTCTCTCTCTCTCTCTCTCTCTCTCTCTCTCTCTCTCTCTCTCTCTCTCTCTCTCTCTCTATCTACTACGCCTATACTTTTTCTGTCGCCTTTCATTCTGTATTTCTTTTTATGTTGCGCGAGTTTTCAGTTACACGCTATCGCCACTATTATGCTGTAATGCAATCTCCGTCAGTAGCTGTATATTTCTCTCTGCCACTCTATGGAACTTTCTTGTTTCTTCTCTGTCTATGTCTAGTTTTTGCTTTTTTGTTTCTGTTAATGTTTCTACAATCTCTTCTTTCTCTCTCTCTCTCTCTCTCTCTCTCTCTCTCTCTCTCTCTCTCTCTCTCTCTCTCTCTCTCTCTCTCTCTCTCTCACTCTCTCTGTGAATGTTTCTGTGGCTCTCTATCCATATGTCTTATTTCCGTAGGACTAGCTATCGCTCTCGGTCTCTACGCCTCTCTCCCTGTCTGTCTCTATGCCTCTCTCCCTGTCTGTCGCTATGCCTCTCTCCCTGTCTGTCTCTATGCCTCTCTCCCTGTCTGTCTCTACGCCTCTCTCCCTGTCTGTCTCTACGCCTCTCTCCCTGTCTGTCTCTATGCCTCTCTCCCTGTCTGTCTCTATGCCTCTCTCCCTGTCTGTCTCTATGCCTCTCTCCCTGTCTGTCTCTATGCCTCTCTCCCTGTCTGTCTCTATGCCTCTCTCAATGTCTCCTTTCAGTGGCTGTCTCTGGAAACTTGTGTTGATCTAGTATCCTAAACTGCAGGGTTGCTGAGAAATGAGAGGGCTGACATGAGGCCATCAACAGCACTTATCACTCAGACACAGAAGAAGGATAGTAAGGTATTTTCCCCCCATATCTTTTTACAGGACATCGCTGTCAACATCAGCATCTTTCAGCTGATTGTTGATTTATTGGCAAGATTACGCTCAGTAGTTTGTTAGTGCTTTCTGAGCGACCGGCTCACATACCCCGTAAGTTATCAACGCGGCGAGAACCGCTGCCGATTCTCGCGCAGGTTACATTCCTCACGTAGATATACGGGATTACGGAGAAAGATGCTAAAACCTAGGCCAGGGAGACTGGCAGTACAGGTATAATGCAGACAATAACAGCGATTGTGCATATTGACACATCTCTTGATGCATGTTCTACATCATGGCAGTAGAACCTCCAGAATGGAACGAATTGCAATGCTCACAGACGAGGAAGGAAAAACAAACAAATAATGGTATTTGTGTTTATCAAAGGTTTGTAATGATTCATAATTAAAGAAAACAGACAATACACAGAAATGAGTCAAATTTATGCTATTCCATGTTCTGATCTGTCATTCAACTTTAACCGCGCTTTTAACAGATGAGCTTCACAGAACTGTTCTTGGCATCTATATTAGGATGTCTGGACTTGGAAGCCTGTCGTGTGTGTAAAAACAAAAGCGTCTCTTCCTTCAAGGGGGTCGACTACAAGGACAACCAAGCTGACCTGTACTCTAGACTACCTAAAGCACCGTAGCTAGGGTAATTTCATTCAGTACGTACATTCCTAATATAGTCATTAGTCATTAGTCGCGGTTCCAACTTCACGGCAACGGATCGACCGCATTATGCTCCTTTCCTGTGCCAGTGAATATTACACAACATGCTCCTCACTGCCCCATGTGAAAAGTGGAACAAACATGAGTCTCGACAAACCAACAACCCGCACAGGTACACTATGTATAATGCGGCCCCCAGAATGCCAACACAAAAGTCCTAATATAATCAGCACAGAGAAACAAAATGTATAGGCAGCATTGTATAATTAAGCAGTGATATGTCCTCAGATGAACACACGAGAATCACGAATAGAGTTTCAGAAGGATGAACAATCCTCCAGCAGAGCAATTGTTAATTCCTTCAGCTGGATACCTGAAAACGATTATAAGAAATTTTCTGGAAACGTATTTAACCTATTGTTTATTTCATGGCTGTATGGGTAACTTTGTCTTTCCTATACGTCCACTAATACTCGAACATGTGGTATTCAGTACCCAGCAGCTGCAGTGGAAATGGAGACTTTACAGACAGCATCATCATCATCAGGTGCCTTGCCAAATAGTACTGCTAATCAAGCGTCTCAACGTCCCCCTTTCTTAACTGAATGTTTCAGTCCATGTACTGATATATGTTTATGCCAGGTTAAAAGGTTGTCTATAATCTTATCTCAGTGTCTTAACAGTCATTGTGGCGAGCCCGATTCTAGAGCTTCACATCTGCCGAGAAACCCACCAGGACGTAACTTGGTCATGATTCAGTATAGTGCACACAGACGCCAGGGCTAGATCTAGTTTTGTCATGTTTCCTCCACAAGTGTTTGGTATTTTTGTTTTCAAGAGACTCCTTGCTAATGCTCAGAAAGATTGAGCCTCTTTCAAAATATTTAGACTGTGCTCGTTGTGGCTGTCCAGTGCATTCTCGACAACCGGCGTTTCGTGTAATAAATAGTACAGACATATCCGTTTCTTGCTTCTTCAGTGATCAGCAGGTGTTATACATTTAGTTAAGCATCAGTCACGATCTCGGCTGTTCATATGAGGTCTTTCACGTCCTACAACTTGTCTTGTAGGGTCGTTACAATGGGCTAGATTCCCATTGTCTGTATGCAAATAATAGTTCGTAGGATATCGTGAACCAGGAGGAATAGAAATACTGAAGGCCTACAAGATCTGGACATCAAAGATCATCATCATCATCATCATCATCATCATCATCATCATCATCATCATCATCATCATCATCATCATCAGCAGCAGCAGCAGCATCATCAAGTGCCCTGCCAGATGGCGTAGACGTTCATCGCTCTACGCAGATCTCGGTCTTTGGTGTTCTGGATTACCTATGCTGCTAATATTCATCCATGCCACCGTCTCAATCCATCCAGCATAATTTCTCTTGATCTGCCTCTGCCTCTCTTCTCCTCGATCTTTCCAGTTGCCACGATGTGCTCCAATGTCTCTCTTCTCATCACATAATTTCCACCAACATTGATGCACTTATCCCATCGTTTCATCAGTCCTCCCAAACTGGCTGCATAGACCTGCGTGCTTTGTTTTCATTTACCTACTATCCCACAGAACTGTGTGACTTACTTATTGACTCGCCCTCGTAATCTTTTCTACCCAGCTATGCGCCGCTTTACGGGATAAACATTTGTCAGCATAAACACTGAAAACCCACCTTGGCGGGAGACATTTCACGAATGACGCCGAAGCTGAATGTGAAGTGAAAACGTGGTTTAGAAAGCAGAGCACGCAGTTCTATGTAGCCGGTTTGGGAGGACTGATAAAACGATGGGATAACTGCATCAATGTTGGTGGAACTTATTTTGAGAAACAAAGGGACAATGTATGTAAACATATAAACTGGTTTCGAGTTATTATCATATTTATTTATTTTTCTACAGCCATTTGTGGCTTACTTATTAACTTACCCTCGAATTTCAAATCAGGATTTGCTGTTGTTTTTTTTTTTTCCATGTTTTCTATCACCCACATGACACAGGTAGAGAGAGTACAATAGGGATATAATAACTGTTCTATACACATGAATACAAAGAGAAATCGATTCATTTCAAATGACCAGTATTCGCTGGAGCATAGGAAAGGAACAGAGATTTCAGACACACTAGACAATGTAAACGTTATAGCTACAACACGTACACCGAGATTCGAACCTGCCGCCTGCAATAACGACAGCATTTCTCTTTATGACGAAGTGTGCTTCAACTCTAATCATCATTTAGCAGGCCTTTTGCAGAGCGTCGCTCTCATTACATAAAAAATAAATGATTCTCGATATTTTCCCCCCATTTGCAATGGCTCATGCATCGCCATGGCAGACTACTGAAAGTAAACTTGCCCAGGAATCAAGAACAGACATAATATGCTGGAGTTGACCGCTATGTTCTGTAAAGGATATGCAACTAACTTTTAACATGCATCTACAGTGTAACACCAATAAGTTTAGAACAAGACAAGCTGCAGAAGCTGCCGGATCAGCAAAGCAATGCTCTAATTGTCGGCCTGTCAAAACTTCCATTCTAGATTAATTTTCGACCAAGCCTTAGGGCCTAGTCTGCCATGCCATGACATTTAGTCTTTAGGTTGCATTTTTTCGCACCAGGATAAGGCTTGTACCCTTCCAATTGTCCCCCCCCCCCTTTTCCGAAACCTTTGGCACAATGTGTAATGTCGGGTTTGGTGAGCGCCGACTAAGATTCAGCACTAGTGGAAAGCAGGTAGTACATTCTTTTGTTATAAGATAGCTCAGTCATATCTGACTAAGTTATGACAGAAGTTGTCTTTTAACAGTACCGAGATAACCACACAGTAAATCGACGAACACGGAACATTGGATTGGTAAACTTTACAAGAAAAACATTCGCAACTGACAAAATACGAGGGTAAGTTAATAAGTCACAAATGGCTGTAGAAAAATAACTAAATATGATAACAACTTGAAACCAGTTTGTTTTTATACATACATTGTCCCTTTATTTCTCAACATAATTTCCAACAACATTGTTACACTTATCCCATCGTTTTATCAGTCCTCCCAAACCGGCTGCATAGAACTGCGTGCTCTGTTTTCTAAACCACGTTTTCACTTCACATTCAACTTCGGCGTCACTCGCGAAATGTCTCCCGCCAAAGTGTGTATTCAGTGGACTTAGCCTCTAGCGATTTCCCGTAAAGCGGTGCAAAGCTGGGTAGAAAACGTTACGAGAGCGAGTCAATAAGTAAGTCAAGCAGTTCTGTGGGATGGCATGTAAATGAAAACAAAGCACTTAGTTCTATGCAGCCATTTGTGACTTACTTATTAACTTACCCTCGTAGACGATTTGGCTAGAGGTTTC
Source organism: Cepaea nemoralis (assembly GCA_014155875.1). NCBI lineage: Eukaryota > Metazoa > Mollusca > Gastropoda > Stylommatophora > Helicidae > Cepaea > Cepaea nemoralis. Next base: position 640,683 of record JACEFZ010023382.1, read on the forward strand.
GTCAACACAAACAATAAACAAGCACAGATAAATCAATCAGGTGCAGTCTCCACAATGAAAGTTGACTGTAATGAATCGCCAACATTGTCTGTCTCTCGCCTTGTTTGTACATTCTGTCAGATTGTTGTTCGTCCATCTCTTGATGTTATCTTCTCAAACAGATATAGCAACATAAAACAAATGCAAAAGCTACCGAGCCGTTGTTGATCCGTCATGTGTAAAGCTATGTATAGCTCATTGAGCGTGTAGACAGAATGAAAGCAAACTAGCAATGGACAATTGGACTGGTTTACGTAAGGAAAAAGGGGTGGGAAAAAAGATCAATCTCACAAGTAATAATACAGGTGGCCTCAACAAAAAATGAAAGGAAACGTTACAAATTATAAAAACACGGACACTCGTGATAGATTCATAATTGGTATGTTCCAATTCCGAAACTTAGATATGAAGATGTGCCGGTGTGCTGGGGAATGAACAGACGGACGGATTGGCTTGGTGGAGTATTGATGCATGACAAGGCAGACGTGGTTGCGGCCTTGTGGGAGCACTATACACCTCGGAGGAGCAAATGGATAACCATGGTCTGGCAAGAATGAGTCAGCGTGGAGTGACGAGGGGATTTGGCCGACGCTCGACACAAAGTGGAAAGGCGAGACGGACATATAATCAGATTGCTACTGGTACTATTGGTGTTTGAACTCTTCGCTGGCTGCTAAGGATGGGGACTGAGGGCTTATGGGAATGCCCCGAATGCTGTGATGTCGGTTCCTAAATCAATCAATCAATCAATCAGATATGAAGATGACCTTGTTTTCTTTTCCAAATAGGGCAAAGGGATGGAAACCAACAACATCATCACCAACAACCACACACACAAATAAAACAGACCAAAACAAACATCAAATTGAAAAATGAAGAAACTGAAGATGTCACATTTGAGGGACAATCAATATAATCCTAGGCCGGCCATAGGCAGGCAGAAGTTAAACAGTAGTGCCAAGATATGACACAACAGCTGCAAACACGTTCACATAGTCATTATGAGAACAGGCTTCTTTCTGTGATTACCAGTGTCGTGAAATACTGAAGAGTTAACGATTCCCAGATGGACGACTGTATACACCGACTAACCAGGTAGGAGAAGGGTTAACCAACAAAGGAGTGACCAGGCGCATGTGTTTCTAGGTCAAGACCCAGAAGGAGGCCAACAGTACAGGTAACCTGTCGCGTGGAAAAATTGGTTTGCGACAAAGGCAGACAGCATTATTGGATAGCATATTGCGGTCTGAATGTATGAATAATGGAGAAGTTTCAGATCTGGAATTTTCCACTAACAATGATAATGCAGTCTGGATGTGAGGTGTCCAGCAATGTCAAGGACTATGCGGCAAAAATGACCGATATAAAGAGGGTCAATTCTTTGTGTAAGTTTAGTGTGTGTTCCAAACTGACCTGAAGGAGATATGTTCTTGAGTGGGAATAGAAATACACGTCCCTAATGATGGAAAGAGGGGATAATAGTGTGTTATTCGCTAAGTGTTTTTTCGATTCCAGGAACATAGATGCCTAAATAAGGTATAAAGATATTAGATATAGTTTAGCATAGGAATATAGATGTGAATGAATAGCCTTTACCATTGCTTTCTATTAGTAGATAGTTTAGACTTTGATGAATTCATATGTCTTATGCGGGTGTTCACTTCGGAAGCCTTGTCATTATGGCTGGAGAAGGACACTTGCATAAGTAGTAGTAAGAGGCGGACGCTTATCACTGGATTTGTTATACTTTTCCAGGTTCCACTCTCCTAGTGAAAGCAGAGAAGAGATGAAGAGGAATACCCTTGAACAAATAAAGTACTTACATGGAACCAAACAGAATATGAACATATTTACGATGAAGAAAGAAATAAGTTAAATAAAATACAGAACACTGTATGCTCAAACGAATATACCACAAAACCCTTAAAAGGAAAGGATGTTATACTGTGGCAAGCAGGGATACTTACAACTACAAACGTATTGTAGGCATAAGGAAGAAGGAATAGACAAGTAAAACAGTATTAGTAATAAAAAACTATAAGAAGAACTGTGACGATGTGGTGGTTTTTCAATGATGGATACTTACCGTCATGAAACAGATTCAGGTGCATTCATAAACTTACGGGACTTTTATTACGGTACCTTGACTCTGTGGTGAACAGTTTTTGTTTCAAACAATCACGGATTTACCATTAGATGCAAGCATACGGATCCTCCGGGTGAGCTCTGTCCTGTTTGATGTGCTGTCCTGTGATCTTGAAGAATGAAAGGGCGAGAAGCAACCACGCTGATAGACATTCAGAGTTCATAACTGGCAACCACACTAGAAGAACATACCAACTACATAGACAATATCCATACATACACCAGACATAGGTTTTATTAATAAATCTTTTATCTTATCGTTGAAAGGAACTGTTGTCGGAGTATGTGTTGAGGGAATAATAGAGAGAGAGAAAGAAATAGATATATGGAAGGGAAGACAGAAGAGAGGAGTGTAGACCAAAGTCAGTCAATAATCCCAACAGATAATAAGTTTAAAGATGTGCTTGTTGAGTCCAGTCTTCTCTCGGGAATTTAACAGGACAACCAGCCGATGTGAGTCATTGACCATTATGCAATGGCTAAGTTTATGAAATGAAATGTTGCATATCTATACTTAGAATATCGTGGAATAACAATAACAAATATAGTGGTATTCTGCAAGAGCTGAACATGGAAAAAAATCTAGCCAATAAACACCACCCTGTTTTGGAAACAGAAATACCTTCCTATATAATGAATGTCGCAGTGTTTTGGAAAGAGCCGTGATGGAAGGCATGGCTCGTGGAAGATGAGGGAGGGATCGACTAGGGCAATGATGGAGACAAGGCATCTCAGACACACTGGGCATGAGGGTGCAGTAGGTACGAAGGTGGACAATAGGCATCACAGAGGCCTTCGTCATGAGGGTCCAAGAGGCACGAAGATGGACACAAGGCATCGCAGACATCTTAGGCATGAGGGTGCAAGAGGCACGAAGATGGACACGAGACATCTCAGACATCTTAGGCATGAGGGTGCAAGAGGCACGAAGATGGACACAATTCATCGCAGAGACCTTCGGCAGGAGGGTCACAAGGCACGAAGATGGAGACAAGGCATCGCAGGCACTTTAGGTATGAGGGTGCAAGAGACACGAAGGTGGACACAAGGCTACCATCAACTACAAGTCATCCATGGCAATTACCAACTGCAAGTAATCCGCTGCAACTACCAACTACTAGTCATCCACGGTAACTATCCACTGCACATCATCAACAGAAACTATCAACTACATGGCATCGGTGGCAACTATTAACATTAACTCATCCACATCAACAATCAACCACAACGCCCTGAGGGCAACTATCAACTACATGGCATCGGTGGCAACTATTAACATTAACTCATCCACATCAACAATCAACCACAACGCCCTGAGGGCAACTATCAACTACATGGCATCGGTGGCAACTATTAACATTAACTCATCCACATCAACAATCAACCACAACGCCCTGAGGGCAACTATCAACTGCGTGGCATCATTGGTATATGAAAAGACAACAGACACCATATGTTATTTTATCGACGTGCTTCAGAAATACCAAGTTTTGTGTTATAATTTACACGAGGTTTAAACAAGTTCAGCAATAGTTACTGCCATCTTGTTATATTAAATGTTAGTTTCTGTTTGAAAACTAAAGTATCAGCTTCAAACTAATGAGAACTCATACATATTATAGTCTGGGATAATAATTCCTATTACCTCGGGGATAATACATCGATTTGTAATTGCACATAATGGACATAATAAATGAGCAACCAAAAATGCACTCGGGAAACTGCCGACTTTTGTGTGATGACGTCTAGGGTAAGAGGTCTCCACTACATTAATTATCTTATAATAAATGTATGGGCTGTATCCAGAGCTGAAGTTACGATGAAGTTACATGTTACATGCAACTTTTTATGCCGGACTTCAGACCGTACAACGTGGCATAAAACAACAATGTAATAAGTACGGCGATCTGTATTATCCTATACACTCGCATAAGCTCACGTATTATTATTTTAATTATAGAATTACGTCAACAGTTGCCACTTCGCCTGGGGCACCGTTGTAAATTGTCGAACACCGGAATTTAGTCATGGGTAAAATGTCCCGTTTGCCGCTAATTTTTGTTATCTGTTTAAATTATCAGTAAGGGTTATTATACAATCTGAGCAAGGAATAATAATGTAGATATCTAACCATTAACATGCAGAAAAATCAATCTCTGGGGAACACCCGCGACAGCTTAAATAACACAAGAGACAAACTCAGGGATATTGATGCGCTTTCGTAGAATTCAAGAAAAGGTGCAGATTGTAGGGCAAACATTAAGCAAGCAAGCAGAGGATTCTTGTCAACGTCTTGAGGTGTTTGGGGTATGTTGCGGTAATCATATGTTGTATGGACCAGTCAGTGCTCAATGGGTGGTGTATTCGGTATTAATGGTACTCATTAAGGCTGGGTGGATCTGGGAGAGCAGGTTGCTTGAAAAATATAAACTATTCTTGTAGGATTCGAAGACACCGCCAATCGGCACTCGATAGGTGATCGATGGGTATCACGCAGGCCTAATTGATTTCTTAGCATAATTCTATGTACCTGTTTTAGTTAGATCGCCCAGTGGGCCAGAGTCAATAATTAAAATCCATGTCAATGGGGATCAAAGAACCCATAATCAAGAATACTGGTGCCACATGGTGTTCGTGTACTGAGCAGAATGACTCCTTGTGTGATCTATGTGATGATATGGAGAGGAAGGAGACTTATGATATAATCTGTGTGCACCGAAAGCCATTCCATACAAACCAAATACTTCATTGGGTTTATTTGGAACAAACAAAACAACCTTTAGTAAATAGCCGAAACATGGGACAGGCTTTCTGAAACGTTGGTGGACCATTCTTTCTGGAGAAGATGGTACGGCAAGGTGTTACTAGAGGATGTGGTCTACACTCAGTTCTCCGAGGAAAGGTCAGACAAACACATAAACAGACTGCAGCTGTTACAATTAGTTTTTGGGCTCGTCGCTGGTTTTCAAGATGAGGACGGAGCTAGTATGGAAATGCCTCGAGTGCTGTAATGTCGGTTCTTGACTCAACTTAACTATTTTAAAGAACATAAACTCTTTTTGTTCTTCCTTTCCTCCTCCTACTTCCCCCTCCTCCTCCTTTTCCTCCTCCTCGTTTTTCTTCTACTCTTCTCCTCCTCCCCACCTCTTCCTCCTTCCCGTTCTTCTCCTGATCTTTATCCACCACAGAGCATAGATAATCAACCAACCCACACCAAGCATGTTATCTTCTGCAGCGTTCTGCGTGTCCTCGCCATACCATTCCTTTCTGTCTGTGATTCTCTTCTCCGTGTGTTTTAGGTCCCACTTTATTTCGTTTGCCTTGTAGTAAAGGATTTTCTAGTTATACTGTATCAGACTTTCTAGTCATCCGGTATCAGGATTTCTAGTTATACTGTATTAGGTTGTCTAGGTATTCTGTATCAGTATTTCTAGTTATACTATATAAGACTTTCTAGTCATCCCGTATCAGGATTTCTAGTTATACCGTATCAGGATTTCTAGTTATACTGTATCAGTATTTCTAGTTATACCGTATCAGGATTTCTAGTTACACCGTATCAGTATTTCTAGTTATACTGTATCAGTATTTCTAGTTATACTGTATCAGTATTTCTAGTTATACTGTATCAGGATGTCTAGTTATACTATATCAGTATTTCTAGTTATACTGTATCAGTATTTCTAGTTATACCGTATCAGGATTTCTAGTTATAACGTATCAGTATTTCTAGTTATACTGTATCAGTATTTCTAGTTATACTGTATCAGTATTTCTAGTTATACTATATCAGTATTTCTAGTTATACTGTATCAGTATTTCTAGTTATACTGTATCAGGATTTCTAGTTATACTGTATCAGTATTTCTAGTTATACTGTATTAGGTTGTCTAGGTATTCTGTATCAGTATTTCTAGTTATACTGTATCAGACTTTCTAGTCATCCCGTATCAGGATTTCTAGTTATACCGTATCAGGATTTCTAGTTATACTGTATCAGTATTTCTAGTTATACTATATCAGTATTTCTAGTTATACTGTATCAGTATTTCTAGTTATACTGTATCAGGATTTCTAGTTATACTGTATCAGTATTTCTAGTTATACCGTATCAGGATTTCTAGTTATACCGTATCAGGATTTCTAGTTATACTATATCAGTATTTCTAGTTATACTATATCAGTATTTCTAGTTATACTGTATCAGTATTTCTAGTTATACTGTATCAGTTTTTATCGTTTCTTTACTTATTCAGTCTCTCGGTAGAGATTTGTTCGCAGCAGACGAGCATAATCTCCGGCGGGCCTATTCTCGCTGGTCGCGAGATCCGCACAGTGGAAGTATGGGAGATTTGCTTGCAAACAGACAGGAAATATCTCCTGCGGTAGCTATGGCGGGCCTATTCCCGCTGGTCGCGGGGACCGCTATAAGTCAGGCGGGGAGTCTGACGATAGTGCACGCTTTCCACAGGTCCGGACACTTGTGATGACAAATGTGCGCGCCCTCATGGTCCGGGCACGTACAAGGCCCTCACCTGTGGGACATGGCTGAACGCCTCTAAGCCGGGTCCCTTGGGTGTCAGGGTCTGGCCATAACTCGCCACCGGCTCGTGGTGGTGAGGTCTCGGTGGATTGACGCTGAGCCGCCAGCGTCTGCAGCCTACCTTGTGCCAGACGTATTGGTTACCCATTCCTCTGGAATACACAAGACTAGGCCGAGGGAGGGATCATGTCGTTTGGGCATCACATGATCTCTGAAGCTCTGCCCAGACATTGTGTTGGAATATTGGCCACATTCCACTCACATACTTTGGTCTGTCAAGACTGCAAGGTGTCTACTACTGTATCAGTATTTCTAGTTATACTGTATTAGGTTGTCTAGTTATACTGTATCAGGATTTCTAGTTATACTGTATCATTTGTTCTATTTATACTGTGTCAGTATTTTCATTCGCGACTGCGGAGCGCTATCGAGAACAAGTCACCTAAATTGTTTAAGACACCTGATACGGGGTAGAAAATGGCACGTGACAAGAATAACACCAGAAGACACCCGACATACAAGATGAGCAGCGTGGAAGCCGCCAAGACCTTAAGGAAGACGAGAGGAGAGAACCTGCTGCGAGCTGCAGCAAAACGCCAGAACCTCAAGAGAGCTCGAATGACGCTACCACGAGGAAGGGCAGCTACAACCCATAACAGACAAGAACCAAGACTATTGAGAAGACATTGGCACCTTGCTGTCTTGACAGACGATAGTTTGTTACATTGTGCTTCAAAAAGGCTTAATAACTACAACCCATGGCGGTGCCGAATGTGACTGTTAAGGCCAATTCGCGCTGTAAATGTTCGTCCACAGTGGATGGATGTGAACACATGGTCATTTTCACCATCATGCAGCATCTTACGTCTCGCACGCTCGGTGTGTGACTTATCTGCAATACTTTTCTCCTTTGTCTTTATTCCATTTCTGATATTTGCCCTCCATGCAACACGTTCAGCGGCGATTATCAATGCCTGTATCAATCATGTCTCTCTTACATGTATCATAGTAGAGGCCGACCCTGAGATCTCTTACCCATCTGTAATTCACCAAAAAAGATGCCCTTTGGTATTCTACCATCATCCATCCTCCTAAGATGTGATATCCATCTTAGTCTACGAAGATTGAGCATGGAATAAACCGTCACACAACCTGGTCTTTCTTTTGTCTTGCCACTTAATACCAAGAATTCTTCGCAGACACCGCATGTGAAAGCTGTTTAAACGTTTCTCTTGGTGTGAGTAAGTTGTCCAGGCGTCACTGCCATAAAGAAAAGTACTACGGGCACAGGCTTGATGGACAAGGAATTTTGATTTAGCTGTAATCTTCCTGTCTTCCCAGACTCTTTTTCTTAACCTGTTCATTGTTGTTGCTGCCTTACCAACCCAGATGTTGGTTTCCTGATCTAGGGATAATTTGCTATTTATCTCTGATCCTAGTTGTGTAAAATGGTCTACTATCTTTAGTTCGGCGTCGTCAATAAAGATTGATGGTACCCCATGTGCGCCTTGTGACATAATCTGTGTCTTCTTTTTGCTAATTGTTAAACAAACTTCAGAGCAAGCATTGGAGAATGCAGAAAGTAGACATTGTAATTCTTCCTCAGAGTGGGTCGTAACTGCAGCATCATCTGCAAAAAGCAACTCTCTGATCAGTACCCTCCTAATTTTGGTTTTGGCCTTCAATTTCTAAGCATTGTAGAGGCCGCCACCTCAGCGTGAGTGAATGTATATACCACCATCCTGATCACGAAAGGCATATTTTAGTAGAAGTGAAAAGTATATTCCAAAGAGGGTGGGAGCTAGTACACAACCTTGCTTAACTTTACTCTTGATTTATAACTCTTCTGAAGTTGCATCATCACACTTGATTATACACTTCATGCCTGTGTGGAACGAAGAGTTGGTGGGCAGCCAATCTTCTTTAGTGCCTTGAACAGACCCTCACGGCTGACCAAATAAACAGTGGCTGACTCTGTTCATGTCATTTTTCTTGCATTTGTCGCAACGATAATATCATATCAATGGTAGACCGGTTCTGTCGGAAACCACACTGTGATTTGGGGTCGATGTGATCTCCCAGGACTTGAAGTCTGCGCAGAACAATTCTGGACAATACTTTCCCAACAATACACAGGAGTGAGATACCCCTATAGTTGTTATAGTCGCTCCGATCGCCCTTGTTCTTGTACAATGTTATGATGCTTGAGTCTTTGAAATCCGGTGGGACTTGTCCTTCTCGCCAGCCTAGGTCTATTAGCTGGTGGATCTGTAGAGTGAGTGTGTCTTACCCACTCCTGATCACCTCTATTGGAATCCCATCCTCACCTGAAGCCTTGCCAGATGCAAGTTTATTTATAGCACACTTAACTTCTGTTATGGTGGGTGCCAAGTAGCAGAGCAGATGAAATGACGCAAAATAAAGTTGGGGAGAAAATCGCGAACCAAATTGTATGAGAATCTATGAGCTGACGTAGAAAGGAGAAAACGTCAGAGAAATTGTCAACAACAACAAAGAGTCAGATCTTAGAGCATGACAGATGAGGCAGCACGTCTCGATCCTCTGGAACGATAAAGACTATATACTGGCAGGACGACATTATGATGGCCAATAAATATTGGAGAAGAGGGCGAGAGTATTAATGCATGATGTATATCAGCCCGAAAATCATGGACAGATGCGGCCATATCAGAATGAGACTTAGAACGTCACGGCAAGAGGACATATAGGCAAATTGGTGAAGGACAGAAGGACCAGGACACGGACTTGATAGTTGCAAGTGTCTAGCATATTTAACTGCATATTATTTATATTTAATATTGTCATGACCGTCCCGCCTGGCCATAACAGGCACGGTTAACAAATTATAATTTGTCATTTGTCTGATTGAGTATGCAACAACCTTGCACTTTGGGCACATAAATAATGCCTCATCGTCATATATGCCGGCCTTCGAGTCATTGATTGCTGTTCATTTTATGATTCAGTATTCTGCCGGATTTTGTGCCACCCTGGACCGTTGATCGGTTGATGATGTTTCAATAAGTTTATCTCAAGACACATTCTAGCAATGGGAAGCGTGTCCAGGTGGTCAAGAGTTGGCAAGGCCTCTATCGCGTTGAGGGCATCATCCGCTAATTTGGTCTCACTTGAGTAAAGCTCCATATAGTGCTCTACCCAACTATCCATCTGCTGTTTCTTTTCAGTGATGATTTATACAGTCAAAGCTTTCAGTGGTGCATTTCTTTTGATCATTGGACCACAGGCTTTCTTTATCCCTTAAGCTTTCATGCTTCTGATGTTTCCCTTATCACTTGCATTTTGAATGAACTCGCATAACTTGACCCAATAGTCATTTGCGCAATGACTGGCAGCCTTTTGCACTTCCTTCCTAGCTTGCTTCAGCTCACTGAGAGTTTTAAGCGTTGTTCTTTCCTTGTTTCATAAGAGAGCTTTCTCCAGTTTATCAATCAAGGGCTGCAGTGTCTGGCTATTTCCCGCAAACCAGCCCTGCCTCTTATGATCCACAGTGTCGTAAACCTCTACAGCTGTTTTATAAAGAGTTTCTTCAAGTTTACCCCACTTTTCACTTTCTGTACACATTTCTGATGTATCAGTGAAAGCGTCTTCAAGTTGCTGTTGGAACTTATAGCACTTATCAGGATCGAGGGTGTTACTAACATTAATCCTGGGGCTAGATTTGTGTTTAGCTGTGTAGATTTTCTTTGGTCTCAGTCTAACTCTTGCAACAATCAAAGAATAATCCGTATAACAGTTAGCAACTTCGAGTTAATGATGTTTGGTTCAGATGTTGTCTCCGTTTGATGATGAAGTCCAGCTGATGCCAATGGCCGGATCTTGGATGTTTCCATGTGACCTTATGCAGCTATTTTGTTTTAAAGAATTAGTTAATAATACATAGGTCACTTCTGGTGCAATGCTCCAACAGCCTTTGCCCATTGTAATTCATGCGACCGATGTTGTATTTTCCAAGGCACACTGGCCACCCGAGTCCTTGTCCACCCGAGCATTGAAATCACCGAGCATATAAATTTCTTATATTGGAACTGCCTTGATCACAGTGTCTAGTTCCTCATAGAACGAATCCGTCACATCATTAGAGGAAGTAAGTGTCGGTGCATATGCAGTGATAATGGTGGCAAAACCACAAGAGTTTGCCAAGCTCAGGGATAATAGTCTTTCATTACCTCCAGCTGGAATTTCAATCATTCCTAGTAGCGAATTCTTCACTGCAAAGCCCACACCATGTTGCCTTTTTTTCTGCCTGCCCTCTACCCTTCCCTAATAAGGTGTCATTGTTTTCCCTGAGTGACTCTTCCTCAGCGAGACGATTCTTCTGCAGGCCAGCAACATCAATGTTAAGACGACTGAGTTCGGCATCAATCACAACCGTTTTTCTCACATTCGTCAAGTCAGTGGAAACTCCTGGACACATGGTTCTTATGTTCCAGGTTGCAAGCCATAGACTGAGGTTTCTATTTTTATTTTTATTAGTGCCTGGTGTATTGATTTAACAGCCTGTGATTCAGATTTTGTCCTAGCCCTAAACATCCATTGAAGCAGGCAGGCTGTAGCGAATCAGCACCCAATTGGCCGGGGGATGCCTAGCTTAAAGCGGGTGTAGTTGATTAGTGACACCTGTAGGTGTCTCCCACCGTTAGAGGAAACCCGTGGACCCCTTGTCTACGCCACTTGACTAGGACTTATAACCCGTATCTGTACCTCTCGCTTTGATTCCGAGACCGGTTAAGACCAGGGATGGATTTATACCTCTCCATAGCACAAAGCCTGGGCTAAAATATAGAGACCATGTGTTGCCCATGGAGCATGATCCCTCTCTCGGCCTGCCTAGTTCACTCCAGAGGACTGGTAATACCAAAACATTTGGAACAAGACAAGCTACAGAAGCTGCCGGATCAACTAAGCAATGCTCCAACTGTTCGCCTATCGAAGCTTCGATCCTAGACCAGCTGTCAACCAAGGCTTAGGGTCTGGTCTGCCCTGTCATGACATATTTTGTCTTTAGGTTGCATTTCCTCGCACCAGGATAAGTCTTGTACCCTCCCAGTTGCGCTCTTCCACCCAAAGCCGTTGGCACAATGTGGGGTGTCGGTTGTGGTAAGTGCTGCCCAACATTCGGCGCTGACAGAAAGCAGGTAGTACCGTCTGTTGTCATACGGTAGCTTAGTCATATCTGACAAAGACCTGACTCTATACTGAGAAGAAGAGTGAAGAGAAAGACACCAGAGTCGGAAACACCAACTCACAGACGATCATATGGGTTGTCAAGAGTATCCGAGTGGAGCTGACAGGTGACCAGATACAGAAGCAGCTACAACATGAAAATTTCCACATCCGAATGTTGAAGGTAGAGCGGCCTCTGACCTACTCCAAGATTCCTACAAAGTTAGTGGTGGTGACAACAGAGGGCAGCGAGATGCCAAGCCAAGTGTCGATGAACAAAAAGCTCTACAGCCCGAATGATTCAACCCAAGAATAACACAATCCTCAATATGCCAGAGGGCTGGCCATAGCAGAACATCATGCCACAGCAAGACAGAGATATGTTCGTGTACAGAACACCATGCCTTCAAGGAATGTCCGTTGGCCAAACTGGACAAGAACGTCTGAATGCCCAATAACAAGAGAAAGTGAGCTAACTGCCTTGGCAAACATGAAGCTAGATACGTGGGCTGCCCGTACCTCCAAAGACAAAGAATGAATCACCAAAAAACGAGAAGTAGATTGTGAGCTTTACTAAAACACGATTACAAGAAACAAATTGGACGTTGCGGCCTAAGCCTTCGTCAGCACAGAACAAACAAACACAAACCGACACAAAACTACATGAAACACACTACATGACAATATTAAGGGTACTTATCTGAATCTGTATCCTAGCTTGGAGTGACTGACGACTGACACGCGTTCGACCAGTGGATTGTATGGACCGGATGTATGGTCAACGGGTCAAAGGTCAATACCGTCAGAAGCTCAGGTATTGGCTAAACAACTCGGCGGGAAGGGGGTGGGGTGGAGAGGCGCCCATGTGGGCAAAAGTTAAAAATTAGGATAGGCGAAGATGTCACGGACGCACTTCGCAATTGGCAATTTCTCGTTCTGCGCTCGAAACACAGTTGCGGAAGATTTCATTGCGTTGGTCCTCACAGAGGGGCATGAGTGGCGGTCGCTCGGAAAACGATTGCAAACCTCCGAACGCAAACCTGCCAAGAAATCCCAAACAGCAGAAATAATGCTGGGGTAGACTGCGACGTCCTGCAAAGGACATGCAACTACCTTTTTAGTGGACTATACAACTGGGGGAGGGGTGGGAGGGGTGGGGTTTGGAAGTTAAATGAAACTGTGTTGGACATTGAGGCCGTGAGGGGAGAGTGTACCCAACTGGAAGATGAGACGGTTTTCCAATGTTTGACGATCCCGTTCGTGGGATGCGCACGATTTGATCGCCGTGACCTGTATGTCAGCCACACCACAGTGGTCAGGACTGTTGAAGTGCATGGATACTGGTTTCTGGGCGCCACTGTTGATATCAGAAAGATGTTGTCTAAATCTGTCAGCAAGACGTAAACCTGTCTCCCCGATGTATCTCATGTCACAACGTGTGCAAGTAATCGCATAGATAACGTTGCGACTCGTGCATGAGAAACCCTCACGGATGTGGAATGTCGTCCTAGGGAATGCCAGACTCTGGCTTTGAAGTACATGTGGGCAGGTCTTGCATTTCGATCGAAGACAAGCCACCGTGCCATGAAGAGACTTGTGAGGTTGGGGTAAACTGCTATGGACCAGCATAACCCTGAGGTTACGATCTCGCCTGTACGCCAACAGGGGGCCTCTGAGAAGACATCGCGAGTGGTCAGGTCCGCCAGGAGAATGGATAGATGTCTCAGGAGGATGTTCTTGGCAGAAATATTGTGGGTATGGTAGGTTAGTGAGAGGACAGATCTATTGTTTCATGGTTTTGGCCTGGAGGAAAGAGCCTCAGCACGACTGATAGACTGTCAGCGGTGAAGATCTGTAGACAGAACATTCTCCGGATAGCCTAGAAGGCGAAAGAAGTCCAGTATTTCGTGCGCGTTTTGATGATAGTCGTTGTTATCCTGACAAAGCTGTCGGAGACGTAACAGTTTGGAGAAAGGAATAGAACCCTTACACTAGGGAGACACAGAGACGTCTTAAAGATCGCCATACCCACAAAGACATCACACAAGAAAGCACTGCGGAGGTGCGAGGCAGCCAAAGGCATCTCACAAACAGAAAAGTCCTAGCTACAAGAGAAGATTGAGGAGCTGAAGAAGCAAGTCAAGGCATTCCTGACACCGACACCAACCAGCGACAACGAAAAACTACTGGCTGACATAAAGAATATCCAGCACATCATTAAGAGGTGGAACGCATGGCACAGATTACAAAAGAAAATTAAGAAATCCTACAAACTATCAAGACCGAAAGAGAACTGCTAAAAGCCGAAAGGGAGGAACTAACCCAATACAAAATGGTACGACGAAGACCCCAAAGTGAAGGCATAGAAGATAAAAAAGCGTATATCTGAGATTGCGCAGAGAGGCAGGGAAAGAAACCAAAGAAACCTAACCAAAATAATCCAAGAAGGAATCCTTATAAGAACTGCAACGGATCAACACATACAAGCCAAAAGCCAACACTGACCAAAGTAACCTCCAGAGAAGAACCCGCCGGCCAATCCCCCACCTGACGTCACAGGTATAAACGCTTCAAGAACGAAAAGCCAGCTAACACTGGCGCAGAAAAAGAGACAAATGTATCCAGCACCATGAACCACCGCACCTATAACTAACGCCACAGAGGCTGGTTGAACGGGTGGACAGCTTTTTTTTTCCTACAACTGGAACTGGAATTGGAACTGTATCATGTTTTCTAGTTACACTGGCGTCGTCTTTACAACAAGAATTAAATAATGTAGTTAGGTGGAGCTATTCAAACCGTATGCAAATTAATATCACTAAAACAAAATCAATGTTATTAACAACCAGACAAAGACTTCAAACTCTAAGCTCACACACATCACTTCAACTTCACATCGATAACATGCCAGTAGAAAGTGTAATTGAGCACAAAACATTAGGCCTAATCATTGATAGAAACCTAACCTTTAATTCCCACGTTCAAGCGCTCATTAAACAAACAGCGAAAAAAGTCTACCAACTCGCCAAAATTAAAAACTTCCTTGATGAGGACACAAGGAAACTATTCTATACTTCTCATATTCAGACACACTTTGACTACTGCTCTACAATCTGGGACGGTTGTTCTAATTCAAACACCAAGCCACTTTACTCACTCCAGAAACGGGCCATGAGTCTAATTTATAGCAAACATTTATCTGACAATCCCAGCCTGTATAAACGCCTTCAGTTACTACCACTCCGCAAACGCCTGCTTTTCAATAAAGCTAAACTAATTCACAAAATCTTGCATCGGAATGCCCCAAATTACCTTTGGCCATTGTTTAAATATAATGCTAGACACAGTAAACGTTTAAATATATTACACATTCCGAAGCCTAGGATTGACTTATACAAAACAAGCTTAACGTACTCTGCAGCTCAGCTGTGGAACAATCTTCCACAAGAAATAAAAGACATCACCAATCCTTATTCATATAATCGCAAATTACTCGAACACTATCTCAGTACGGATTACCTTCCCCCATAATAATAGTGATAATAATAATAATAACAAAACCCTAGTATAACAGTCAGTCCCCTTTTGGTAGGCCAGTATATTCCACATGGCTAATAAGTGTCTGACCATTATCTAATGTTACTGTGTCGTGTAGTTTTGATGTTCGCATCTTGCCAATGCTTTTATAATGCATAAGTTTTATATTGTTGCTGTTCTCTGTTAGCCTTGAATGATGTGTGAATGAAATAATGTATGGAAGAGAGTGATAGAAGGGCAGAATGTTAGACGGGCCTGCGTGCCCAATTGTTAACCCTTTGAAAATAAAGTTTGTTTGTTTGTTTGTTTGTTTGTTATACTGTAGCAGGTTTTCTAGTTGTACTGTAGCAGGTTTTCTAGTTATACTGTAGCAGGTTTTCTAGTTATACTGTAGCATGTTTTCTAGTTATACTGTAGCATGTTTTCTAGTTATACTGTAGCATGTTTTCTAGTTATACTGTAGCATGTTTTCTAGTTATACTGTAGCATGTTTTCTAGTTGTACTGTATCAGGTTTTCTAGTTGTAGTGTGTGAGGTTTTCTAGTTGTACTGTATCATGTTTTCTAGTTATACTATATCAGGTTGTCAAGTTATACTGTATCAGATTTTCTAGGTATACTGTATCAGGTTTTCTAGTTATACTGTACCAGGTTTTCAAGCTAAGATTTTCTATTTATACTATATCAGGTTGCTTAGTTATACCGTATCGTTTTTCTAGTTGTACTGTATAATTTTTTCTAGTTATACTGTATCACGTTTTCTAGTTATACTGTATCAGGTTTTCTAGTTATACTGTATCAGGTTTTCTATTTATACTGTATCAGGTTTTCTAGTTATACTGTATCAGGTTTTATAGTTATACTGTATAAGGTTTTCTAGTTATACTGTATCAGGTTTTCTAGTTATACTGTATCAGGTTTTCTAATTACACTGTATCAGGTTTTCTAATTATACTGTATCAGGTTTTCTAATTACACTGTATCAGGTTTTCTAATTATACTGTATCAGGTTTTCTAATTATACTGTATCAGGTTTTCTAATTATACTGTATCAGGTTTTCTAATTATACTGTATCAGGTTTTCTAATTATACTGTATCAGGTTTTCTAATTATACTGTACCAGGTTTTCTAATTATACTGTATCAGGTTTTCTAATTATACTGTATCAGGTTTTCTAATTATACTGTATCAGGTTTTCTAATTATACTGTATATAGGTTTTCTAATTATACTGTATCAGGTTTTCTAACTATACTGTATCAGGTTTTCTAATTATACTGTACCATATTTTCTCAGCTCTAGTTCTATCCATCGCCAGCGTCTTTTCATTGTCTCCTGCTTCGTAGGAATATGTCTAATCTTATCCCTAAGCTGGGCATTAGCGATTTTGTCACACCATAGTAGTTCTTCTGTTCTGCACAGACTAGGGTGAACCATTGCTTATTTTTATTAGTAACTATTTCTAATACACACAGCAGTACTGACTTAATGTCAGGATTAAATATTCTAAGACTGATACGTGTCCTAACATCCAGTGAATAAGAACATGTGCGTACATTGATGATGAAATACACCTTCCTTCTTGGTGATGCTTGTGCACCTGCCTATACATCTCAGACTTGTAATCGTCTCAGCAGACAACGGCCAGCTATACAAAGGATGATCGCCTATATTGTCTTTTGCTAGCGTATCTTCTATATTGCTAGTGTATCCTCTAATTTGCTAGTGTATCCTCTAGATTGCTAGTGTATCATCTAGATTGATAGTGTATCGTCTAGATTCTTAGTGCATCCTCAAGATTGCTAGTATATCCTCTAGAATGCTAATGCATCTTCTAGATTGCTGATGTATTGTCTAGATTGCTAGTGTATCCTCTAGATTGCTTGTGTATCATCTATATTGCTATTGTATCCTCTAGATTGATTGTGTATCATCTATATTGCTATTGTGTCCTCTAGATTGCTTGTGTATCCTCTAGATTGATAGTGTATCTTCCACATTGCTAGTATATAGTCTAGAAGTTTGTGAGCTGTAATCTTGTAGTCACTGCATTGTTGTTTAAAGTTATATGGGCCCCGGAAAAGGGACCAAGCTAGCGTAGTGGCTAGATTCTAGCCTTCCGTAACGGTGATCATAGGGATGAATCCACATCAGAGAGGGCTTTTAAAAAAATGATTTGAACTGCTACATTTGGTAGAAGAAGGCCTCTTGGGAAGTAAAAACGGATGGTGTGATACTTACCCCGTCACCTACCGACTGCCGAGTGGTCTAACCAATTATGGAGCTAACACTGAATAATCAAAGAATGTAAACGGACCCATTACATGTTTGTTTACAACTGAAACACACGGCCACCTGCCTTTCCCCATATTTGAAGAGGATAGGTAACCGATCTCACGCCCCAAGATATAAAAGTTTGATATTAGGCACCGAGGAGCGGGTGCCGAGTAGCTAGAAAGCCAGGATTCTCCTTCGGGAGACCCGGATTCGAATCCTCGGTAAGGTGTGGAGTGCTTTTCTGTCGGGGGCAAAAAGAAAAGTCTACCCAGCACAGTTCGCGGCGACTGCACTAACCAGGGGGCCTTAATACTCCAGACTCAAACCCCGCTGTCATACACCGCAAGGTACTATATTAGCAGTAAATGACAGTTTCATTTTTTTTAATGAAAGATATTATTCATCAATGATTCTTGTAAATATTCATAGCCCTTTACTGAGTTTCGAACCCATTACCTTCTGAGTCGAGGCAGACACTGTAACTCTTCAGCCACTCCGCCTTTTTGTTATAGTTCGTTACTGAGACAGTTGTTAATGCTTGAATGATAATCATTGTAATTTGTTTTACCTAATAGAAAGAACGTCCAAATAAACTGAACCGGGCAGCAGTAACAAGGTCAGAAATGACAGAAGACGTGGCAATCACTTCCACAAATAGTTCGCAAGAGGAGAGCTACTTCAGAAAGCTCATTGACAATTACACGCTGGATATCATCATCATAATTCAATACTCCGTCATCAGCAGTCTGGTCAACATTTTCGGGGTTGCCGCCAATGTCGTTAACATCATCGTCTTTATCAAACAAGGATTTTCAGAGTCGATAAACATTAGCCTCTTTGGGCTGGCTATATCCGACATGGGAAGTATGATATTCTTAGAGTGGACTAATCTATGTTTTAGCCCCGCTTTACTCTATTCGGATGTGCCCTTTTCTCCCTTGGAGATACAATACCTCACTGCAGGTTGGCCCAGAGTGACTCTCTTAAGAATCACCGCGTGGATCACAGCCTTCATCACATTTGAGAGATGCCTCTGTATCACCATGCCTCTGAAGATAAAGCTGATCATCACACCAAAAAGAACAGCAGTTATCATTGTCCTCATCTATATAATCTCCTTTTCGCTCTATACTCCAATCTACTACACCAGTCGCCTTGTGTGGAAGTTCTTCCCTGAAGCAAACAGGACCTTGCTGGGACTAGGGTTTACACAAGACCGTGAGGGGATTGACCGAGTTTTGTTTGTTTTAAACAACATTATCTTGACAGTGTCTGCTTTTCTTATTCTTGTTATCTGCACAATTATACTTGTAGTAAGGCTGAACAGTAAAGCCAGATGGAGAGCACAATCTGCAGCCATATCGGATAATATTTCTAGCAAAGACAAAAAGATTGTTAAAATGATAACTGTTATCTCTGCGGTGTTTATTATCTGTTTCTTCCCAAACTCAGTTGTGTTTTTAGCTATGGCTATTGTGCCAGATTACAACATTGACGGCAGATACCGAAACATCTTCATCGTTTCCTTCTCTTACTGCTTCATAATAGAGTCCATTAGTTCCAGTATTAACATTTTTCTGTATTACCAAATGAGTACCAAATTTAGAGATGCCTTTAATCTCTTCTTTCATTGTTGTCATCATCGTCTTCCAATTTTGTCGCCGAGAGTTTTGGGGAAGAATGGCTGACGTTCAAGCGCCCGATAAGTGGCATTAGATAGTGTCATTCTGTGAAAAATGTACACTGTCTTCAAAGATGTCAGATTTATATAAAAACGTTAAACAGATGTAGTAGTTTGAGAGCTCCTACTGTGCTCGGAGCAACATGATACTCCGTATTAACAGGAATTGCTAATCCAACGGTTTGTTAGAATAATACATACTGTTTAAAAAAAACGCAACATTTGTGGTGCTACTTTTATAAAAGATATTCGCTGATTGGACATCAGTCAACCTATCGACGGTGTCCATCTAGTCATTAACTTCTCGTGGTTACCTGAATTGGACCCACCTCATGATTCATGCGGTCATTAAAGAGGTCAAGATCAAAACAACATTTTTGACAATAACTCGCTACAGGTTCATGATAATTCCACCAAACTTACCGAACACAAATCTCTCTGACCATATTATTGAATAGATATAAAAGATTGACGCTTCTCGAATAAATTAAGCTGAAAATTCAATGCGCAAATTGGCTCATCTCACTACGGAACAAGAACTCATCATCATTGGATGTTTACAGGCTGTACAGTCACAAAGTGTAGTAACCAGAGAATTTAATGTGGTTAGACGCACCATTAGTCGCCTTTGGTGGAGATTTCAAGAAACTGGCTCAGTGGCAGACCAGCCGCGCAGTGGAAGACCCAGAATCACAACTGCTGCCAAGACCACTTCATACGACTGCTTCACCCTAGGAATCGATTTGCATCTTCGTCCTCCACAGACCAGTCAATGTCAGGAGTTCGTCGAATTTCAGAACAAACGAAATCGGGAATCGGCTGCACGATGCTGGTCTTTGGGCTAGAAGACCTTACAGTGGTCCTGTTCTGCTACAGTCGGAAAGTTTCTTCATGCCAGGATTGAAACATTAATTCCGTAAAATAAAATGTTGGTACAAGTTTGCAATATATATATATATATATTTGCTCCGAATAGAGCAAAAAAGCCTGAAGAAGTCGGATGTATCATCCATACATTTTACATTGGCACCTTTCCATCTTGACAGACGATAGTTTGGTACATTGTGCTTCAAAAAGGCTTAATAACTGCCATATGGCAATAACTACGATCCATGGCGGTGGCGAGTGTGGCTGGTAAGGCCAATTCTTGCTGCAAATGTTTGCCCACAGTAGGTGCATGTGAAAATATGGTCATTTCCACCATTTTGCACCATCTTACGTCTCTCACGCTCTGTGTGTGCTTTATCTGCAATCATTTTCTCCTTTGTCTTTATTCCATTTCTGATAGTTGCCCTCCATGCAACACGTTCAGCGGCGACGTGCTCTCATTGTGCATTATCAATGCCTGTATCAATCATGTCCCGCTTACACACATCTTTGTATCGTAGTAGAGGCCGACCCTGAGATCTCCTACCCGTCTGTAATTCACCAAAAAAGATGTCCTTTGGTATTCTACCATCATCCATCCTCCTAACGTGTCCTATCCATCTAAGTCTACGAAGACTGAGCATGGAATACTCCGTCACACAACCTGATCTTTCCAATACTTCAGTATTTGTGATTTTGTCTTGCCACTTAATACCAAGTATTCTTCGCAGACACCGCATATGAAAGCTGTTTAAACGTTTCTCTTGGCGTGAGTAAGTTGTCCAGGTTTCACTGCCATAAAGAAGAGTACTAAGGACAAAAGCTTGGTAGACGAGGACTTTTGTTTTGGCAGTAAGCTTCCTGTTCTCCCAGACTCTTTTTGCTAACATGTTCATTGTTGTTGCTGCCTTGCCAATCCTGATGTTGATTTCCTGATCGAGGGATAATTTGCTATTTACCTCTGATCCAAGATATGTAAAATGGCCTACTATCTCCAGTTCGGCGTCATCAATAAAGATTGATGGTATACCATGTGCACCTCGTGACATAATCTGTGTCTTCTTTTTGTTAATTGTTAAACCAAATTCAGAACAAGCATAGGAGAATGCAGATAGTAGATGTTGTAATTCTTCCTCAGAGTGGGTCGTAATCGCAGCATCATCCGCAAAAAGCAACTCTCTGATTAGTACCCTGCTAATTTTGGTCTTGGCCTTCAATCTCTGAGCATTATAGAGGCCACCATCTGAGCGTGAGTGAATGTATATACCGTCATCCTGATCACGAAAGGCATATTTCAGTAGAAGTGAAAAGTATATCCCAAAGAGTGTGGGGGCTAGTACACAACCTTGCTTAACTCCACTCTTGATTTCAAACTCTTCTGAAGTTGAGCCATCAAACTTGATTATACCCTTCATGCCTGTGTGGAACGATTCCACAATGGACAGAAGAGTTGGTGGGCAGCCAATCTTCTTTAGTGCTTTGAACAGACCCTCACGACTGACCAAATCGAATGCCTTTGTGAGGTCGATGAAGGCAATAAACAGTGGCTGATTTTGTTCCCGGCATTTTTCTTGCATCTGTCGCAATGAGAATATCATATCAATGGTAGACCGGTTCTGACGGAAGCCGCACTGTGATTCGGGGTAGACTTGATCTCCCAGGACTTGAAGTCTGCGCAGGACATTTCTGGCAAATACTTTCCCAACAATACACAGAAGTGAGATCCCCCTATAGTTGTTGCAGTCGCTCCGATCTCCCTTGTTCTTGTACAGCGTTATGATGTTTGAATCTTTGAAATCCTGTGGGACTTGTCCTTCTCGCCAGCATAGCTCTATTAGCTGGTGGATCTGTAGAGCGAGGGTGTCTTGCCCACTCCTGATCACCTCTATTGGAATCCCATCCTTACCTGGAGCCTTGCCAGATGCAAGCTCATTTATAGCACACTTAACTTCTGTTATAGTGGGAAGTTTGTCCAGGTGGTCAAGAGTTGGCAGGGCCTCTATGGCGTTGAGGGCATCATCCGCCAGCTTGGTCTCACTTGAGTAAAGCTCTAAATAGTGCTCGACCCATCTATCCATCTGCTGTTTCTTATCAGTGATGATTTCTCCAGTCAAGGTTTTCAGCAGTGCACTTCTTTTGATCATTGGACCACAGGCTTTCTTTATCCCTTCATACATGCTTCTGATGTTTCCCTTATCACTTGCGATTTGAATGGACTCACATAAATGTATCATCCGAATGGTGCAAATATCGCAGCTCTGATGTAAATATGCACAACTCAACTACGTCCAAAACAATATCCCGGGCGAACGCAGAAGAAGAAGGAGACGGAGGAAAAGGAGGAGCCACAGCAAGAGCAGAACTGCACTGACAACATAGGAACTGAACTGACAACAGTGGAACTGCACTGACAGTAGAGGAACTGCACTGACAGTAGAGGAACTGTACTGATAGTTGCTAGTGTATTGAGTATGCATCTGTAGCCCATAACCTTACAGAACAGCAGTCAAAGCGTCATGTCAATATCACACCTTTCGTCTCTACTTCGTAAGGTGTTTCGTCGTAGCCTTTTAAGGAGGGAAGCGGGCATCCAACTTGGTTACTGAGGAACTTCCTGGGACGTAAAGGCCGCCTGCACGATACTGTCCACATTAAACATGGAGTGACAATTAGTCTACACATGCGACTATCTAGCTATACAAGTATAGGCAATAACCTTATGGCGTGGGCATTGGTTCTTCACTACTTTACTTACATAATGAATTGCCATGTTTCTTTGTTAACTGATATAAACTAAGCATAGATCAAATAACAAACACACAGACATATCAGACCGGCATGGTGAGTACAGTATATTACGGCCATTTCAGAACAGACATGATTGGTTGGTTCCATTGTCTTAAGCGTAATATCAATCAATCAATCATGTGTCATGCCGGAAAGCATGGGCGGTCATGACTCGCCATTTCACTCGATCACCAGAGTCGTGGATCAGCTCAGTGTTCCTGTCTCGTCCATGCCACATGGCCAAGCCATCCAGGTATTTTCCTCTCGGTCTTCCTCTTGGTCTGTTCCCCTCGATCTTGCCAGTTGTCAATATACATCATTGTTTAAATATGCGAGATCTATTAATGCCGTTCATTTAACAATTGGTGTCTGAAAACTTAATGGCACGCCTGTAACAACATGTCGATCTCTAAGCGTTTTTCTCGACAGTCAAGTGCATATCATGTGACGACCAATTTCCATAATGGGGATCATCACGCATATTTCATATTCTCATTCTAGCGACATCGCTATCGCAACAGTCGTCTGTGTTGCAGATAGCACTATATCTGGCAGAGAAGTCTAGTCAGCTTATGAAGGAATGGTCAACACGGAGAAACTGTTTTATAGAAACAAAACCCGCCAAATAAATCTTAACTGTCTACGTCTAATCTGTCTATTCAATTTACTGTTGGAATTTGTTTCCTTTAGGACTTGTTCATTGTTATTTCTGTCCGTCTTTGGTATACTTTGCATGTTACTCAGAAATAAAAGTAAACTGACATTAAATATTTCATGGCATGTTTGTTTATTATCTATGCTTTATTTGTATACAACATTAGAGCACCTTAACACGCTTTTTCTCTGTATTTGGCAACATTTTATTTGCGAGTATGTTTTCCATCTTGCAAAAAGAAAAAGAAAACTCGCATGTTCTGGGACTGTGTGCATGAATGATTAGTTGGTCAGTCTTTCACTCACGAGGCGAACGTCAAGAGCGAACTTCGACCCCTTGTCCGAGGGCGCGGATGGCATTGTCAGCGTAAAGTCTTAACTATCACATCAAATTAAATTACTGAAAATATACTTTCTACAGCGGAGCGCCGTCGTCATTTGCAGGTTACATACTGACATGACATTGTGTGTATAGAGTTCACTGTTTATGTTGCATGCTGAATGTTCTGTTTCCTGTGACTTATATTGTCTTCGTTGGGCACCTATGAATATCTGTGGGTGTATTTTCTCAGAATGTCAGGTCTGTGTCAGATATGGTCGATTTTGATCTCTCTGTATCCATTATAATTGCTACTCCTCGCTGTTTTTCCTCTCCATGAGAATGGATTATGATATATTCCTCATATGTTATAATGCCCATTCCTGTCCATCTGGTCTAACATATATCTAACAAGTTAATATTTAGAATTCTCATTTCATTTTAATTGTTATCATATATTACATCCCCACTCATAGTTCTTACATTCCAAGTTCCCACTTCCAATGTTGATACTCTATTGCACTCAACCGCCTGCTGACGGTCTGGAGTCATTTGATGCCCTCTATCGCACTCAACCGCCTGCTGACGGTTTAGAGTCACCTGATGCCGTCTATCGCACCCAACCACCTGCTGATGGTCTGGAGTCACCTGATGCCCTCTATTGCACTCAACCGCCTGCTGACGGTCTGGGGTCACCTGATGCCCTCTATTGTACTCAACCGCCTGCTGACGGTCTAGAGTCACCTGGTGCCCTGACGTTTGAGGCCGCTCTTATGGAATACCCATTTACAACGTTTCTCTTTTTTTTCTATGAGATTGTAATACATGATATGATATATGATATGATATGGCTTCAGGTCCCCAACATGGAGGAATGGCATTTAAACGGTTAAGGTCTCTGGAGTGTTTATGCCTGCGGCTACTGTTTGCAATCGCATTTTGCTCATGTTTGACTGGAAGTGTATAGTTCCGTCGCCTTGCTACTGAGTTGAGTGCGTGGCACGACACTGTGAGCTGTTAATTTCGCGTGAAAGGCTTTTACATCTGTCCGCGGTTGCTCTTAGCGTGAACTGCATGTTCGGAATAATGGCGGCGGCCTTATGCAGTAATGTGTGGCTGCTGATTTTCTAGTGACTGCCGCTTCTATATGCGATGACATGTATTTTTCATGGAGGACTTTTGTGTTGGCATTCTGGCGGTGGCATTATGTACAGTGTACATGTGCGGGATATTGGTTTGTTGAGACTCCTGTTTGTTCCATTGTTCACATAGGGCAGTGAGGAGGATTTTATGTGATATTCACTGGTACAGGAATGGAGCACAATAGTGACGATCCGTTGCCGTGAAGTTGGAACCGCGACTTATGATTAATGACTATTACATGATACACTTGGCATCTGTAAAGAAGGTAGTTTGCCATTGCTTTCTTTCTTATGAGTGATTATATTTGTCGATGACCGTAGCCATTGTCTCCCATTGTCGTGAAGTTGGAGACGATAACCTCAACTATCTGTTGGTGCTCTTCAACTTATCCACCGCCTGCACACCTATGGCTTCACGTAACACTAATCAGGGGGGGGGGGGGGGGGCTAAACGGGAACTCCACCTTGCCCAAAGCTGTCCCGTAGGATACCTTACCTCTCATTTGTTAGGGGATACTCCTACCCCTACCCCGCAACCCGCCACCCACCACTAGCCAATCTATGCTATCTCTACACTTGTCCTTAATTTCTCATTTGTCTCCCCATCTCTTATTACTTTCCAGCGGCGGTTCTTACGCATCTCCCACGGTGTGATTTTAGGCCTGTATGTTTCTATGACTGTCCGTGTGTGGCCTTGGAACCACACCGTTGGGAAATATAAAGTGTATATCAGCTTCTTCTGGTGCATCCTTGTAACTATTTGGACTTTGTAGAACAGGTGCTGTTTGATACTTGTTTGTGTTTGCTTTCTGTATTAACTGTTACGTCTGTCAGAGTCTGTAAACAAACTGACCAGATACTTGAAATCTTTAACCTGTTTTAATGAGTTTTCATTTATATGTAAGTTATTAATTACTACTGTCCTAAATTGTCATGAATTATGTCTTGTGAATGTTAATCGTCATATCAAAATTTTGAAAGCAATTGTCATGGCAATGTCTACGATACACATCTTTCTTTTCTTCAAAACAGACTCAGACAAATAGCAAAAACAACAGAGGGTTACAAATTACACCTCAAATTACTAGTACGTCTTATCTAGCCATTCTGTGTTCGCTGCCTTAAACTTCTGTACTATATCTTATGGTGCATGTATATGCACCAGACAAAAATATTGAATTATTTTCAATCACTTGATGCAACCCAATGGATAAGATACTAAATATATTGTCAGTTAAGTAAACGAATGCTATAGTGTGTTATTATCTTTCATGCTTGATTACTTTGTTGTCAAATATAAGAAAACTGTATTGTATAAATTACTACTTTGTGATATGATTATAAAATTTCTATCCCTTGAAAGAAAAAGTTATTTACACTGAGTTATACCATATTTCACTTACTAATAGAGCCCTAAACCATTATAACACAAGGAGGGCAGCATTCCCTCCCTTAGGCAAATATATCGATTGTGGTTGTATCCCTTGCTTTCAGTCCCCCACGTATTTGCAGTGTAAATCAAAGCAGTTGATGAAGTGAATCATGTTGAAGTCATAGAAACTGATTTGAACTATCTCGGAATAATAAAATGTATTTACAGGAACCAACTAGCTGTAGTTGAAATGTGAAATTCTTCTTCATTCGTTCGCCTGAAATATGTTTATAACTGCAATGTTGTCTATTGTATGGATCTAACAGTCTTTTTTAGTTCACTCAGCGGTCCATAGAGTTTATCTTCCACTGTTGTCTTTCTAGGCCAGAAGGTTCGCCTGGATATGTTGTAGTTTGGGCAATCCTGGAGTATGTACTCTGCTGTCTGCGACGCCAAACCACATGTGCACATGGCTGAGTCACCAATCTTGAATGTTGTGTACGTGTGGTTGCGAAATCTATTGTGTCCTGTTCTGAGGCGCAGAAGAATGACCTGTTCTGGTCTGTCCATAACGTGGTAGTCGTCTTGAGTAAGGTTTGGTGGCTTTCTGACTGATTTGATCATTCTTTTCTTTTGGTGGTATGTAATGGGCACATCAGGTTGTTCGTTTGCTCCTTCCTTAGCCAATCGATCAGCTCTGTCGTTTCCGGGAACTCCACAGTGGGATGGTATCAACTGTATGGTGACTTTACGCTGACTGCTACGTTCAGAAAGTAGTGTCCTTTGAATTGGCAATTTCTCAGAGATGAGTGCCTCTATTACGGCTTTTGCATCTGCCAATATCACCACAGGTTGTGTACCATGGCTGGTATTTTGTAATTTCTCTGTGGCTATCTTGATTGCCTCAATTTCAGCATCATAATTATGGCAGTACTTTCCTGTTGGAATTCTGGCCGTGTCTCTAATATTATTTGGGTATTCTATGTACACTCCGGCTCCTCCATTTCGAACACCATTTTGTGCGGACCCATCTGTGTAGACTCGGATCCAGAGATCCTGTGGGTATTCGTCATCAAGGAAGCTGAAAGTGGTTGTTCTGCGCTGTACACTGTTCTGTTCTTCCTTGTCAAATATTCCTTTCACTTTTGTCTGGATTTGTAACGATAGTCTATGTTCACCTTTCCACGGGGTTCGCTCTGGAATTGTCAGGGGGATACCAACTGTGGGAAGATCGATGGTTTCTCTGCAGAGTTGTTTGGCCTGGTTGATGAAACTACTTCTTTTCAACCGCCGCATAGCTAAGTTTTCAAATCGTTTCTTCTTCTCTCGTTTAATGCCACCTGATTGTCCTGTAACATGCCATTCCATATTTTTTTTCTTTTAATTCTCATCTTATCATTTTGTATACCACTTGATTTTATCATGTATAATATAACATTACTGTGATGTGAGTGAGTGAGAGAGAGAGAGAGAGAGAGAGAGAGAGAGAGAGAGAGAGAGAGAGAGAGAGCAAGAGAGAGAGAGAGAGAGAGAGAGAGAGAGAGAGAGAGAGAGAGAGAGAGAGGGAGAGAGAGAAAAAAAAAGAGAGATTTGAATTGCATCACTAATTTTTACGCTACATAATGTATATGTACAATTTTTTCTCCACTTCTTGCAATTGCGAGAATTCTCACGACTATCGTCAGTGTCTAAATTGTGTGTAAAGTGTAGGAGTTTGTTCTTATTAGTTTCAGTTATCATGTGAGGCATCATGTATTTGTCTATATGTGAGGATGTATGTATGGGTGTGTATGTGAGGGATATGTGTGTGTGTGTGGGGGGGAATGTGTGTATGCCTATGTAAGAGAGAGAGAGAGCGAGAGAAAGAGAGAGAGAGAGAGAGAGAGAGAGAGAGAGAGAGAGAGAGAGAGAGAGAGAGAGAGAGAGAGAGAGAGAGAATTCAGTGCTCGCATGTCCTGTAACATGCCATTCCATATTCTTTGTGTATTTTCATCTTTCACATTATCATTTTGTATGTATGACACTTGATTTTATCATGTATAATATAACATTACTGTAATGTGAGTGAGAGCGCTAGTGAGTGAGAGAGAAAGAAAGAGAGAGAGAGAGAGAGAGAGAGAGAGAGAGAGAGAGAGAGAGAGAGAGAGAGAGAGAGAGAGAGGAGAGAGTTGAATTGCATCACTAATTTTTAAGTTACAAAATGTATATGTACAATTTTTCTCCATTTTTTTTTACAATTTTGCGACAATGCTCACGACAATCGTCACTGTATGTGTGTGTAAAGTGTGGGAGTTTGATCATAATAGTAGGTTTGGGGATCGGGGGATGTGTGTGTGGGTGGATTCGTGATGTGTGTGGGTGGGCGGGGTGGGTTTGTGTGGGTGGGTGGGGGATTTGTGTGTAGGTGCGTGCGAGATGTATGGGTGTATGGGGAGATGTGTTTGTGAGTGGGGATGTGTGTTTGTCTAGGTGGTTGTGGGTGAGTGGGTGGAGGAGGATATGTTGGTGGATGATTGATGGTGGGTTATGGGATGGGTGGGGGTATATGTGTGGGTGGGGAGATGTGGGTGTGGGGATATGTGGTGGGTGGGAGATGTGTGCAGGTGGGGGTGGTTGTGGGTTTGGGGATGTGTATGTGGGTGTGGGATGTTTGGGTGGATGGGTGGGGAGTGTGTGTGGGTGAGAGATGTGTGGGTGAATGTGTGTGGGGTATGTGTGTGGGTTGGGGGAGGGGTGCGTGATGAGTGTGGGTGATGGATTTGGAGATGTGTGTGAGGGTGGGGGATATGTCTGGCTGGGTGGGGTGTGTGTGGCTGGATGGAGGATGTATGTGTGGGTAGTGAGGGTGACTGTAGTTGGGGGATGTGTGGATGGGTAGGAGATGTGTGGATAGATGTGTGTGTGGGTGAGGTATGTGTCTTTGGGATGTGTGTGGGTGTGGTATTGTGTGGGAGCGGAGCTGGGTGTGGATAAATGATGTTTGTGTGGGTAAGTGAAGGTGTGGTTGGGTTTGTGGGTGGGTGAATGATATGTGTGAGGGTGGGAGATGTTTGCTTAGATGGGTGGTTGGGATGTGTGAGTGTGGGTGGGTAGATAGGAGATGTATGTGTTGATGAGTGGGTAAGGGACGTGTGGGTGTTAGTGGTTGAGGGATAAGTACGTGTGTCTAGGGATGTGTGAGGGGATGAATGTATGGGTTGTGTGTGCGTGGATGGGAGGTGTGTGTTTGTGAATGGGGAATGTGTTGGTGGGTGGGGATGTGTGTGAGGGATGTTTGTATGGGTGGGGAGATTGTGCGTGGGTGGGGATGTGTGTGTATATGGGTAAGGGTGTGTGGTTAAGGGATGTGTGGCTGGGGGAATGGGTGGATGGAGGATGTGTGGTTGGGTGGAGGATGTGTGGTTGGGTAGAGGATGTGTGGGTGGGTGATTGTATATGAGTAAGGGTGTGTGGTTAAGGGATGTTTGGTTGGGGGATAGGGGTGTAGAGGATGTGTGGGTGGGTAGAGGATATGTGGGTGGGTGAGTGTGTGCAGGTTAGGAGATGGTGGGGGATGTTTGTAGGTGTGGGCTCGGGATAAGTGCGTGGGCTGGGGGAGATGGGAGATTATGTGGGTGAGTGCGGAATTTGTGTGTGGGTAGGTGCGGAATATGTGAGTTGACGGGGAGATGTGTGTGTGGCTGAGGAATGTGTGTTTGGTTGGGTGGTTGGAGGTGTGTGGGTGGAGGATGATATTGGGTGAGTGATTGTTGGTGGGAAATGGGACGGGTAAAGGATATGTGAGTGGGTGGGGAGATGTGTGTAGGTGGGGGATGTGTGGGTTATTGAATGTATGTGTGCTTGGGATGTGGGTGGATGGGATGTGTGGTGGATGAGAGGTGTGTGTGGGTAGGGAGAAGTGTAGGGATGTGGTGGATGGGTGGGGGAATGTATTGTATATGTGTGTGGTTGGGTGGGGGAGTTGGAGTGAATGGGGGATGTGTGGGTGGGTGGTGGATGTGTCTTATAACATAGTAATATGCATTGTTTATGTTTACAAAATTCATGTGACAATGTTTTTTTCCTATGCACTGTTCATGAAAGAAAGATGAGTGATTGGAAGGGCCGAATGTAAGACGGGCCTGCGTGCCCAATTTGTTACCCTTTGAAAATAAAGTCTGTTCGTTCGTTCGTTCGTTCGTTCCCTCTCTGTGAATGTTTCTGTGGCTCTCTATCCATATGTCTTATTTCCGTAGGACTAGCTATCGCTCTCGGTCTCTACGCCTCTCTCCCTGTCTGTCTCTATGCCTCTCTCCCTGTCTGTCGCTATGCCTCTCTCCCTGTCTGTCTCTATGCCTCTCTCCCTGTCTGTCTCTATGCCTCTCTCCCTGTCTGTCTCTATGCCTCTCTCCCTGTCTGTCTCTATGCCTCTCTCCCTGTCTGTCTCTATGCCTCTCTCCCTGTCTGTCTCTATGCCTCTCTCCCTGTCTGTCTCTATGCCTCTCTCAATGTCTCCTTTCAGTGGCTGTCTCTGGAAACTTGTGTTGATCTAGTATCCTAAACTGCAGGGTTGCTGAGAAATGAGAGGGCTGACATGAGGCCATCAACAGCACTTATCACTCAGACACAGAAGAAGGATAGTACAGGTATTTTCCCCCTATATCTATTACAGGACATCGCTGTCAACATCAGCATCTTTCAGCTGATTGTTGATTTCTTGGCAAGATTACACTTAGTAGTTTGTTATTGCTTTCTGAGCGACCGGCTCACATACCCGTAAGTTAACAACGCGGCGAGAACCGCTGCTGATTCTCGCGCAGGTTACGTTCCTCACGTAGATATACGGGATTACGGAGAAAGATGCTAAACCTAGGCCAGGGAGACCGGCAGTACAGGTATAATGCAAACAATAACAGCGATTGTGCATATTGACACATCTCTTGATGCATGTTCTACATCATGGCAGTAGAACCTCCATAATGGAACGAATTGCAATGCTCACAGACGAGGAAGGTCCCCATTTGCGAATAACCATTTCAACAGCAACACTTTGCATCGACACTCTTCCACATTTACCAGGAGAAACCGAGTACCTTTGGCGATATCCCGATTGCAGTGATGTGAACGATTCTTTAAAATATTCGTATATGATATCTGCATGCATCTCTTTATACACTGTATTATAAATCAAGACCAAGGATGGGGCTTATGCCTCTCCGTAGCACAAAGGTTGGGCTGGGTTGAAGAGACCATGTGTTGCCCATGCAGCATGATTCCTCTCTCGGCCTGCCTAGTTTACTCCAGAGGAAAGGTAACACCAATACATCTGGAACAATTCGACAGAAGAGGCAGGAAAGCAATGCAATACTCTAGCTGTCCGCCTGTCGGAGCTTCGATGCTAGACCACTTGCTACCAAGGTGTAGGACCTGGTCTGCCCTGCCATGACATTTGGTTTTTAGGTTGTATATCCTCGCCCTAGGTTAAGCCTTGTACTCTCCCAACTGCGCTCCTCCGCCCGAAGCCATCGGCACAATGTGGAGTGTGGGTTTGGTGAGCGCCGCTCAACCTTCGGAGCTAACCGAAAGCAGGCAGCTACGTCATACGATACCACAGTCATATATGACTAAGATCTGACCTCATGGAATGACTATACAACACACATTTCTAAAACGCTGACATAATTCTGAAGCTGACACAGTTATAAAACTGACATGACTATAAAGCTGCATGACTATACAATATATAGTCAGAGCAAGGGCTTTGATAATAATCAAGTCGATAAAGAGAACGCCCCCACTCTCCCCTCCTCCCATGGAAATAATCAGGGAGATGGAACAAGTATGTATTGATAAAGTGTAAGAGGTTTCAGTTTGAGGTTCCCATTCTCTCTCTCTCTCTCTCTCTCTCTCTCTCTCTCTCTCTCTCTCTCTCTCTCTCTCTCTCTCTCTCTCTCTCTCTCTCTTTATCTCCCCTCCCCCCCGC
Source organism: Cepaea nemoralis (assembly GCA_014155875.1). Classification (NCBI taxonomy): domain Eukaryota; kingdom Metazoa; phylum Mollusca; class Gastropoda; order Stylommatophora; family Helicidae; genus Cepaea; species Cepaea nemoralis. Next base: position 673,212 of record JACEFZ010023382.1, read on the forward strand.
TCCCTTCCCCCGATAAATTGCTGATCTGGAGTGCTCTGGGAGATCGTTCACAGAGTGCAGCTATGGAAATACAGAAAAAGATGAAAGTCAAAGAATGACAAATGCGAAGAAGTGCTGTAAAACCTACTAAAAAGAAACTAGAAATACACGAGATTGAACATAAGAAATGTGTGTGCAGTTTGGTTCCACACTATTTGACACGTGAACAGAAGCAAATGAGCATATATTTATGTCAATAGTTGCTCAAACAATTCACGTGAGAAAATATTTCACGAATCAGTGACAGTAGATGAGGCTCGGGTTCACTATTATGACCCTCAATCCAAAAGGTCCAGTAGACAAAGGACAACACTGTGCTCACAAACACCTGTCAAGCTAAGAGAACAGAAATCTGCAGCAACAGTAATACACACCGGTTTATTTTTGACGTTTTGTGACATTATACGGCTCACCATGTTCTAAAAATGCTGTCTCACTTTGGTATATTAACTAGGGAAGTATGACAGGTGAAAACAATGCTCGCGATACAATTCAACAGGACTCCTTTACACTCAGTGACAGGCATGACGGCCACCGAGTACCAGCCTGACACAAATACGACATAACCTAATTGCTGCCAGTAATACAGTGCTAAACATTTTCTGGTCTTGATAAAACGGTATCAAGATAAAAAGGTGTGGATGAAAAGACGTAAAATGTACGTTCACCAAACGGTATAATAGATGGAGAGGCACCTGATTATCAATTTGGCAAATCGTGTCAGGCATGTGTTTATAATAATTAGGCTATTAGGTGTCATTTGGATGTCATGTGTTTGCGCCAGGGCACCTGGGTATAGCAATGTATAATAATATGTAAGGATCGTTCTCCTTACCTAACTAAATAAAATGCTTCAACCAGTAAATAAGGAATTGCAAGCTCTTAAATCTTATTTTATTTCACGAGAACGCGCCCACTCACAAAGCTGAGGGCTTGCAGCTAGCAACAAAGATTATTAATATAAAGTTTCTTCCACATCTAAACTATTCTCCCGAGTTGACTCCATGAGACAGATTTCTTTTCCCACAATAATAAAGGAATATAATTTCAAAGGAAATCATTTTGCCAGTAATGAAGATGTGATAATGGTATGTGATAACTGATTCAGTTCGAAAAACAGGATGTTCTATTCCCAAGTTCTTTTCAAGGTCAAGCAGACATGTTGTGTTGTTGTTGTTGTTGTTGTTGTTATTGTTGTTGTTGTTTTTGTTGTTTGTCCATCAAGAATGATGATGACCATTCATTTCATCCAGTGGGGTTGAAAGTATGGAGCCGTGCGTTCTAAGATGGCTGATAAGGCCTATTTTGGCTCGAAATGTTCTTTGACAATGCGGGCAAAGAATGCTTGACGTTCCAGGAGGAGGATCTCCTGCGGTGGTTTTTCTGTTCAGCCTTTTCTTCACAGCTCTTGGAGTCCTCGTTGATTCACAAGTGACTGCACCCTTGTGTAATGATGAACGCCACGAACTTCGGTCTTTGGCAGCAGTATCCCAGGTGTCAAGATGCATTTCAAAAGCTTTCGGTGAGATTTTCAGTGTCTTTAAAGTGTTTCCTCTGGCCGCCTTGGGAGCGTTAACCACAACGCAGCTCACCGTAAAAAAGTTCGTTTAGGTTGCCTGTGATCTGGCATGGGGGTTAAGTGACCAGCCCAACAGACTTACCATACGTATGACAATCGAAGTGGTTGATATATTACAATTTAAGTTACTTATGGGCATTTTCTTCATAGTAAGGGTACAGATTTATGGATAGTTTATTGCTTCTGTGTCTTCTGTTAATCTGGCCAAGACAGCATGTTTTATCTGTGTTTAATTTTAACATGTTTTTCTGTTAACCCTAGATTTTCCAAAAGAAACAATAGCTGATGCTTTATCAATACACTATGTGTTAATTTAAGTTGTCGCTAGACATACAGTTAATAAACTATCAATAAGGTGCCGTCCCCACAATGGCGGTTTGCTGCAATGGATCTTAAACATTGTCTGTATTTAGCCCTGACAGTACATTCTGTCAGATTGAGGTTGGTCCATCGCTTGATGTTATCTTCCCACTTGTATCGTTGTCTACCTTTTGCTTGCTTGCCTTCAATCTTGCCCTCCAGTATGGTGTTTTTTTTTTACATTTTTTTAAAAGAGAGTTATGTCTCTTAACGTAGCCGAAATATTTAACCTCCCTCTTTTTTAATTTCTTTCATCAACGTTTTTTTTTTCATTCCCAGTTTTCCTAAAACCTCTGTATTCGTTTGGTTTTGAATAAACTATTCACAATTTCAATTATCTTGGCATCTCCTTTGTAGTCAGACTAAAGATTTATGACCCTCTTCTTGTATATACGTCAGCGTTTGTAATGTAGGGGTTGTGAATGTGCTTCACGATCCCACATACCACGTTCGAAATCAGCTACAGACGTTGTTAAGCAGACTGCCCTGTATTGATTTTTAACAGCTGTTTGAGTGTCAGTCGGTTATAAAGCAATAGTAAACTATTGAAAGTAAACTTGCCTAATAAATAACAACCAGCCAAAATGCTTAAAAGTCGCTTAAAAGTGGACAGGATCTTCGGCTCTAGCGACGACCCAGGAGTCTCCGAAAACTTTCACTCGTGAACCGAAGGACGCGGCCCGGAATCGAACCCACAACCTTCGGAGCCCGAGTCAAACGACTTGACCATTTCGGCACGGAGAGTCTCCAACCAAACAATGCTGTTAGTATATCCCACATGCGTGTATTGTTACTTCTGCAGTATGTGTGGCCAACTACCAGGCTTCTTTCGCTTGTCTTTAGATTCTGCATGAGTGCTTCCATCACATGGCCCTTGACTTCCAAATTAGAAGCCATTAGCTGTTGGTTTTCATTCTACATATTCTTCAGTTTGTGACCCTCATGGCCTCTGGTTTGTCTACACGGACTTTCGTGTAGTAGTTTGTGCGTGTGTTGTTCAGCTAATTTAAATCTATTTGCAACTGTTATTCACGATCAGAACAGACTGCGTGGTCATCTACAAAACATTCAATGACATTATCATTTTTGTATGATTTTATTAAATATTTTAAACCACGCATCTTTCCTATGCCAGGCTCCCTGGTGTAGGAGTTACACGGCCTTCTCCGTAATCCCGCATATTCTCGTGAGTAACGTGATGTGTGTGAGAACTGGTATCGGTTCGCTCCGCGTCGGTAACTTACGGGGTATGTGAGCCGGTCGCTCAGAAAGCAATGGCAAACTACTGAGCGTAATCTTGCCTAGTACATAAACAGCAGCTGAAAAATGTTGATGTTGACTGCAACGTCCTGTAAGGGATATGCAACATGAAAAAAAAAAAAAAAAAAAATAAAAAACTAAAACTCTTTTCGTTGACAATATACGGATGTGAATCACAAACAATTTCATAATCACTGAAGAAGAATACAATCAGAGCTTTTCAACTTAAACGTTACATAAATATTTTTAGAAACCACTCGAAAAAACAGAACAATAAAAACTTTCTGTGAGATCAGAACATAGTTCATAACCTGAATAGTGTCTCGGACACTGACATACTTTCCATATATAAACCGCACAGTGATTTAGTGGGAACCGTAATGGGAGGCCTGGTTCCGGGAGAAGAATCGACACGAACGTGGACACGGGACGTCAACGACAGAGTGGGAATGAAAATGCACACCGCATATCCTTTACAGGACGTCGCAGTCAACCGCATCAATTTTTGGCTGTGTATCATGTCTTGGCAGGTTTGCGTTCAGTAGTTTGACATTGCTTTCTGAACGACCGGCGCCTATACCATTCAATAGAAACCAACGCAAGAACATACGTTTCCAAATCGCCCACAGCTTTATTTTAAATGAGATATGCGGGATTACGAATTGCGTTCGAAAGCCCTTCGCCATAGAGGAAACACACGAGGTGGGGAAATTAGAGAAACTGTGGGACTGTAAGTGGTGGGTAGTCATGGGAGCTACATTCTGAGAGGGAACTGCTACACGCTGTTTTCTTGCTTTATCATTATGCGCCATGCCGATAAGCGTGGGCAGTCATGTTTCTCGACACCACGCGATCACCAGAGTCGTGAATCAGCTCTGTGTTCTTGTCTCGACCATGCCATATGGTCAAGCCATCGAGATATTTTCTTCTCTGCCTTCCCTTTGTTCTTTTCCTTTCAACCTTGCCAGTTGTTACGAGTTCTCTAGTTTATTTCTTCTTATCACGCGGCCACAAACATTGTGACTTTTTATGTCTAATTTCTCTCATGAGTTTACGGTTTTTAGTTGCTTCTTGTAGGACTTATTCATTAGCTTTTCTGTCCTCCCATGCATTTTCTTTAAAGACCACATTTCCACTGCCATTAGTTGTTTTCCAGCTTGTCTGCTCATTCTTCATGTTTCGCATCCATACAAAAGTACAGGTACTATGAAGCACATTAATGCTCATTTTCTCTTTGCTGTTGACATCATTTCATTGGTCAGTATGTTTTCCATCTTGCACAAGGCTACCTTTGACATGGCGATTCCTGTTCTAGTCTCTCCAGATTAGATATTATTACCGTTGCACCGACTCACTTCTATAAGAATATTGGTATTTGCCGGTAAATTACATTTCTTTCTACCTAGTGGTGATTATAATCTCTGTCTTCTTACAATGTAATTATAAATAGAACACTGGTTGTTCATTATGTATAATAACCGTATCTACTAAATGTTGCAGATCCTGTTCATCGCCTGTAAACACCACTTTATCATCCGCACATTAGATGTTATTGATGTTATGTCCCCGAATGGTGATATCATGAATGCGATCAAGACAAAGGAGAAGATGTTTGCATGTAGGTCACACGCACGCACACACACACACACACACACACACACACACACACACACACACACACACACACACACACACACACACACACACACACATACATATCGATGAACACCGAGCGTATATCTCCATATGAATCAATGTAAATCCAAATAATTCGTTCTAGACACTCCAAAATACATACCAAAAAACATATTATAGAGAATAAATATTGTGTTTATTGCTAAAAACAATATGAAATTTATATAATACTAGCTGACCCTGCCCGGCTTCGCCCAGTCACTTGTGGGGAGCATCTCATTTAATTCATATAAGTAGTCATATAAGTTCTCGTTCCTGTTACCGACTGTCTGTCTGTCTGTCTGTCTGTCTGTCTGTCTGTCTGTCTGTCTGTCTGTCTGTCTGTCTGTCTGTCTGTCTGTCTGTCTGTCTGTCTGTCTGTCTGTCTGTCTGTCTGTCTGTCTGTCTGTCTGTCTGTCTGACCCGGCCCGGCATTGCCCAGCTCCTGGTGTGGAGCATCTCATTTAATTCATATAAGTAGTCATATAAGTTCCCGTTCCCGACTATCTGTCTGTCTGTCCTTCTGTCTGTCTGTCTGTCTGTCTGTCTGTCTGTCTGTCTGTCTGTCTGTCTGTCTATCTGTCTGCCTAACCCTGTCCGGCTTCGCCCAGTCCCTGGTGGGAAGCATCTCATTTAATTCATATAAGTAGTCATATAAGTTCTCATTAAATTCATACAACAAAAAAAGTAACTTAAAAGAATGTCCTTCCACACACCATCCATTATTTTTAATGAAAACTCTTTCTAATCACCTGCATGACTACAGTAACTTCTTAAGCAAATAAAGATGAGTTACAATGTTATGCATTGTGCATTATTTTTATGAAAACTGAAAATTCCTGACAGATTGTATCATTATATATTATAACTCATATGCCGGTACATAACTATGGACACAGAGTTTATAAATCTTTGAAAACGATGCCACAATATGACTATAAGTTATACAGAAAAGTTATGCCCCTTGAAATAACTTTTACGGAGTTAGGTCCCCTGAAATTTATGAAAATATAATGAAAAGTGAAAAATGAAATAATACTGAGTAAGCAGGCGATTTCACACTAACAAAATATCACAGTTGGCAGCTCTGGAATGAAAGGAAGGCGTGTAGAAAATTTCATCTCAATCGGATGGGCCGTTCGCGAACACATAAAGGACATACATAGATACATACATAGATACATACAGACAGACGATCCTAATCTTAATATATATATTAGGATGTATGTATGTAAATATATATGTATGTCCTTTATACGTTCGCGAACGGTCCATCCGATTGAGATAAAATTTTTTACACGTCTTCCTTTCATTACAGCGCTGCCAACTGTCGTATTTTTTTCTTCTTCCTCCTCCTCCCTCCTCCCCCTCCCAAAATACGTACGTAAATATATGATGATGATGATGATGAAAGAATTCCCGAACCAAAACGCTAGGGAAAGCGAAGAAAATGACGTGACTACACAGAATCGTCACACGGCAATCATCATCATCATCAAGTGCCGTACCGGCTGGCGTAGGCATTCATGGTTCTCCATAGATCTCGGTCTTTGGTTTTCTGGATCAACTCTGCTGCTGATATTCCTCCATGCCACGGCAATATCAATAACAATTCATCTTTTTATGTGTAAGGAAGTTATCTACAGTCATGTAGAAGGGAAGAACAACCAATGGAAGGACCGAAATCACAGAACCTAGACGAGTATGAATTCGGAATGGCGAACTCCCTCCTCCTCGCTTCTCCTCCTCCCTCTACCTCCTCCCTCTGCCTCCTCCCCCTCCTACTCCTCCTTCTCCCTCTTCCTCTCCCTTCCTCCTCCATCCTCCTCCCTCCTACTCCTTCCTCCTTCTCCCTCCGCCTCCTCTTCCCTCCTCCTCCTCCTCCCTCCTCCTCCTCCTGCCTCCTTCTCTCTCATCCTCCTCCTGCCTCCTTCTCCCTCATCCTCCTCCCTCCTCCTTCTTCTCCCTCCTTCTCCCTCTTCCTCCTCCATCCTACTCCCTCCTCCTCCCTTCTCATCCTCCCTCCTCCTCCTCCCTCTACCTCCTCCCTCTACCTCCTCCTCCTCCCTCCTCCTCCCTTCTCATCCTCCCTCCTCCTCCTCCTTCTACCTCCTATCTCCACCCTCCTCCTCCCTTCTCCTCTTCTTCCTCCTCCTTTTCCTTCCTCCTCCTCCTCCCTCTACCTCCTCCTCCCTCTACCTCCTTCCTCCACCCTCCTCCTCCTCCCTCCTCTTCCTCCCTCCTAATCCTCTTCCACCTCCCTTTCCTTCCTCCCCTCCTCATTCTCTCTCCTCCTCCCTCTCCCTCCTCCCTCCTCCCTCCTCCTTCTCCCTCCGCCTCCTCCCTCCTCTCCCCTCCTCCTCCCTCTTCCCCTCCTCCCTCCTCCTCCCTTCTCCTCCTCCCTCCTTCTCCCTCCTCCTCCTCTCCCCTCCTCCAATTCCTACCCTCTTCCGCTTCCCCTCCCCCTCCTCCCTCTCCCTCCTCTTCCTCTCCATCCTCCTCCTCCCTCTTCCTCCTCCTCCCTTCCTCCTCCTCCCTCTTCCTCCTCCTCCTACCTCCTCCCTCCTCCTCCTCTCTCCTCCACCCTCCTCCCTTTTCCTCCCTCCTCCTCCCTCTACCTAATCCCTCCTCCTCCCTCCTCCTCCTTCCTCCACATCCCTCCTCCTCCTCTCCCCTCCTCCTCCTACCCTCTTCCTCTTCCCCTCCCCCTCCTCCCTCTCCCTCCTCTTCCTCCTCCATCCTCATCCTCCTTCTCCCTCTTCCTCCTCCCTCCTCCTCCCCCTCTTCCTTCTCCCTCCTCCTCCCTCCTCCATCTCCCTCCTCCTAATACCTCCTCCTCTCTCTTCCTCCTCCTCCTTCATCCTCCTTCCTCCTCCTCCCTCTTCCGCCTCCTCCCTCCTCCTCCTTCTCCTCTTTCCCCCTCCTCCTCCTAATCCCTCCTCCTCCCTCCTATTCCTCCCTACTTCTCCTCCTCCCTCCTCCACCCTCCTCCTCCTCTCTACCGCCTATCTCTTCCTCCTCCCTCCTCCTCCCTCTTCCTCCTACCTCCTCCCTCCTCCTCCATCTCTCATCCCTCCTCCTCCCTCAACCTCCTCCTCCTCCTTCCTCCACATCCCTCCTCCTCCCTCTTCCTCCTCCTCCCTCCTCGTCATTCTTCCTCCTCCTCCTTCTCCCCCTCCTCCCTCCTCCTTCTCCCTCCTCCTTCTACCTCTTCCTCCCTCCTCCTTCTCCCTCCTCCTCCCTCCTCCTCCTCTCTCATCCTCCCTCCTCCTCCCTCCTCCTCCTCCCTCCTCCTTCTCCCTCCTCCTCCCTCTCCCTCCTCCCTCCTCCTTCTCCCCCTCCTCCTCCTGCGTTCTCCTTCTCCCTCCTTCTCCCTCCTCCTCCTTCTTCCTCCTTCTCCCTCTTCCTCCTCCCTCCTCCTCCCCTCCTCCCTCTCCTCCTCCTCCTCCTCCTCCTCCTTCTCCCTCCTCCTTCCTCCTCCTCCTCTCTACTCCTCCTCCTCTCTCCTCCTCTCCTCCTCCTCCTCCCTCTTCCTCCCTCCTCCTCCTCTTTCCCTCTCCTCCTCCTAATCCCTCCTCCTCCCTCCTCCTCCGTCCTATTCCTCCGTACTCCTCCCTCCTCCACCTCTCTCCGCCTATCTCTTCCTCCCTCCTCCTCCTCCCTCCTCCTCCCTCCTCCACCCTCTTCCTCCTCCTTCCTCCTACTCCTCCCTTTTCTTCTTCTTCTGCTGCTGCTGCCGCGGTTCCATATACCCAAGTTAATTGTTGGGGGAATATGTAAAGATCTTTCAAGTGCTCTTTCTAATGCTTTTTGCAAGTTGGTCTTCGTTTATCTAAGGTTGTTCTAACCGCAACCAATAAATGATTAGATAGACAGACAGACAGACAGACAGACAGACAGACAGACAGACAGACAGACAGACAGACAGACAGACAGATAGTCGGGAACGGGAACTTATATGAATTAAATGAGATGCTCCCCATCAGGGGATGGGCGAAGCCGGGCCGGGTCAGACCGACCGACAGACAGACAGACAGATAGACAGACAGACAGATAGATAGTCGGGAACGGGAACGGGAGCTTATATGACTACTTATATAAATTAAATGAGATGCTCCACACTAGGAGCCAGGCGATGCCGGGCAGGGTCAGACAGACAGACAGACAGACAGACAGACAGACAGACAGACAGACAGACAGGAACGGGAACGGGAGCTTATATGACTACTTATATGAATTAAATGAGATGCTCCCGACCTGGGACTGGGCGAAGCCGGGCCGGGTCTGCTAGTTTATATATAAGAAGAAGAAGAAGATGAATGTTAAAGAATAATCGAACATTTAAGTTGGCATTTACTATTGTGAAGACACTTCTTGACGTATGGAAGACTGCGAGGAGGGGAGAAAACGGTACAGATATTAATATTTGGAAGGGGAATCCCCCTCCATAAGGACCTTATATATCAAGGCACTATCTGGTGTCAATTCCTTTCTTGTCTACAACCAGCTTCAGAGTCAGTAGACCCATGTCGAACAAGAAAGCTGTCCAAAAACGTCCGTTTCTGCCGCCTCATGCTTTCATGTTTGCCCACACAATTTACTTTTAATCACATTGTTTAAGCTAAACACTCTAAGAGTTTCTGAATGGTACACTAGTAAGAGCTTCAGCTTACAACACCACTAGCTTTACCACGCAACAAAAGAGTTGGCCTATTGTTCATAGGTTTATGTCCTGGCAGTGCCTTTTCCTAATGTGTAATGAACGTCAACTCTGGCATTGTCTTTTCCAAAATAAGCCGGTTTCATCACAGTTGAAGACTTGCTGTAGACTTTAATCTCGATCTAGTCAACATAGCCGGTGGCATACCACATTTCTAATCTGGATGACGGTTTACCATTTGCACTCCAAACTAGCCTTCTACGCAGGAGACATCCTCCACACAATCGATCACCAAGTCAACAATTAGCAGTCAGTGACCTCAGACCAATCAAACTTCTAATGAATATTAAATATGTTCCTCTGGAGCAAACGCCTTTGCCTCGCTGGAATTACAAACGATCTGATTGGGATAGATTTTCCAAACTAGCTGACAAATACTGTGAAATCATGAAAACTCTACATACAACATGAAACAAATGGTGGGAAGTCTAAAAAAAAAGCAATAATACAGGCGGACATCCCATTCGAAGAGGAGCGAGGAAAAATTACACACCAAACTATACTGAAGAACTACACGTTTTGGAGGACGAAATTGATGATGCCAGTAAGACAGCAGAGAGAGAGAACAAACAATTGAAGTGAACATCTTTCTCAAAGCCATCTGAAATAAATATAAAAGAACATTAAATCAAACAACAAGACACTGTTGGAGGAAAAAAAAACAAAGAAAAAAGAAACATCCTGAACTTTGACTGGGGTGGAATCAAACTATGGAATCTCGTGAAAGCCACGGAGAATGAAGGACCAAGAAATAAACAAATAACAAGTAAACAAAGAAATGCTATGCTTACATGAAATGCGGTTGCAAATGCACAAATGAACACTATGCTAGTACAAACTAGATTGATATTACAACAGAACAGAAGAAAGCAATCAAAGATAACCAGATAAGTCATAAGAATACAGTGACAGAATTAGAATATATGATGGGAAATTTTAAAATGGAAGAAGTGGAACAGACAATCAATACTAACCCCCCCCCCCCCCCCCCCCCCACTCACACACACACACAAAATAAAATTTAATATAATGAAAGAAGAAATCACCAATGAAGGATGAAAACGCAAATGAAATGCTAGCAGGGGTAGATTTTATTTAAAAATTAAGTTGCATGTCCTTCACAGGAGGTAGCTGTCAACCAAGCATTTTCGCTGTTCGTGATTCCTGGGCAACTTTTACGTTTAGTAGTTTGCCATTGCTTTCTGAACGATCGGCTTCTATACCTTTTTCGAAAAAAAACCAGCACCGCTGTGTTTCGAACCCGGGTATACGGTCTCACAAACCGCGTTCGCAAGCCTTAGTCACAGAGACCGATTGGATGTTGCCGAAACCCGGGATTGAACCAGGGACCTTTAGATCTTCAGTCTAACGCTCTCCCAACTGAGCTATATACTAAAGCAAAAAAGAAACTACTAGCCGTCCTAACTTACAGCTGGCAGAGAGGAATAGTCCCACAGCTATACTAATAACAGTCCAAAGAAAGGAAAATACCCGGAAGAACCTAATGCTTAGTCTACTCCATCAGTCTACTTAACTGTGTAGGAAAATTAATGGAACGCATTATCAATCGCAGGCTAACATGGCATCTGGAAGATAACCATTTCTAAACTCCACACCAAGAGGTATTCAGAAAGTACCGATCCACTGAAGATCAAACAACCTATATAGGTCAAGAAATAGAGGATGTCTTCTAAAATAAAAACCATATATTAGCGATCTGGATAGATTTAGAAAGAAAAAAAAACCACCACATTTGATAAAATACGGAATGAAGCACTGAAATTAAAACTGCAAAATATCAGGTTTGTGGCAAAATGTACAAATTAACGAACCCCTACTTGAGAACAGAACTGCCAGGACAAAATTACAAGGACAAACCAGCAAAATTACGCTGCTGGAGCAAGGTGTCCCCAAAAGGGATGTTCCTTCACCAACATTATCCTTATCAGTAGGTCAGCATGGCCGATTGATAAGGACGCGTGTTCTTAAATATCCTGTGTGTTGATGTCGATTTAAGGGGTTAAACACTGGACAGTTGGGGACGTAAATTACAAGTACCTATGAAGTCGGAATGAGTTTGCCTGTTGACGAGGAACACTGTTAATAGGGAAAGCTAATCCACGCGCAAAATTCAGACCAGCACTATTAGGAGTAGTGTGTATAAACTACGCCTGAGTTCAAGGCGAGTGAGCACAAGTAAGACAACAATTCCTAGCATGACATCACATACAATTGTCCAGCCAGAGTACACACATGGTCCATTGCAGATGACCTATCTATATGGACATCAGAAGAATATATTAGTACATCTAACAGTAGGACCGGTTTCGTGGCTCAGGTTTATGGACGTGATTCGTAATCCCGTATACCCGGGTTTGAAACACAACGGTGCTGGTTTTTTCGGAAAAGGTACAGGTGTCGATCGTTCAGAAAGCAAAGGCAAGCTACTGAACGTAAAAGGTGACCAGGAATCACGAACAGTCAAAATGCAGGGGTTGACTACTGTGAAGGACAAGCAAAAATATAAGCTCAACAGTATAATGTAGCAAGCGTTACTAGGGCTAGAAGAATGGTCAAAATAATGGGTATTGACGATACGTGATGAGAAAACAACATGCACAGTGTTCTCCCTCTCAAATAAAACTCAGCAACCTAAGCTGGTATTGAATGGAAAAATATAGCGGCATGAAGAACATCCAAACTATCTAGGAGTCACCTTTGATCGTCGCCTGACATGGAAGACACAGATTGAGAAAAATCGAACAAGAGTATGGCAAAGAATAACAGTCATGAAAAAGCTGGTTGGTACAACGTGGGGAACAGATTCGAAAGTTCTCAAGACGTTGTACACTAGACGGGTGAGGCCACTACTGAATACGACATTGCAGCTTTGGAAACAGCAGCTAGGTCAAACTTTAACAACATAAATAGTAAAATATCAGTGAATGCGAATCATAACTGGAAGTCTGAAGACATCGCATATTAAAGCGCTAGAAAAGATCACTCGTGTACAACCAATATAGAATAGAAGAGATAGCAGAGCCCAGCTTCAAGCAGAAACAAATTTGAAGATTGACAGACCACCGAGTGTATAAAAGGTTTAATGATCCTGGAAAGCGAAGCCACTTTGTAGAAACTGCAAAAATAAAGATTAGGTCATATCCTTTATTTAACATACCAACCGTCAAACACATTTATAGAAACTGCAAAAAGAAAGATTAGGACAGATCCTTTATTTAACATATCAACCATCAAAACATTTCTGGTATTGAGAAAAAGAAAACCCAGAATGGAACAGAAAGAAGTAAAATAACCCTAAATACATAAAAGAACATTATCCAAGTAGCATTTGAAACCATGCATTTACAGATGGATCAGCTAAAATTTCAATAGAAAATGGAGGAGGGGGAATTCTCCCAAATCTACGGAAATGGAATAGGTGAGTTGTTGAGTTGAGCTAAGAAATGGCAGCACTGAACTCAGAAAATTCCTATACGTGCTCCGTCCCCTCGTTCAACAACCAGCGAGGAGTCACACTACTAATCGTTCATACCACTATCTGATTGAAAGTTTTCCTGGTCGTCCCTTTCAGTTTTGAGATTCCACAAAATCCCCTGCCAATTCCCCACAATCTTATTCTTTCCACATACGAGTTCTCAGTTTGTTCCTCCACTTTTATCCATAGGTAATCTACCACCAAGTGGTGCATTCCCTGCCAGTCTATCAGTCCTTTCATTCCAGAGCACTCCCGCATGAACAGGGCAAAACATCCATACAATTTTCACAATCTGTGACCTCCGAAGCGAGGTGAGTCATTCGACACGAAACATTCCTTTCTCAACTTTACTAAGCATACTCCTTGAGTCCGTAGCTGAATACAATGTGTGTTGCAGTGGTCTCCTCCAACCAACGGAATGCCGCTGTGACTACTTCCACCCAAATTCTCATGCTGAAAGTCGTAGCCTCATATGCCAGATTCTCCTATTTGAAGAATCGTCCATTTGCTTTCGCAATGAAACCCCAACAACTACGCCTGTTTCCAAAACCATTGATCCAATCCATCAGTATAGATCACTATGTCATCTTGATGTGTGTAACTCTGGATCAGTTGTCGCACCTCAAACAGTGTGCGGCCCGCTGCCCATTCTCTGCACTCACGACCTAGTGTTACAATTACATTGTGCCAGTCCATCAGATCTTCCTGTACTTCAACCCACTCTTTTTCACGATTGATGGTCTCAAGATCATACACCTGACGTATAGATATTTCTGCCGTTGCCACCCAGGACCAGATCTACGAGAAGTAAGACTTTTGCGTGAACCAAGTTATGACTGTGAATCTACAACCTTGGTCAGACTGCGAGAACTGCAAATTAAGAGAGGTGTGGCCAAACAAGTACATAACGCTGGAAGCCAAAGAAGATTGATTAACCAACACATAACATGTGTCGCTAGCCGCTACACGCTGCTGGATTTGCTGAGGAGGGGATCCGAGCACTTATGGACTGAACGGTTCGATGTGCAATGAGGATTATCTGTCAACTAACTAATTAACTATCCAGGACCAGCCTCGTTTTAGTCTTTGACCCCTAACCATATCTATGGCTTCATGCAAGGAATGATTCCAATCTGCAGCACCTCTCAAGTACCATATGGCTTGAAGGACCCTATGCTATCCGTCATTGTTGGTACCGCCAGGATATGCCTCATGCATATAATTGGTGTGTTCTTTGAGCATATCTGGATCAGCCGCATGCCAGCATTCTGTATGCGCTCCAACCTTTCAAGTCGGCTCTTCGATACTGTCAGCAGCCCCAAACCATATTCAATGACAGAAATTATTAACTGTTGAAAGAGCATGTAAAACACCCTCTGCTCTACCCCAGTTGCTGCCATCGCCCTCAATGCATTAAGTCCCATACCAGCCTTCACCACCAAAACCTCCACATGATCGTTAAGAGACATGCACCTGTCAGGGGTGATACCCAAGTATTCAAGTTTCTCTCTCTCTCTCTCTCTCTCTCTCTCTCTCTCTCTCTCTCTCTCTCTCTCTCTCTCTCTCTCTCTCTCTACTAAGAGGGCATCCTTTCCATATAATACATGGGACATTTGCCTTCACAATCCGGTTATCCAGGGAGTAACACACAACCGATGCCTTGTCTGGGTTTATAACGACCCTTGGCGTTCCCTGCACCACTCTGCCACCCTATTTACTGCCACCAGTAATTCTTCCGCCAAACTGGCCCCGTCTCTGCCCTGTCTGTACACCAGCACATCATCTACAAATGTCAAGATTCTACCAACACCTGGTGTCTCAGTAGCTGCGACTTTGCTGGTGTAGACATTAAAGACACTGGGGACATGGCAGATCCCTGTGGCAACCCAGGTGTAATAGTACATGGGTAAGAAGTCCAGGAACCTATGTGCAGTGCAATCTTACGCACATAAAAGACTACAGCAACCCATCTGGGAAGGCAAGGGCAGACCTCCGTGTCCAACAGATTGTATTTCAACCGATCATATCTAACGCTGTTAAGAAATGGAATATTGCTTAATTAGAAACTCAGGTACTTGGAAAGTCTGAATCGAAAGCTCAATGTGACTGAGTCATCAAAAGTTTAAAAACAAGGCATCCCAGTGACACGAAATGGAATATTGGTTGACTATTTTTTTTAAATTTGCATATCCTTTTTGCAGGACATCGCTGTCAACACGAGCATTTTACTGCTGTTGTTGATGTCTTGGCAAGTTTTACATTCAGTAGTGTGCCATTGCTTTCTGAACGACCGGCTCCTATACCAACTCGTGAAAATCCAACGCAATGCGGTCTGCTGTAAAATCGGTCGCAGCTGTAGTTCGAACGTGGGTAAGCAGACTTATGAATCGCGTCCGTAAGCCTTTTGCCACGGAGACCGGCATTGCTTGACTAGCAAATCAATTACATAGAAAGTCCCATCGAAGCTCATTGTGTGGACGTCAGCAAAGGTGGAAAAAAGCGTCCAGTGCCACAAAATTGATATTGCTTGGCTAGCAAAACAATTTCATGGAATGTTCGAATCCCAAGCTCACTTTGTGGATGTCATCTGCAGACTGCATTCTTCTGGTTTCCGGAGGAACAGCCTGTGGTGAACGGAAGGCCCAATATACGGAAGTGAGGCTAAGCTGCCATGTGCAGGACGTGACGATTCCTTGGTTGAGCCCAGCACCAGGGCTCTATGTATCGGCTCGGCAATTATGGAAGCCTCCTTGGATGGCTGGGAATGCCCATGGTCTGCCCCTGCTTTCCCCTGAGGGCTGACCGGGATGTCTTCAGCTGTCTTAAATGGGCCAGCTGGGATGGCGGATAACACTGTAACAGTGAGAGTCGACGTTCTACGAAACACCCAGGAAGGTTAACCAGGTCAACAAATGCCGGAAGAAGTCGGATGTGTAACGCAGTACGTAGCGAACGACTTAACATACTTCTTATCCCTAAACCTAAGATAGACTTATACAGAACAAGCTTAGCGTATTCCGCAACTCATCTGTGAAACAATCTTCTACAAAAATTAAAGACACCACCAATCACTATACATACAGTCGCAAGCTATTTGAAAACTATCGCAGTAAGACTACCGCTTAAAAAAGGAAAAGAATCAAACAAAAAATAATTATTATTATCTCTAATGACAACTCTTATAATAAACATTCCTAACTGTGTAGGTTACAACTACCTTTGGTAATTGTAATAGTTATACAGTAAAAATAATAGTGTTAGTGAGTTATGTATTATTGATTACTGCATATTTTCCATGTGTTTTATTGCATGTTGTTCTGTTGTCGTTAAAGATTAGCTGCATATGTGATGTCTGAATGAAATAAATGTATGAGAGCTGAAGGATAAGAAGGGCAGAATGTCAGGCGGGCCTCCGTGCCCAATTCTTAACCCTTTGAAAATCATGTTTGTTCGTTCGTTCGTTCTCTTGATAGGTCATCTATACATTATCTATTCTGCGTCAGTATCCCCGTACGTTATCTCGACCCCAAAGGGATCAAAGCATTGTAACCTCTAACCTACCATGCATGTCGTAAGCGGCGGTCAAGAAGAGTTCGGTTCATATGTTACCGGGACACCTTCGGCAGGCAAAGAATAGTGTCACACTGTAACCTACTGCACAGGTTGTAAGATACCTTGAAGGATTGTTGGGGTGGGGTTATCTTCTACATTCCGTAGCAAAACTGTAACTGCAAAATCCAATCATTCACCAATCATTGTTCATACAGCACACCATAGTTTGTAGACCTGTGAGAACTAGATGCGTGATGTGGTCAGTATTACATCTGCCCACTTTACTTCCCAAGATATTTATTGGTACCTATTTTAATTTAAGTTGGGTCAGTTTTAGAGCCCAAGTCTTTTTTAAAGTCTCCACGTAGATGAGGATTCAAACACATGACCTTGGCGCTGAAGTCAAGTATGCTAGCCATTGAGCCACCGCGACTCTCCAATCTGTCCGTTCGCTTAACTTCTATTGCCAACCGCAAAAGATTAGCGGCAACTATCAACCTCAAGGCATTCGGGGTATAGGAATATATAATTGATAGTGCACACCCTTGCCTATTGGTGTTTCTAAAACAGCATGTGTTACCTAGTCGTATAAACAAGGATATGTTTTAATAATTGTTACTGTCAGATTGTAATAGTCAATGCTGCGTTCTTTTCGAAAAAAAAACCCAAAATATATGTTTCAATGAACGCGTATAAATTATAGTTGGGGATAATAGTTCCATTTGTCATGGGGATAATACATCGATTTTCATATAATTGCAATGGGTGTAATAAATGAACAGCTAAAACAGCACAGGGATAATTACCAACTGTTGTGTGATGCTACGACGGCTACAAGACATTAATTAACTCAAAATAAATGTATAGGCTGTCATAATGTTCAGTTAATACTAAAATTGTATGTTAAGAAAAAAAACAGACTTTGGAAGGAATATCCTGACCTAAAATATCAATGCAACAAGTGCTGTCATATGTGAATATCGCACAAATATGATATTATTATAAGTAATGATTTTACGTCAACAACCGTCTCTTGGCTAGAGAACAATTCTATGATATTAGGCACTGATTTTACAACTTAGACAAAGCACCAAGTATACCGCTTTCGTTGAGAAGTATTGTTAGGGTATTATCAAATCTGGCGTGTGAAGAAAGTGGCAGATAAACAACCCATTTAAAGGCAGAGAAATGAATATTTGCGTGACATCTGAGGCAGTTTTAATAATAGAAGAGACAAATCCCAAGGTATTGATTCGCATTCATAGATTTCAAGAGGAATAGGGAGACAGTAGAGGACACAGTAAGTAGTCAAGCAAATGATTCTGTTCTACGTATTAACGCGCATTAGGTATATGGTTATACCCCCCATATTGTATATACTAATGGGCACTCAATGGGAGGTGTCAGTATTCCCTGGCCGTGTTTACTTACCAGGCTATTTCAGGGTACCAATGTTAGACTGGGTGGACCTGCGAGCACACGTCAATGTTACACTTCCGGCCCTATGGGAATTCACAGACATGACCATCAGACGGACCGGCAAATGCCTTAGCTACTACTCTATCGTTGCTCCTATCGGTTTCCTGCACGGAGCTGAAATTCTCGTTGTGTGATCTATGTGAGGATGAGGAGAAGTTGGAGCACTTACTAGTGTATCTGTGTGCAAGGAAAGGATTCCCATAGAAACCAAACAAATACGTCATTGGATTGTTCTGGAACAAACCAAAATATATAACAATAGAACAAGACGAGAGGCTAGTGAAAATGTTAGTGGACCATTGTTTAAATGCAACACATACTTCTTCTTCATCCTCCTCTTCTTCTTCTTTTCTTCTTCTCCTCCTCCTCCTTCCTCTTCGTCTCGTTCTTCTTCTCCCCCCCCCCTCCCTTCTTCTTAGAAGGGCAGAATGTTAGACGGGCCTGCATGCCCAATTCTTAACCCTTTGAAAATAAAGTTTATTCGTTCGTTCGTTCGTTCGTTCGTTCTGCCCGTTTCCCCCATTGGATCATAGGATCTCAGCTAACTCACACCAAACCGTCCTGTCTTTTGGTACCTTCTCCAGCTCCCTCCCCCGCCCCCATATTCTTCGTCTCTGTCTCCGAATCGCTTATCCGTGAGTTTTAGGTCTCCTCAATTCCATTTGCCCTGGGGGTTACAGAGAAATAATTTTCTACTCATCCAAACCAGGTTTTCTCAATGTGTGTCCCATCTAACGTCAAGGTCTTTCGGTCAACTCTTAATTCGCTGTAATCAGACTAGTTCTCTCCATAAACTCAGATTAGTCAGTCCGTCTATTCTGCATATGCATCAGTTAATGGCTGGTTACATGTTATGTAGAATTATTAAGTCGCGCAGTTTGAGCATTGCTTTGCTGATCCGGCAGCTTCCGCAGCTTGTCTTGTTCCAGATGTATTGGTGTTATCTTTCCTCTGGAGAAAACTAGGTAGGCGGAGAGAGGGATCGTGCTGCAAGGCAACACATTATCTCTATAATTCAGCCCAGTCTTTGTGTTATGGAGAGGTATAACTCCATTTTACAAACGATCGTCTGTCAAAAAAGCCATGTACCAGTCAGTCAGTAATTATTTCAGTATTTCTCCTTGTGTTTGATCCAGACTGCAATACTGAATGGATGCCAGTGTTAAATGATGTAAGATACGACACAAATGCAAACACCCAGTGAACATTAGCATTATCTACGGAGCCTGGCGATGGCTGAGCCACCGGCTTATACCCAACGATTGTAAATCTTCTCAGCAGACGACCGGTAATTATACCGACTACGGTAATACAGTGTTTATGGTTTGTTGGTGGTGGATGGCTTGAGTTTTAACTCTTTAAGTCCGATCTATTTGCGTTAAAAGGTCTTTTCAGCACAGAATAGGGCCTGCCTTTATCGTGGTTGGTGGAGAGCGTTTTCTCCTAATCCGCTACCAAATTACTATCTTTACGAGTTGTGTTGTTGTGCTGTCCTTCCACTCTCCAATCTTAGAAATCAGCAGAAAAAAGCAACAACAAAAAATAAAAGAAAAGAAAAACAACCAGTAAATAATAGCTGCATATCCTTTACAGAACGGGGCAGTCAACCCCCCCCCCCCCCCCCCACCAACCCTTTTTTTTAATATGTTTGTATGTTTGTGATTTCTTGGCAGGTTACGTTAAGTAGTTTTCCATTGTCTTCCGAATGAATACATTTGTATGGAAACCAGTGCAAGGTGGTTTGCTTCCAAATCGAACAGAGCTTTTCGAACGCGGTATGCGAGATTACGAATCGCATTCGTAACCTCTTTGCCACTGACCAGTACCGACCTTCTTATCTGCGCAACGGCATGTTAGTATGTCATCGCGTCATGATTCACCACAAGGCCAGTGCCGTGCTATGTTACAGAGAGGCGGCCGCATCAGGCGGCACCGTCAGGGGGCTTCATGATGGGGAGGCATTTTTAAAGACAAAAACATGTAAGGGGCAGCATTTCGAAGGCTTGCATCATACTGAGAAAATCTACCGCACAGTACTGTTCACCACAACACAAAGGGACTGAGTTGGATTATGCCTTGGTTGGTCATGCTTGCTCCACGTTTTCAGTATGTCATTGACAACAAACTCATGCAAAGTGCCCATACAATTAAAACAAAGACTTTAAAATGAAATATGTAAGTACACACAACTTCACTTGGACGTCACCATGTACGAACAAACACGGTATGCAAGAGGCACTGTTGTGATTGTTTTGTCAGCAGTGTCTTCTGCATCTCATGTATGTTATGTTTCTTGCCTTCGTCGTCATGTTCATCATCTAGATTTCGTTTCCTATTTCATTGATCTCAAGGCGTGTTTAATGTCCTTTACTGTATTTACATTTATGCAATCACCTTGCAAAAACTAACGCAATCAACTCCTTTATGAGCACGCATTTAATCACATTATGTGTAATAAGAAGCATACGAAAACCAGCTGGGAAAAAATAAGAAGAGATTCAGAGACAAAAACAGAAACATATGTCTTGGGTTAACACCGAATACTATATGTATAGAATACCACAGAATTAAATAGTTCGGACATTTAGTTTTAACAGAACAAGATCAACTAGCGGCTAAGCGTTCTACGTGATAGCATCTGGGTATAAGGCTAGACGGCCCAGAAAAACAAAAGTTACTTGCATATCCTTTACATGAAGTCACAGTTAACACCAGCATTTTTTTGCTAATGTGATCTCTTGGCAAGTTTAATTTCAGTAGTTTGCCATTGCTTTCTGAACGACCGGTACCCATACCATTTCGTTAAAAAAAAAGCAATGCAAGACGGTCTGCCGCCAAATCGCCCGCAGCTGTGTTTCGAACGCGGGTATGCGGAATTACTAACTGCGTCTGAAACCCCTTGGCCACATAAGGCACATATGGTGAGGACCCAGTGGGAACATGTGTATAGTGTGGAATAATAGATACAGTATCATTGCCTGGAGAGAATGATGCGGGAGGGGGCTGACCACAGGATCTGACCGAGACACAGCGCTAAGATGTATCATCACCTGAACACATATTCAGATTGGAATTGGTACCATTAGTACTGGGGTTCTTCAATGGTTATTTAAAATGAGGACGGGGCGCGTATGGGAATGTCCCGAGTGTTCTGATGTCTTTTCTTGACTCAAATGAACTCATTGCACTCAGAACATGCCCATTTGTTCTGACCTTCTCCGCAATAATCTGTCAGTGTCCAGTAACTGTGTCATATCTGTGTTTATAGGCGAACGTCCACGCGCGCTTGGTACATTGCTCTTCTGGCAGATCCGATCTTTCATCCGTCAGTGTGCATCCGATCTATTTGTGATGATTTATTTGTGTGAAAGCCCCTCGCGTTATTTCAACACTCTATGAGAATTCATAGTAGCTGATCCATCCATTGCTTGACCTCCTGGTACAAGGATTGACCAAGCCAGCTTATCTGCCCTCGCATTGCCAGAGACGTCCGAGTGACCTGCTCGGAAGATAAATGCACCTTAACGCAATTTGAACGAACCTCAGCGGGGATTCATTCTAAGAAAACCAAATAGTGTCTTGTATAGGAATTTGTAATCAACCCCAGCCTCATTACATAGTTTTCAATATTCTATCCAATGTCTCATTCAGTAGTTTGCCATTGCTTTCTCGACGACTGACTCTCATACCATAGTGAAAATAACGCAATGCTGTCTGCTTCCCCGTCACCTACGTCTGATTTTGATTACGATGTGGGGGATTGCGAAACAACTTTCAATGCCCTTGGGCTACAGACGTCGAATGCCAACGTGTAAACCATAACTCAGCTACCTGGGTTTTGCTAACAGGATCCATCAATCAGCCCTCGCTAGTGAAGTTTTGTCTGAGGTCAAATTAGTATCATTGTCACTATCGATGCGCCATTATCATATACTGAGGTATGCCAGTTTGTTGTAATAACACTATGCCAGCTCGGCTACATATTTTGCTACTTACAGAGATAAGACATTCCAACCTTTTATTAAATCATGGAGAGACTTAGAACTGATCTATTGTTTTACATACAGTGAGTGTATACCAAACATAAACTTCTCTCCTTCATACAGACAATCAACCCGTTTAACTACATTCATTATCACCAGCTTTATCACATCATGTACCATGACGATATGCTGACATTTAATCAGCCTGCCACTGGAACCATCATCAAAATGCTCCAAGCTACCTTTGACCATTGTTTAAATATAACGCAAGACATAGAGAACGACTAAATGCGCTTCATGTCCCTAAACCTAGGATATTCTTATATAAAACAAGCTTAGCATCCTGTGCCACTCAGCTGTAGAACAATCTTCCACACGAAATCAAAGACATCACCAATTATTGTACATACAGTCGTAACCTGTTTGAACACTAGCCCAGTACAGACTACATGCCCCCTCCCCTAAAAATAACAATGGTAAATTATCTCAAACGACAACTAGTTAATAAATATCCCCGTATGTTTGTCACGTTACACCTTCCTTAGGTATTTATCATGTCCATGGTAAACATTGCCTCAGTGAATCATGTATTATTGATTATTTTTCATGCGTATTAAGGCTTATTGTTCTTTTGTTGTCTAATATTAGCTTCATAAGTAATGTTGAATGAAATAATGTATAAGAGGAATCAGAGAAGAAGGGCAGAATGTCAGACGGGCCTGCGTGCCTAATACTTAACCCTTTGAAAATAAAGATTGTTCCTTCGTTCGTTCGTTCATTCGCTCATCATAGAAGCCCTTTGTTAGTTATTGAATGATGAAACGAAGCAAATGAGGAAATATCCGGAGTGCAAGGATGTGTAGTCCTTGAATTCAGACTCCTACAAAGACTTGCATGGATATACAGGTAATACTTGATTGAGAGATAATGAGCCAGAATACTTGTTGGCAACGAAAGCATCTTTAATCGGATCTCTCTGGTCGGAAAATAGTGATGCTGTGACAACATTACAGATGGCTAGTTGAAGACACAGTGACAGATGAAACAACGGGTTTAAGGATGCCTTAATTGGGATTAAATTGTGGTTCCAGCAAGCAGGGGTGTATGCAAGATGCTTATGGCCAACGTTTCTTTGGAACAGTCAGTGAATCACCAACAAACGAGAAGATGAATCGGTCAGCTTTACTAGAACACGATCATAAGTAAGTGGAACATAACTGGGACATAACTAGGAAATAACTGGGACAATCAGCATCTACTAACTACTAGTAACAGCATCAAGCAGCTGTAACACAACTGAGATAATCAGCATCAACATATTCGAAATCTGCTGGAGAAGCGCAGGATCTGTGGTGATTTCCCCGGGTGCTATGTCGATACTACAATAACCATATAGGCACAGTCAAATGGTATGCAGAGTATATGGAACCTGTTTTCCTGCCTAGCAGTGAACACGGAACGTGAAGGAACAAATTAGGAAGAACTTTGAAGCAAGGGATTTGTGGTTCTGAAACAAATGTTGCGAATTCGTTGGACTGCCAGAGTAACTAACGACGATTGTCTAGAAGAGACTAATGAAACTAGAACATTAAAGAGAAAGAAACAACCAGCATTTTGTTGGGGTCATTTATTGAGAAGAGAGGCACTTGGCAACGCTATGAAGACTAGAAAGGGTAGTAGGGAAAGAGACAGGGGTGGGCCTAAATACATGATGCTGAATTAATTGAGACGGTGGCAAGGAGGAATATCATCAACAGAGTTGAACCAGAGCACAACGGACCAAGATAATGGACGGGTACGCAAGCTAGTTGGGCACATTAAGACGATTACGATGTGTAGATTTGACATAATTGTTTAAATCATAAACAACCTTACAGAGTTCCATATTCTTGTTGTCAACACCAAAAAGTATAATATTTTGGATTGTTTAGTTGAGATTCACGGTGGCGCAGTAACTAGCAGATGCTCGACCTTCGACCCGATGGCAATGATATCGAATCAGCATCGAGGTGCATTTTTAAAATTGACCCTCCCGTGTGTTGCCAGGGCCCATAAGGGAAGCAAAGAATAGCAACACTGTAGCCTACCACGCATGTCGTAAGAGGCGACTAAGGAGGCTTGATGGTTCAGTCGCCCTGCTACTCAGTGAGTGCGTGGCGCGACACTGTGAGCTGTGAGTTTCGTGTAAAATGCTTTTGAATCTGCCTGAAGTTTTTTGGAACGTGACTGCATGTTCGGAGTGATGGCAGGTGGCTATGTCCCAGAGTTGACCGGTGTTTGCCTTGTGCAGAAATGCGTGGCTGCTGGGCTTCTGGTTGACTGCCACTGCCATCAGCGATGAACTGTATTTTCGTGGACTGTGTGGGTGAACATCTAGGAAACATTCAGATAGGAAAATGGTAGCCGATTCCATCAGAGATGAACTAGGTGTTTTGTGGGAGACTGGTGTGTTGACATTCTAGTGGCGGCATTATGCACAGTGTATTTGTGCGGGCTGCTGTTTGTCGAGACTCCTGTCTTTTCCACTTTTCATATTGGGCAGTGGGGAGCGTTTTGTTTGATATTCACTGGCACAGGAACGGAGAGTAATGGGGACGACCCGTTGCTGTGAAGTTGGAACTGCGACTAACTAACTAACTAACTTTAAAATTGACCTTAGCTACCAGGTCGACCAAACCGAAAATAGGTAGGAGACAATGTCTTGGAAAGTAAAGTGGACTGACATGCAACTGACCACATGTCAGACCAACAGCTGATTGATCTTTATATATATGGGTTTAACACCATATGCATAGGCCCTAACGGCGTGTAATAGAGTCCTTTAACGACCATACATCCGGGAGAGGGGGAAGCGCGTTGGCTGGCACACTTACTCCTGGGTGATGTAATCCCCATGGAGACGGATTTGTTTCTGACCCTGGCCTGTTCTGTCAGGTCCACCCAGCTTTACACGGGTACCAGAGACAGTCCTGGGAAGTAAAGGCACCCGGGGTGATACTGACGTCACCCACCCGGTGATGATTGGTCTATACAAACACGGGGTTAGCAGCATGTAGCCAATAGATCTCAAGGCGTGTAACAGGTTATTTACATTCCGTCTTTATTTATAGCAAATCGCGGTTTGTTCACATCTATTTGCTGAAGTTTTGTTTTCTTTACATCTAGACGTTGTCAGCGTACTGCTCGGAATATTCTTCTGTTTCATGATGGAAACATGTAAATCACTATTGGTGCACTATGCCAGATCAAGAATAATTGTCTGAAACTCTTTTGTTTTCCTGGAAACACTGCCATTAGTTTGTTAACATTCTAAACTCTAAACAATGTATTCCCTTAGTGATTCTAAACTCTAAACAATAGGTTGCACGATTTATTGTCTGGCATATCTCCACGCACTTCGTCAGGTGAACATTTCATAGTTATATACTCGTATCATATGAAGTGAATAAATGAAATATACTTTGGCTGATTAAAACATAGTCACTGATATTGTTAAAATATCGAGCATTAGTTATCCCCACCATAATCGCAATATTATTAAATAATACAATTTATTGATTGTATTTCATGTTATTATGTTTGTTTCATTGAGTACTGTGTAATTTATCGTGTTATCCACGATCTGTAGTCTTGTTATCTTAACCATGTCATTGTAGATGTTGACATCATTGCTACGGTAACTATTCTCTCCTCTTCGGTTGGTGCTCTTGAATGCTTTTAAGTACAGATATTTATCCTCTTCTTCGTTGCTCTTTCAAAAGTGGTTTGCCAGACCTATTTATGTACTAAACGGGCAGTGTGGCGGAATTTGGCAAACATTCGTATACGATTTACTTTCTCGTGACAAATTACAATGAGCTCTATCTGCCCTTCGACAGCTGACGTACGACCGACTATTTGGAATTTTCAACTGCTGAAAGAAACTGCACATGGAACATCCTGTTTATCGCCCATATCCGAGAGAACAGATATCCGATCTCAACACCTAAGACATAGTGTGTGACATTTGATATCAATAATTACAAATAACTCTTGTAACACACTCCAGCATACATCAGGATTCAAACCCAGTGGCTTCTGAGCTTGAGCTAGACACAATAACCTGATAGCCAGGCCTCCTCTATATTATAATACAATGCTGAGCCAACTGTTTCATGATATGTCTAATCATTGTAATGTTCTTGACCTAGCAGAGTGAGCAAGAAAGTAAACTGAGCCAGGCAGATATAACTACTCAAGAAATGGCAGAACACGCCGTGACAATCAATGATACAAGCAATTCACAGGTCGACAGCCGCTTCAGAAAGATCATCGACAATTACACGCTTGACATCATCATCATAATTCAATACTCCGTCATCAGCAGTCTGGTCAACATTTTCGGGGTCGCCACCAATGTCGTTAACATCATCGTCTTTATCAAACAAGGATTTTCAGAGTCGATAAACATCAGCCTCTTCGGGCTGGCTATATCCGACATGGGAAGTATGATATTCCTACAGTGGGCTAATCTATGTTTTAGCCCCGCTTTGCACTATTCGGATGTACCCTTTTCCTCCATGGAGATTCAATACCTCACTGCAGGTTGGCCCAGAATGACTCTTTTAAGAATCACCGCGTGGATCACAGCCTTCATCACATTTGAGAGATGTCTCTGTATCACCATGCCTTTGAAGATAAAGCTGATCATCACACCGAAAAGAACAGCAGTTATCATTGTCCTCATCTATATCGTTGTCTTTTCACTCCATGCTCCAATCTACTACACCAGTCGTCTTGTGTGGAAGTTCTTCCCAGAGGCAAACAGGACCTTGCTTGGACTAGGGTTTACACAAGACCGTGAGGGGATTGACCGAGTTTTGTTTGTCTTAAACAACATTATCTTGACGATTTCAGCTTTCGTTATTGTTGTTATCTGCACAATTATACTTGTTGTTCGGCTGAACAATAAAGCCAGATGGAGAGCACAATCTGCAGCCATATCGGATAATATGTCCAGCAAAGACAAAAAGATTGTTAAAATGATAACTGTTATCTCAGCGGTGTTTATTATTTGTTTCTTCCCAAACTCGGTTGTGTTTATAGCAATGGCTATTGTGCCAGATTACAACATTGACGGCAGATACCGAAACATCTTCATCGCTTCCTTCTCTTACTGCTTCATACTGGAGTCCATTAGTTCCAGTATTAACATTTTTCTTTACTATAAAATGAGCACTAAATTTAGAGATGCATATAGACTCTTCTTTCCAAGATTTAATATTTCTACAAAAACAGTAATCTGATTTAGCAAGTAGACATTCCAAGAATAACAATCTGACATGTTAGTTTAGTCTATATGCCGATGTGAGTATCCACATTTCAGATGATATTAATTAGCATCTGTATCGTTATTCTCATGACGCTCTCTCTCTCTCTCTCTCTCTCTCTCTCTCTCTCTCTCTCTCTCTCTCTCTCTCTCTCTCTCTCTCTCTCTCTCTCGATTGAATACACTCTCTGTATAGCCGCTATGGCGTTAAGAAAAAACTAGAATATTAATCATACTTCTATCTTATTTTATGATATTTTATCTTAGACTTTATTATTACAATTACCGAAATAATAATTAGCACTAATGTATCCTCGACGATAAGCTAACAAGTGGGGGATTATGTGCAAACAACGGATATGTGGTTTTACAGAAGCCACGAAAACAGCGTGGACGGATAGAAAGCGCATTGACGATTCTTAGTTAATTCACAAAGTGAATTGGTTAATCGGAAGAGGACATCCCTCACTCTTTGGGCATGTCATGAGAAGGGAAAAGCTAGAGTATGTCACCACAATCAGGGGGTTGGAGGGGAAGAGAGGCATGAGCGATCAAGAGTTCGTGCATTGTGCGACGCTTTCCGTGCTGCGGAAAGAGACCGAGCCATATGGGATAAAAACCCGGTGCAATGAAGTCGACCCTGTCGACTTTTAAGCGACTTTTGAGCGATCAAGAGAGATAATTCTGCACCAATAACACAAGCCATGGACTATAATAAGAACAATTAATTAATCATCCAACATTTATTTTAGCGCACTTCCGTGCCCTTATAATGCATGCATTTGTTTTGTGAATGTTTGCGACCAAACTAATAATGTGTAAATGTACGCAGGGGTAGAGATAAGAAGCGTAAAATTTTAGAATAGTGCTACGTTCCCGTTGCTTTACGGAACAAAAGAAAAAAACAGCGGCTGCAGCAGGATATAACAATAGGAATTGCAATCAGTTAAGTATATTTAGCTCCTCCGAAAAGAAGAGTCATAATAGGCACAGACACAATGTACGTACCTTACAAAAAAACTCCACCTAAGATGGCGTTTTTTGTAAGGTACGCACATTGTGTCTGACATCAGGGTGGTGGTCGTGATATCATCCTACACCCCACTCCCTCGACTGTGTATAAAGGAAGCTAACGGAGATATTCGGGTAATACACATTTTTGGATTCTCAGGTAAGTAGAAACACTATTTTCTAAAATTTTCATTTTCTCTCCATTGCTCTCATTTTTTCATCTTTTTATTCTTCTCATCCCATCGTTACGCCTTAATGTAGTCACCGGAGGGTCTTCTCCGTGACTATATGTTGTGTTTTGTGTATGTGTTTGCTGATGAAGGCTAGTCGTCGCAACGTCCTGTATGTGTCGTAATTCTGTTATTTAAAGCTGCATTACTTTATTATATTTTATATTGTTTACTATGATCACAAAGACGTGTATGTAGCTTATTCACATGTCTACTGCCTATGCGACTGTTACAATATAAGATGGCTGCTCAAAAAGTAATGCCGCATTTTATTCTTTCTCATTACAAAATGAAATTACAATAAGGAAAATGTAACATAACAATACTGTGGTTTCGGCGTAGCGGTGTCTAATGTTACGGTGGTGCCACAGACAACGCTGCCGTAACAGTTCAGCTGTTGACAACAAGATTTACAAATACACAGCTTTAATTAACTGCAAGGTGCCACTCACTATAGGGATGAAACAGTCGTTTGGAACATTCACACGCGACAGTTACGGCATTTGTGCAGGAGATTTTCTGACATTAGAGAATTAAAGATTCCAGAAGTGCAGAAACCGAGCTTCACGACCAGCAGCGGTCCGAACTTCCTCCCACAGCCACCAGCCTAGGCATGTTGCAGATTATCCCACCATTGGCTGATAATTGACCCTCCAGCTTCTGTCAACAATGGAAGTTACTAACACAAGCCGACATTTGAGGGTACGTGCAAGAGCACGTCCTACAGTGCACAGTCAGAAACTGCTTAAGAACAGTTTCTGAAATTGGAGGTACTAGGCCAGGTGGCGCACCATTTCTATTTGTACCAAACAGTCTGCCAATTTGTAGTCTATACGCAATAAATGGTTGACAGCTGGCATGATACTGTTGTGCCTTGTCAATTGAGGACTAAATATTCGTCCAGAAGTGCAAGCCTGCACGCAAAGATAGTTGGGAGTTTCAACAGACCATCCCAATACAGAAAAAACCGGACTGCTTGTGTGGACACTACTAGAACGATAACAAACAAGAAGTTGAAGGTGAGAAAAATAGCATGTGTACAGCAAAGACTCGGCCTCAAAGTGTGTGAGTTTCAGATGGTTTGAATATTCATTGGCACCTTTCCGTCTTGACAGACGATAGTTTGGTACATTGTGCTTTAAAAAGGCTTAATAACTACGATCCATGGCGGTGGCGAGTGTGGCTGGTAAGCCCAATTCTTGCTGCAAATGTTTGCCCACAGTAGGTGCATGTGAAAACATGGTCACTTCCACCATTTTGCACCATCTTACGTCTCTCACGCTCTGTGTGTGCTTTATCTGCAATCATTTTCTCCTTTGTCTTTATTCCATTTCTGATAGTTGCCCTCCATGCAACACGTTCAGCGGCGACGTGCTCCCAATGTGCATTATCAATGCCTGTATCAATCATGTCCCGCTTACACACATCTTTGTATCGTAGTAGAGGCCGACCCTGAGATCTCCTAATCGTCTGTAATTCACCAAAAAAGATGTCCTTTGGTATACTACCATCATCAATCCTCCTAACGTGTCCTATCCATCTAAGTCTACGAATACTGAGCATGGAATACACCATCACACAACCTGATCTTTCCAATACTTCAGTATTTGTGATTTTGTCTTGCCACTTAATACCAAGTATTCTTCGCAGACACCGCATATGAAAGCTGTTTAAACGTTTCTCTTGGTGTGAGTAAGTTGTCCAGGTTTCACCGCCATAAAAAAGAGTACTAAGGACACAGGCTTGGTAGACAAGGACTTTTGTTTTGGCAGTAAGCTTCCTGTTCTTCCAGACTCTTTTTGCTAACATGTTCATTGTTGTTGCTGCCTTGCCAATCCTGATGTTGATTTCCTGATCGAGGGATAATTTGCTATTTACCTCTGATCCTAGATATGTAAAATGGTCTACTATCTCCAGTTCAGCGTCGTCAATAAAGATTGATGGTACACCATGTGCACCTTGTGACATAATCTGTGTCTTCTTTTTGTTAATTGTTAAACCAAATTCAGAACAAGCATTGGAGAATGCAGATAGTAGATGTTGTAATTCTTCCTCAGAGTGGGTCGTAAGCGCAGCATCATCCGCAAACATCAACTCTCTGATTAGTACCCTGCTAATTTTGGTCTTGGCCTTCAATCTCTGAGCATTTTAGAGGCCACCATCTGAGCGTGAGTGAATGTATATACCGTCATCCTGATCACGAAAGGTATATTTCAGTAGAAGTGAAAAGTATATCCCAAAGGGGCTGGGGGATAGTACACAACCTTGCTTAACTCCACTCTTGATTTAAAAGTCTTCTGAAGTTGAGCCATCAAACTTGATTATACCCTTCATGCCTGTGTGGAACGATTCCACAATGGACAGAATAGTTGGTGGGCAGCCAATCTTCTTTAGTGCTTTGAACAGACCCTCACGACTGACCAAATCAAATGCCTTTGTGAGGTCGATGAAGGCAATAAACAGTGGTTAATTCTGTTCACAGCATTTTTCTTGCATCTGTCGCAATGAGAATATCATATCAATGGTAGACCGGTTCTGACGGAAGCCGCACTGTGATTCAGGGTAGACTTGATCTCCCAGGACTTGAAGTCTGCGCAGAACAATTCTGGCAAATACTTTCCCAACAATACACAGAAGTGAGACACCCCTATAGTTGTTACAGTCGCTCCGATCTCCCTTGTTCTTGTACAGCGTTATGATGTTTGAAATCCTGTGGGACGTTTCCTTCTCGCCAGCATAGCTCTATTAGCTGGTGGATCTATAGAGCGAGTGTGTCTTGCCCACTCCTGATTACCTCTATTGAAATCCCATCCTTACCTAGAGCCTTTCCAGATGCAAGCTCATTTATAGCACACTTAACTTCTGTTATGGTGGGAAGTGTGTCCAGGTGGTCAAGAGTTGGTAGAGCCTCTATGGCGTTGAGGGCATCATCCGCTAGCTTGGTTTCACTTGAGTAAAGCTCTAAATAGTGCTCGACCCATCTATCCATCTGCTGCTTCTTATCAGTGATGATTTCTCCAGTCAAGGTTTTCAGCGGTGCACTTCTTTTGATCATTGGACCACAGGCTTTCTTTATCCCTTCATACATGCTTCTGATGTTTCCCTTATCACTTGCGATTTGAATGGACTCACATAACATGATCCAATAGTCATTCGCACATTGCCTGGCAGCCTTTTGTACATCCTTCCTCGCTTGCTTCAGCTCACTCAGATTGTTACGCGTTGGTCTTTCCTTGTTTCTTAAGAGAGCTATCTTCTTTTTATCAATAAAGGGCTGCAGTATCTGGCTCTTTGCCGCAAACCAGTCCTGCCTCTTATGATCCACAGTGACGTAAACCCCTACCGCTGTTTTAAAAATAGTTTCCTTAAGTTTACTCCATTTATCATTTACTATACAATTTTCTGATGTATCATGGAAAGCGTCTTCAAGTTGCTGTTGAAATTCAAAGCACT
The DNA here is from genome assembly GCA_014155875.1 of Cepaea nemoralis. Classification (NCBI taxonomy): domain Eukaryota; kingdom Metazoa; phylum Mollusca; class Gastropoda; order Stylommatophora; family Helicidae; genus Cepaea; species Cepaea nemoralis. The sequence continues at coordinate 705,356 of JACEFZ010023382.1, forward strand.
TTCCAGGATCGTGAGTGTTAATAATATTAATCCTGGGGCTAGACTTGTGTTTAGCTGTGTAGATTCTCTTTGGTCTCAGTCTAACCCTTGCAACAACCAAAGAATGATCTGTATCACAGTCAGCACTGTGGTAACTTCGAGTTAATGATGTATGGTTCAGATTGTGTCTCCGTGTGATAATGAAGTCCAGCTGATGCCAATGACCGGATCTTGGATGTTTCCATGTGACCTTATGCATTTCTTTTGTTTTAAAAAAGGAGTTTGTAATACATAGGTCATTTCTAGTGCAATGCTCCAGCAGCCTTTGCCCATTACCATTCATGTGACCGATGTTGTATTTTCCAAGGCACACTGGCCATGAATTCGAGTCCTTGCCCACACGAGCATTGAAATCACCGAGCATATAAAAGTAGTCGGATTTTGGAACTGCCTTGATCGCAGAGTCTAGCTGCTCATAGAACGTATCCTTCACATCATCAGAGGAAGCGAGTGTCGGTGCATATGCAGTGAGAATGGTGGCAAATCCACAAGAGGTTGCCAAGCGCAGTGATAATAATCTTTCATTACCTCCAGCTGGGATATCAATCATTCCCAGTAGCGAATTCTTCACTGCAAAGCCCACACCATGTTGCTAAGACCAGGGATGGAGTTATTGCCTCGCCAGAGCACAAAGCCTGGGCTAAAATAAAGAAACCATGTGTTGCCCATGCAGCATGATCCCTCTCTCGGCCTGCCTAGTTCACTCCAGAGGAAAGTTAACACCTATACATTTGGAACAAGACAAGCTGCAGAAGCTGCCGGATCAGCAAAGCAATGCTCTAACTGTTCGCCTGTCGGAGCTTCGATTCTAGACCAGCTGCCAACCAAGGCTTAGGGCCTGGTCTGCCCTGCCATGACTTATTTTGTCTTTGGGTTGCATTTCCTCGCACCAGGATAAGGCTAGTACCCTCCCAATTGCGCTCTTCCGCCCGAAGCCGTTGGCACAATGTGGGGCGTCGGGTTTGGTAAGCGCCGCCCAACATTCGACGCTAACAGAAGCAGGTAGTACCGTCTACTGTCATACGGTAGCTCAGTTATATCTGAATAAGACCTGACCCCCGGTTTGAATATATCATTTTATATATGGGGTATTATCTGATTAGCAAGCATCATAAATGTAGTATGACGTGAAATTAGTTGAAAAAGCAAGAGGTTGAAAATATGCCTCATCTTTGTCTATTTGTACCTAAAGAAAATTACAGGTGATATAACGATCTGGTATTCCTTTATTTTCTTATGACTTAATATGCTGATTGTATTTCTTCTGCGCATGTTCTTTACTTTTCAGCAAAACAGCAATCGCACAAAAAGCTAGTGTTTCCAATAAACATGTGAAAACCCGTGTCATTCGACAGACATCTTTATTGAAATGTGTGTTCTCGTATGCGTGTGTTATCGTTTCTTTTGAAGTGTGCATTCCAGGTTGAATTGTACCATGAAAAATGCGATCGTATTGACATCAAGAATTAAATCTACCACGATCAGTTGTCGAGTTAGTTTATGCTCTCTTGCAACCACTACGTGAGTGTTCACATATCTTTGTTTTTGGAGCTCTTTTTGTTGTTTCATTTTGTTTATACGTTTTACGTATGTACCCAATGGCTGCTTTCGCTTGATCTTTCATAGACTAATATAAGTGAGCACAGACTTAACGCATATACTGGACTTATTATTGAAACACAATGTAGGAATGCTGCACATAACCAGGTTGGCTGTTTCTACAACTGTGAACTTGTCTTTAGGTCCCTCTTTTCGTTCGATAGCGATGGCCAAGATTACACACTAGCTGCCAACAAAATGTTGTTCCATTTTGTTACACGTTTCTATTTGTTCTGACGTGAAGATATCACCTGGAAAATAAATATCATAAAGTTAAACTGTGCATAGACGTAACATCATTTAACAACCACCTAACAAATTTTCTACAAGCGTAAAGTCTGTAAACAACCAACCTAATTAGTTAATTGTAAAATTGTAAAACTGTAATGTTCAATGACTGACTGACTGGCACCTTGCCGTCTTGACATACGATAGTTTGTAAAATGGGGTTATCTCTCCATAACACAATGCCTGGGCTGAATTTAGAGACCATGTGTTGCCCATGCAGCATGATCCCTCTCTGGGCCTGTTTAGTTTATTCCAGAGGAAAAATGTTCAATATAGTAACAGAAACAAACATTACATGGTCAGTTTTCTTCAAATTTGTAGATCGATTACTTCAAAACAAAACATGGATTAATAGATCACGACAACATAATGATATAGAGTGAGATAGAATAGCAAGGCCATATTCCGAGATTCAATCCTCAACATGGAAAGATTTAATTTTCCTCCGACAAGTTCAAATTCAAGGTCTATTCAATCTCATGTTTTTATTTTGGTAAGACAAAGGGGCGAGTAAGACAACTGGTTATCTCATCGAATCATCTCCATCTCCTTGCAATCACATATTTTATGACTATACCTTCAGGGGAGTTCCCATTATGAATTAGTATGTTTTCTGGAGTCCCTGACCAGTTCCATACAGCTTGGAGTTAAGTATTGATACAGTGGGCCAGCATATCTTTCCCAGCAGTGCAGAGGACAATCGTGCAGAACAAGTTCAGCAGCACATCGATAGAGCAGACAGATGGAAACTATAACAGTGTTCAATAAGTCTGTGGTGTCCCAAGTCTAGACCAATAATGTGTGCCCTTTTGACAGTGTCGACAGATTTCCTTTTCTTAATGTATGAATGTCCGTTAGCATGTTGTTTACATTCTCCTCACTTATTTTTGCGAGTGTAATTGATTTTCTTCTTTGGGAACAACACAACGATAAGATGTCTAACTTATAAGATGCTTAACTTGCTGGAAACAACTTAGCTTTTTACAAGTGCATTTTTCGGTTGGATCTTATCACTGTCAGAGCCTGTAACACAGATGACGCATCAATATAAAATAACCTGATCGCAGTTCCGCTTCTTGGTTCCTCTTTCTAGAAGGGTGTGCCACACCTAGTTATGAATCTCAAAAGTCTATGTGTACGACTGCAGTATGCATATGTGTGAGGGTTGCTTCTTCCAGGTAGATTCCATCCAAGCTAACAGGCTCTATTTTCTTTCCTATTAATATTGATATGACAACTACTTTACTGTCTACTCTTTGTGATGTCTCACTGTGGGATTGTTAACGTGCGGACCTTGCACGAAAGGAACTCCAGTTTTTCGCTCTAATACGAGAAGACTTTGCGTCCGAAATCAACATCAATGAGATCAGGAGGAAAACATGTGATATGGTTAGATAACCATAATTCAGTCCGGTATCTCTAGAACAGTGGTTCTCAACCTTTTTTGGCCCGTGCCCTCCTTCACCATATTTTCAGAACGTCATCCCCCCCCCCCCCTCTTTCGTATTTCCTACCTAAAAATCCCGCCCCGTCCCTACACTGTATACGTAATAATGGAAGCTAAATTTAATAGCACATATTAAAACAAGTTCAGACGTTCACATAAAACGCGGTTTGTTGGTCTACTTACTTTATAACTTGAATTTTAGAAGGGTGAGACGTACAGAACCGTACAGTATGAAGGGAAAAACAATATCAAGTAATCGGTTCTTGTATTAACGCGATCTTGAAATAATCTTAATTCCCCCTCCCCCTTGCAAACCCTAAATTCCCCACCGGTTGAGAACCACTGCTCTAGAGCCTGCTTCGAACACCGTGATCTCTCAACCACGGCTGCTCACTGATCGCAGCCAAACCTGGTGTTAGAAATCTTACCCTCAGTTTGCCCTACACCTTCAACCGACGCTGTATGGAAACACAATCTACGAGCGGGGATATATATATATAAGGCTTCACTGGGTTTTATATCATCACATAGTATATGTGAAGAAATAACAATTCTCAACTGTATCTGTCATTGGGATTGCCTTTGTTATTTCTCTTCTTCCCTTTCCTGATGAGTTACAGCTTCAAATATAGCATATGTCCTCACCCAGCTCATGTCTGGTACTTTGTTGAAGTCTGAAAACTCAGACCACCCACACACGCAATCTCAGTTTTGTTGGATATTGAGAAAATCAGGCCGAACGGGCGGCTGTCATGGCAAATCTATGCAATGAGAAAACGTACCCACAACAAGAATATTTATAGTACGTCTGGTTCAGGTTTACACATTTAAATCCAAGTTGAGGTTGCAGAGTTCGTGTGCTGTGCAGAGATTCTCCTTACTTGATCAATAGAACACAGATGGAGGTATACGTGTGTAATGAAAGTGATCCTTGCCGACAGACTAAACCAACACCGCTGTGAAGAATACTGAATGCGACGAGCAAGACAAGATGACAGATGTCGACCTGAAGCAAGTTGGCATTATGTCTACAAGTACTTTTACCGAGCGACAGTCAGACAGATGGTTCGGTCACTTTCCAAGATTGCCTCTAAAAGGCATACCTCAACCAGCTTTGCGGCTGAAAAAAATAATTGCATATTCTTCACAGGACGTTGCAGTCAAGACCAGCGTCGTTGGTTGTTTGTGATTTCTTGGCAAGTTTACGTTCAGTAGTTTGCCATTGCTTTCTGAACGACCGGTACTCATTCCATTTAAAACATGGCCGACGCAAAGCGGTCTACTGCCAAATCGCCGGCAGCTGTGTTTCGAACACGGTATGCGGGATTACGATTTGTGTCCGTAACCCCTTTGTAACAGAACCGGCTTACATACAGCAAAAATAGTGCAAGGGTGCACCCCAACAGCAATGTATTAGAGGAATAGCAGGGACAATAAACAACAACTTGTACACAGTCCGCAAAGCTACTGTCTAGAAAGAACTTTTTAACCTGACACTGAAAGTCAACAGGAAGATTGGAAACAAGAAGTAGTAGATACAACTTGTACTTCATATTCTTACGTTTTTGTTTTGCCATTGGCGCTTTCGGAAGACTGGTGAAGTATACTGCTCCCTTCAGAGGTGCTCATATGCAACTTCACGAACATCTACAAAATACAATACCGAGATAACAAGGTTAGAATCTTCATGTGCCTACAGTTGTCAAGTATTTCTACTGTCTAGTGTAGCATAAACCGGTCTCCCTGGCGAAGGAGTTAAGGACCTTGTCCGTAATCCCGTATACTCTCGTATGAAACACAACTGCGGATAGCGGATAGTGTCGCGTTGGTTACCTACGGTGGTATGTGAGCTGGTCGTTCAGAAAACAATGGCAAACTACTGAACGTAAAATTAGCCAAGACATCAACTTCTTCTTCTTCTTCTTCTTCTTCTTCTTCTTTTTCTTTTTCTTTTTCTTTTTCTTCTTCTTCTTCTTCTTCTTCTTCTTCTTCTTCTTCTTCTTCTTCTTCTTCTTCTTCTTCTTCTTCTTCTTCTTCTTCTTCTTCTTCTTCTTCTTCTTCTTCTTCTTCTTCTTCTTCTTCTTCCTCTTCTTCTTCTTCAGCGTTCCGAGCCATTGAGGTTCTTTGCTGCAGATACAATCCGTCTCCATTCGTCTCTCTGGTGGACCTTCTCTTGCCAGTCGTTAATTCCAAGTGCTTGTACGTCTGCATATGTATTATCTCTCCACCGTCTTCTTGGTCTACCTCGGGGTCTACGGTCATTTATTTCCTGAGTGTAAGCGAGTTTTGTTTCCCTATTATCTTCCATTCTTTCTATATGCCCCAGTCATTTTAGTCTATTAGCCTTCACGATACCAGTGATTAGCGGGGACTTAAACAGATCATAAATGTCTTTGTTACTTCTTCTTTTCCACTCTCCACTTTGTGTATCCCTAATGGGTCCAAAGATGCGTCTTAAAACTTTGTTCTCAAAGGTTTGTAACAAGGCTTAGTCTCCTTTCGTTGTACTCTAGGTTTCAGAGCCATACAGCACATCTGGTCTGATCAGTGTTTTGTATATTGTGATTTTGGTGTTACGAGACAGCGCATTTGATTTTAGTAGATCTTGTAGTGCATAGTATATCTTATTTCTAGAATTGATTCTAGTTTGTATTTCTTCCCTTATGATGTTGGAGCAGTTGAAGATTGTACCCAGGTATTTGTATGTTTCCGTTCTTTTAATGGTCATATTATCTATTTGTATGTGGCTAGAGTTTTTAGTCATTCCTTCTCTTTAAATTACCATATATTCTGACTTATCTTGGTTGATAACCAGCCCCATCCGCTGGGCTTTTTCCTTTAAGTGAGTCAATATTTTCAATGTCTTTTGTTCATTTTCCCCTATAATATCTATATCATCTGCATAACCAAGCAGCTTGGATGTTCCTTCAATATCACATTCCTCATTTACTTTCCTTACAACTTTCTCTAGAGCCAGATTGAAGAGTAGCGGCGATAGTGCATCACCCTGTTTCAAGCCAGATGTTATTTGGAAAGGGTCTGATTTCCTGCCTTTATATGTTACTATATTATAAGTATCTTCCATGCATAGTCTGGTCATGTTAATTAACTTCCTTGGTATTCCAAATTCCTGCATAGCATTACATAGACTATTCCTATGGACACTATCATAAGCCTTTTTAAAATCCACAAAAATGTTATGGAGACCTCTTTTATATTCCCAACTTTTCTCTGCTATTTGTTGTAAGATAAATACCTGATCTATTGTTGATCTGTTTTGTCTAAAACCCGCCTGGTAGTCGCCTAATATGTCTTCTGAATATGGTTTTAATCTATTTAGTAATACTGCGGATAGTATCTTATAGCTTGTGGACAGTAGTGATATTCCTCTATAATTTTCACATTGGAACTTGTCTCCTTTCTTAAAGATAGGTATCAATAATGACTCTTTCCAGTCATGGGGCAATTCTTCTGTCCTCCAGATTTTTATTATTAGTTCGTATAGTTTTAGATGTAATGCATGGCCACCTGCCTTTATAAACTCAGCAGAATTGCCTTATTGTTTTTAAGTCGTGTGATTACATAAAGGATTTCTTCAAAAGCAGGTTCTCCAATTTGTGGTTCACACGTTAGAACCTCTTCCTGTGGGAAAGTGTTACTTGGAGCTTCACAATTTAGTAATTCAACAAAATATTCTTTCCATGTGTTGCACATTTCCTCATTGGTATTTATCATATTTCCATTTTTGTCTTTTAGACCATATGTGTTGTGTTGGTGCCCTAGTTTCATTGACTTCAGTTCTTTAAAAAACTTTCTGGATTCGTTTTTCTTGTGATTAGTTTCCATATCTTTGATTATATTACTCATATATTCTCGCTTCTGCTGTCAGACTATTTTTGTAGCCTCTTTACATTCATTTCTATATCGCTATTCCTTTTGGATGTTGTTGATGTCATTTAACCATAAATGTCTGGCATTCTTTTTCCTAATGACTGCTTCTTCATATTTTTGATTGAACCATCTGTTCTTTCTATGCGTGGTTAACACATCGAGACATTCTTCTGCGGTAGATTGAATTGTATTTTTGATGTTCAACCAAGTTTGGTCAACGCTTTCCTCCAAAGGGATTTGCAGAGTTTCAAGTTTACATTTTATTTCATCTGTAAATTTCTCTTTGACTGTAATTTCTTGTAGTTTTTCTCTGTTATATGTTGGGTGTAATCTTTGTAATTTAGTATAGAAAGCTCTCATAAGTTTTATTTTCAATTTTGCTCCAACGAGGAAGTGGTCGCCAAGACATCAACTGCAGCTGAAAAATGCTGGTGTTGACCGTAATGTCCTGTAAAAGGATATGCGGAAAAAAATGTGCAGCATAAAGCATTTTAGGAGCAAGTCGACGCTGATCGCGTGTCATTGGGGCAGATCAGAATTGGAGTAAAGACAAAAGCATTTTAGGAGCAAGTCGACGCTGATCGCGTGTCATTGGGACAGATCAGAATTGGAGTAAAGACAAAAGCATTTTAGGAGCAAGTGGACGCTGATCGCGTGTCATTGGGACAGATCAGAATTGGAGTAAAGACAAAAGCATTTTAGGAGCAAGTCGACGCTGATCGCGTGTCATTGGGACAGATCAGAATTGGAGTAAAGACAAAAGCATTTTAGGAGCAAGTGGACGCTGATCGCGTGTCATTGGGACAGATCAGAATTGGAGTAAAGACAAAAGCATTTTAGGAGCAAGTCGACGCTGATCGCGTGTCATTGGGACAGATCAGAATTGGAGTAAAGACAAAAGCATTTTAGGAGCAAGTCGACGCTGATCGCGTGTCATTGGGACAGATCAGAATTGGAATAAAGACAAAAGCATTTTAGGAGCAAGTCGACGCTGATCGCGTGTCATTGGGACAGATCAGAATTGGAGTAAAGACAAAAGCATTTTAGGAGCAAGTCGACGCTGATCGCGTGTCATTGGGACAGATCAGAATTGGAGTAAAGACAAAAGCATTTTAGGAGCAAGTGGACGCTGATCGCGTGTCATTGGGACAGATCAGAATTGGAGTAAAGACAAAAGCATTTTAGGAGCAAGTCGACGCTGATCGCGTGTCATTGGGACAGATCAGAATTGGAGTAAAGACAAAAGCATTTTAGGAGCAAGTCGACGCTGATCGCGTGTCATTGGGACAGATCAGAATTGGAGTAAAGACAAAAGCATTTTAGGAGCAAGTCGACGCTGATCGCGTGTCATTGGGACAGATCAGAATTGGAGTAAAGACAAAAGGAGAAAATGATTGCATTTTGGTGACATAGTGAGCGTGTGAGACATCAGATGGAGCGTGATGGTAGAAATGACCAATTATTTACATGTATCCATTGTGGATGAACATTTACCGTGCGAATTGATCCAATCAGTCACATCCGCTACCTCCATGTGTTGTAGTTATTATGCATTCTTTGAAACACGCCGTTACGGTCTATCGTCTGTCAAGGCGGCAAGGTGGGCTCCCCACCGATGATTCCGTCATACCATTGTAGTGCCCCTTTTTCGCTGCGCCAACACTAGTTTACGAGTGACTGTAGTTTATTAGTCAATGTTTTACAGATTATGTGCCAAACACAATGTATGTTTGGACCAAGCAAAAAATGAAAGAAATAAAATGGGAAGTAGAGGTGTGTCACAGTTATGGCTTAAAAGTTGTTGATTTGGTAGCGGACATGTTTTATTATAATGCAGTGACAACATTTCGGCGATATATAAGCCCGTGGCAGATATGAGAAGTCGCTAGTGACAATTAATCATCCCGTAGTCAGCACGTAATCATTTAAGTCGTTGTAATAGACACCAAACTAAAAATCAGTTGACTAAATCAGTTAAGACTTTCTAATAGACACCAAACTAATGTTAGAGAACGGTTGCTGATTTGACAACATACCTCCTATTCAATGATGCTGTCGAAGCTACCAACACTGCCAATGCACAGGATGTAGTTGTACCAGGGCAGGGAGTTGTTGTTGTTCATGTGGTGGAGGAATTTTCTGTACTTCTTGTTCTCCATCATCGACCGCAAAGTGCTCATGCACATTTCCGTGATCCTGTGTAGAAAGAAAGTTCTCAGAATACCATCGACCAAGAAGAAGAAACGCAATGACAATTTTGAACAGAGAAGAAAGCAGGAGTATAAACAGTATCGTGTCACATTAGTGATTGTAGTAATAATGAGTGCAAAGAAAGGACTCTCATTCAATACAAAGAAAACAACAGTAATATTGGTGATATCAAATAAAAAGGTTACACCAAAATGCGAATTCCTTGGACTGTCAGAGTAACTAACAACGATTGCCTATAAGAGGCTAATGAAACTATAAAATATTATTTACATCAATAAAGAGGAAAGAAAAATACTTTCTTTGGTCATGTAATGAGAAGAGAGGCATTAGAGAACATAGTGTCTTGTGGAAAGATCAAGGGAAGGAGGGGCAGAGGCAGACCAAGAAAAATGATGCTGCGTGAATTCAGACCTTGGCATGGAGGAATATCATCAGCAGACTTGATTCTGAACACCAAAGACCGAGATGTGTAGAAAGATATGAACACCAACGCCAGCTGGCAGGACACATGATGATGATGATGATGATGATGATGATGATGATGATGATGATGATGATGATGATGATGATGATGATCTTGTCATAACCTGAAATACTTTGGTAATCTGAAACATCACAGTGGCTTGGCAAGAACAGTGATAGAAGGCATGTGTCCTGTAAGAAGAAGCAGAGATTAGCTACCACGACGAGGATCACAGGGAATCACAAGACTCCTTGAGCACGAGTGTCACGGAGCATGAAAGACGGCAAGCGACCGAGAGTCTTTTTCATGGAATGTTATGAGAGCAACGATCTGCAACACATCTACATTTTGATGATGTGTAGAAAGAGCACTTACATACACAAAAATTTTGTTATATGCACTCATAAATGAGGGGCCGCGGTATCTCAGTGCCTAGCACAATTGCCTGCCAGTCCGGTAGTCATACGCTCGAATCCCCATTGAGACGGGTTATTTTTAACTGAGCATTTCACCCAGGTCGACAGTCTGAAAGATGTACCGGGGAATATCCTGGCAAGTGAAGGCGGCCGGAGTGATACTGACCATATGATACTGACCATATTCAGTGTGTACCGATTGGTCTATGAAAATATGCGGGTCTAACCCCATATCTTATGTACCAATCGGCAATCACTTCATGGAGTGTAAATGCATCATATACTTTACTAACAATCATATATAACAGAACAAGTATGAGTGATGATGTATGTCATGTCAGGAATCAAATCTTCCAATACTTGATGTTTTATGTGTAAACAACATACACACTCAGTAATGTGCCATTGCTTTATGAAAGACCAGCGTTTCATAACAAAACGTTCAATAGTGTGTCTTTGCTTTCTGAAAGAAAAGTCAACATTTAAATCCAATTGACAGGCTTAGGGAACCAAACAGTCCACAGAAACGTCGTCAGATTAAACAATTTTAAAGCACGTTAAGCCTCTCAACGATACAGCTATTTTTTTTTTTTAAGCATATCCTTTACAGGACTTAGCTATCAACACCAGCATCTTTCAGCTGTATGTTGATCTCTTGGCAAGATTACGCTCAGTAGTTTGCCATTGCTTTCTGAGCGGCCAGCTCAGTATCCCGCAAGTCACGAGCGGGGGTCGAACCACCTCAGCTCTCGCTCCGCTACGAGACTCTGCGTGACAAACGGGATTACAGAGAGAAAGTGTTGTAACCCCACAGCCAGAGAGACCGGCCATACAGCTATACATGCATATGATTTAGGAATTTGTGTACACCAAGTGAGACAGAAGGCTGTGGACAAACAAGACTACGAACTCCATTCAATACAGACAACAAGACGAGGGAACTTCACCTATCCACGTCTGAGATCTCCTCCAAAGCTGTGGTACAAGGCGACTTCTTGACCTCTTCGTGGAGGACAAACACCATCTTCCTCCTGAAGTCCCCCTTGTTGGCGGCAGGACTGGGGCTGGTCTTCCTCTTACGTTTGACTGTGAAATTGTCAGGGCTGGAGAAGCGCTGGGAGCTGGACCTGGGTTTACAATGTACACAAGGGTTTATGATTATGTCACAAGGGTCGTGACTACAAATAGTCTTTCCTAGTATCTTCTTCTAGCTAGCCACTACGCTTCTGCTGCTACCATTAAAGTCAGAACCAACGGCAAATGCACATAAACTAATAAATAAGTCAGGATGCTGATAAGAGCAGAAACAAGATACTATTTATATGGCCCAGTAGGAGCAGCAGATGTATCAGCAGCGATGGTAACTTCATAGACCCTTTTCAGAAGCTCGAGGCATATAGCAGAAATACAATCAACTAACTGGACTTGTAACATAGTAACTGGAAAGATATCACCAGCATCCAAGCTGAAACAAACAGATGTGCTGAAAAGTGTGAGTGAAACGTCTTAATTTACGTGTAGTAAAAGATCACCATTGATATCCAATTAGCAACAAGTGTTTTAAAACCATCTACAGATTGATTGATTGATTGATTGATTTAGGAATCGACATCACAGCATTCGGGGCATTCCCATAAGCGCTCCGTCCCCATCCTCAGCAGCCAGCGAAGAGTTCCAACACTAATAGTACCAGTAGCAATCTGATTATATGTCCGTCTCGCCTTTCCTCTGAGCGTCGGCCAGATCCCCTCGTCACTCCCCGCTGTCTCATTCTTGCCAGACCATGGTAATCCATTTGCTAAGGTTAGAGAACCATCTACAGAAGAAATTGGTAAAGCTAATAAAAACCTGAAAGATAGGAAATCTGCTGGTTCACGTAATACCCCAGCTCAAGCTATGAAAGCTAGTATAAACGCCTCAACCGAATTACGGGACACATTGTCTATCAGAAAATGGGAGATTGAGAAATTGCCAGCAGACTTAAGAGAAACAATGCAGTTGAAGCTGCCAATAGAAAGGCGACTTACAGGAGCGCGAAAATAGTGAGTGAATAATACCATAGTCAGTGTATGAAAATATAGTAAAGAAAGGATGTTTAAAGACAACTTTTATCCCATATAGCTCGGTCTCTGTCTTCAGCACACACACGAACTCCGTGGCTACAGCGACGACCATCTGAAGTCTCCGAGTAAATTGCACACGTGTACAAAATGACGGTTTCTAACCCACAACCTTCGGAGCGTGATGCAAGCGGCTTCATCACTTCGCCACGAAAGTGTGTCGGAGGACTGTGTCTATGAGAGCGTGTGTCATTGTTCAATTACTCCTGCCCCGTTCTACCTCAGAAGAGAAGTTATAATTAGTGCCCATCTCAGCCTCAGGTTAATAAACTTGCAACCGAATCAGACATTTCGGAAATTATTTTATAGGAGGTCATGTATGTATCTAGTTGGGGTGTATAAGACATCGCTTATATACATAGTGTATTTGTAATGACTGTGCAGTGTTTGAAAATATTGCCTGTCCAAGTTTTGTTTTTACCTATTATGTTGCATGAACTTTACAGAGGGTGAATACAAAACTTGGACCGGCAATATATTCAAACACTGCAGTCATTACAAATACACCCTGTATCTACACATGTATCTGCAAGAAGCGGAATTTAGCAAAGCTAGACGGAAAGATATAGTAACGGAAACAAACAAGTTGCTACGTGCTTCACATTGTGGACGATGTCATGCTTAGTATGGAGAATTCTACACGCCGACTTAATTGCCACAAACACAGGGTATGTGAATAATCTTTAACATTTCGTCGAATATACGAATTATATGTGTGAGGTACAAAATACTGATTAATTTAAGAAATGACCTTTGAAATTTAAATGATAAATCACGATAATCTAAACATTCTTATTCTTACACCTTCACACGTAAAATTGGATGCATTTGCAGAAAGAAAGTAGAAGTCATCTTAAGGTTGTTTACGTCTCAATAGTTTGTCCTCAAATGGAGCCGATGTACATACAATAGGTTTTATCTGTCTGTATATGCTGATATAGTTGTAGGTTATGGTCTCCACCTTCACGACAGTAGACAGAGGATCTCTTTTTGAGGAGACAATGGCTACGGTCACTGACCAGTATGGTCACTGCTAAGAAGGGAAGCAATGGCAAACTACCTTCTTTACAGATGCCAAGAAAATCATGTTATGTGGAAGATTATGGTCGTCACTAGGAAGAACGAAATACCACAATGTAATATACAAGTAAATGGGAATATTCTTCTACAAGTGAATAGGTACAATTATCTCAGAACAGTAATAACATCTTATGGGACATGTCTAGAAGAGATTAGAACAAGAATCGCCACGGCAAAAGTAGCCTTTAGCAAGATGAAAAGCATACTGACCAATAAAACGATATCAATTGAAACGAGAAAAAAAGTGTTGAGGTGCTACATAGAACCTGTACTTTTATATGAATGTAAAGCTTGGACAATGAGTAGTCAAGCTGAAAAACATCTAATGGCTGTAGAAATGTGGTTTCTGAGGAAAATGCAAAGAATACCATGGACAGCCAGAAAGACCAATGAACAAGTCCTTCAAGAACCAAATGAAGATCTTAAACTGATTAAAGACATTAGACGTAGACTGTCACAATTTTTTGGGCATGTTATGAGAAGAAATGATTTGGAGAACTTGGTGACAATTGGTAAAACCGAAGGAACAGACCACGGGGAAGACCTAGAAGCAAGTACCTGGATGGCTTGGCCACGTGGCATGGTCGAGACAGAAACACGGGGCTGATGCACGACTCTGGTGATCGAGTGAGATGGCAGAACATGACCGCCTACGCTTACCGGCATGGCACATGATGGATGGATGGAGTGACTTTGTATATAAATAGTAAAACTAAAAAAAACTAACAACTGGTTTAATTAGAAACGTTAATGTGGGATCTGACTAGGAAAGACGAAGATGAAGATACAGAAGAAGAGAACACAACACTAGACTGACTAATCAGTTAACACTATTCGCGCATTTCTAAAACAAAACAAAAACCAGCTTGCTACAAACATGTAGAAAGATGACATAAAGCAGTGCATACCTTTTTTGCGGCTTTCGATCAGAATATTCGTTGGAGCGGTTTTCCTGTGTTGCTGGGTAGTAAAAATTGTTCCTGGAACGGCAGACGAGCAACAACGTTAGCTCAGGCATGTCTATCCACAATCATTACAATACTAACAGTAATACCAAGGTAGATAATGCCACTGGGGTATGCAGTGTTTGTCCTTCAAGATGTTCAAATATTCTAGGCCATGCATAATGATGGGAATCGTGGTAGCGTGCTTACCTGCCACCCCTGTGTTCACGCTTTCAAATCCCGCACCGAGGGAATTTTTAACATTAACATGAGCTTTCAGGTTGACCCAGCCTAAAATATGCACCATGAAATGGCCAGTGAGATAGCCTCGGCTGTCGTGATATAGCCCACATCGTCCCTGAAGTGCCCATTCTTCTATACAATATTATTGCCTAGTACCATGTACCCATAGCACCTAAATTCTATAAAAGAGACATTCCATTTACTTTACTGACGTTCTTCTTCTTCTTCAGCATTCCGAGCCATTGAGGTTCTTTGCTGCAAATACAATCTGTCTCCATTCGTCTCACTGGTGGACCTTCTCTTGCCAGTCGTTGATTCCAAGTGCTTGTAGGTCTGTATGTATATTATCTCTCCACCGCCTTCTTGGTCTACCTCGGGGTCTACGGTCATTTATTTCCTGAGCATAAAAATATGATGTGACCAGTTCTCACCCTTAAAGACTTCGGTCTAAGACAATTCTCAGATAGTTGTAAAAACTACCCGGTATTGGATTTATCGGTAAACCCAGAACTATTTTGGTTAGATATAAACAGGAGGTCATTGGTTCGATCTTCAGCTGGGCAAATTCGGATTTTTCCAAATTGACCTGGGTTCCCGGGTAGAGCCAGCCTAATGTGGACAGCAAGAATGTCTGGGGAGTAAATGCCGTCGGTGTGGTACTGACCTCATCACCCACCGAGCGCCAGTTGGTCTTTACACATGTGGATCTAGCACTGTATGCCCGATGAGCCGTTAGATGTGAAAATGGTCCTTTACTTTTATACTTTTGCTTTAGAAAAACCCACTAGCCTTGCGAAATGTCCAACAAAAATCCAGCGCAGCATGATCGCACAATCTGATTGCCATATAGTTCTTGTGGGGGGTATGTTCTCTGGCATGGACTGCACTTGTGTATGTCGGCTGACTATCGTCCCCTCTACTTGTAAGCCACTGTGGTATTTATATCTAATGTCTGGCAAAGAGCGTATGTTTGTTCTCCAGGAGTAATTCTTTATTGACTTGCTGTAGTATCACTCTTTACACCTTCTATGAATATGAATCTTTACATACACTTCACGTGACGGACAACACCACTTCAATAATGAACTCTTCATGATACAACAGCAGTGTAGTTTCTAAACAGTTCAATATCGTCTCTTTAAAATAGTTCATCCATCCATCCATCATGTGCCATGCCGGTAAGCGTGGGCAGTCATGTTCTGCCATCTCACTCGATCACCAGTGTCGTGGATCAGCTGCGTGTTTCTGTCTCGAACATGCCACAAGGCCAAGCCATCCAGGTACTTGCTTCTAGGTCTTCACCTTGGTCTGTTCCCCTCGATCTTACCAGTTGTCACCAAGTTCTCCAGATCATTTATTCTCATAACATGCCCAAAAAATTGTGACTGTCTACGTCTAATGTCTCTAATCAGTTTACGATTTTCATTTGTTTCTTGAAGAACGTGTTCATTGGTCTTTCTGGCTGTCCATGGTATTCTTTGCATTTTCCTCAGAAACCACATTACCACAGCCATCAGATGTTTTTTCAGCTTGACTGCTCATTGTCCAAGCCTCACATCCATGTAAGAGTACATGTTCTATGTATCTCCTCAACACTCATTTTCTCGTTTCAATTGACATCTTTTTATTGGTCAGTATGTTTTTCATCTTGCTAAAGGCTACTTTTGCCATGGCGATTCTTGTTCTAATCTCTTCAAGGCGTCTCCCATCAGATGTTATTACTGTTCCGAGATAATTGTACCTATTCACTTGTTGAAGAATATTCCCATTTACTTGTATATTACATTGTGGTATTTCGTTCTTCCTAGTAACGACCATAATCTGTGTCTTTTTACAATTTATTTCTAACCCTAGTTGTTCATAGTTCATAACATCATCTAAACGGCATCTGGTTTTTGGAACGTGACTGCATGTTCGGAGCGATGGTAGATGGCTATGTCCCAGAGTTGACCGGTTTTTGCCTTATGCAGAAATGCGTGGCTGCTGGACTTCTGGTTGACTGCCACTGCCATCGACGATGAACTGTAATTTCGTGGACTGTGTGGGTGAACATCTAGGAAACATCCAGATGGGAAAATGAATGCCGATTCCATCAGAGATGAACTGGGTGTTTCGTTGGGGACTATTGTGTTCACATTCTGGCGGCGGCATTATGCACAGTGTATCTGTGCGGGCTGTTGTTTGTCAAGACTCCTGTCTTTTCCACTTTTCACATTGGGCTGTGGGGAGCGTTTTGTGCGATATTCACTGGCACAGGAACGGAGCATAATGGGGACAACCCGTTGCTATGAGGTTGGAATTATGACTAACTAACTAACTAACTAACTAACTAACATCATCTAAACAGCGTCGATCAACGCGACTAAAACTTCAGACAACAATACTTGCACTCGGTGTCTTCAGTCAAACTCTGTCGCTCCATCTCTCAAATGACATCGGCATTCAAGCGCTGTTTCAGAAACTCTGCATACATACAGCGTGGCGGCAAGATGAGATTCTGCCATTCGCCATCTTCAGCCCGACCCCAAACTCGGTCCAGACGTGACTGAGCCCTGAAGGACTCGTTTTCCCCTCCTCAGCCACTCGCCTTGCATATTCATGCAAAGCGTGGCCCTGTGTCTGCTCAGTCTTCACGCTAACTACATGAAGCTCTGATCTGTATGCAGTAAATGTCCCATGACCTAACCTCGATCTTGGCACTGATTTTACTATACTTAACTGTTAAATCTATTAACAATATATCTGCAAATCCTAGATTAAGTTGACCGAAAACCTCTTGCGTCGTTGTATTGTAAACATAGCTTTCATTACAAACAATACTGCCCTTGAAGTCACGTTGGAACCTCTGTACACGAAAACTGTAATGTAACTGTAATATTCAGCTCGAATTTCAACTTATTGAGTTCTATATTGTAAACACAGATGAAAAACGCTTCTTAACTATCAGCTCTGAAAACATGTCATTTCACAAGATCATGTTAGGATTCAGTTAGTTACTTGTCACGCTACTCGTAATAATAATTTGAAGTTCATCACTGTGAAGCAGCTAATAACTGAACATGACACCACGCGTGAACTGAGATTACCAGAAAAGCCACAGTAACACAAATATGAATTACAAGTGACAATTTTTAACTTCATCTGAACTTGGACACTTATTCTAGTGTGTAGTTTCTACACTTACAAGCGTTCTGTTTAATGATCGTCTGTGTCGCTTCGGTTTGATAGAGCCACTCTAAGGGGAGTTTGATCACTTTCGCGTGGTTCTACTTCTTTGGCCGGGACAGTGAGGGTGGGGCCACAATCCCCCGACATACCGAGAGAAGGGTTGGAAATCACCAACAGACCATTTGGAAGCAGACTACGTTGAGTTGGTTTAGATGGTATGAGAGTCGTCGATTCACAACGCAAGTGGTAAACTTTTGAAAGTAAAAGTTCCCTAACGAAAATAATAAACAGCCATAAAAATGTCTTCGTTGATTGCGACTTCCTGTCAAGAACATGTAGCTAACTTATTTACTACAGTGGCACGCCGTATACTAAGGGTCAATACATAGAAACATGTGTCAATACAAGAACACACAGCGTCATGAGCCGACTCACCTTGGAGAGTCATGGGGTTGACAGCGTAAAGGCGATCCCTGCATGGTGAATATTACAATATTTTACATTTACTTTGTGTTTATTATGTGTTACTCTTATATTTTAATTCAACTCTACATACCTGTAAATATTTGACAGCTAAATGACATTCCTTGATTGTCACTTATAGAATATATTGCATTGTTATGCTAATTTCCGTAGAAAAGACAGATAAGATCAGGCGCAGTAAGGTGGGGGGAGGGGGGGGGGGGGAAGTGACTTTACAGACAGACAGATAATTCGATAAACAAACACGAATAGACGGGACTGGATGAAAATAGGTGACTTGACAGACAGGCAGGCAGACAGAAAGCACACGGTGAGACAGACAATTTGATAGACAAACTAGACGAGACAATAAAAGAGAAAGTATAACTTAGCATGACTCATAGACAGTTTAACAGCCACACGTGGATTAGGAGAAGGATGTAAGACTTAAGATGAAGCATTAGCAGAACATGAAGGAATGTACACATGGCCCTATTTCCCACTGATCTTTCCAGGTGCCACGATGTTTTGCAGTGCGTCTCTCCTTATAATATGATCAACGTAAGCTGTTCGACTCCTTCTATAAGTTGTGTATAATGATCTATGAAATAATGATGAATATTTTCTAGGTGCAGTAGTTCTTAGCTCTGGCAGTCCAAGGTATTCGCCAAATACACCTCATGGAACCATATCTTTCCAAGGAAGAGCTTGCAATCAGTAATTTATGTTTTTGTTATTTTAGCTTTCTTCTCTTTTTTTTTTTCAATTGAACATTATTAGATGTTATTTCTCTAGCTATGCAGGCGTGTTGTGCATTCTTATACTATTTTATAGCTTTTAGATTTAGAGGCGATCTGTCTGCTTAGCATGCGTTTGTTTCGCTGCTGTTTGTCTTGCTATGTTTCCCTTTCAAGATGCTCTATCTCTGCATCTTAGAATTAAGTAGCTATAATAAAATGATTTTTAGAAATTTCTTTTTTTGCCACACTCACCGACAAATGTTCTTTATAATAAGGGTGAGGGGGAGAGAAGGGAGAGGGGAAGAGAGAGGGGAGAGGGGAAGGAGGAGAGAGGCGAGGGAAGGAGAGATGGGGAGAGGAAGTCAGGGAGAGGGAGGGAAGGAGGGAGGACAGACAGACAGACAGACAGACAGACAGACAGACAGACAGACAGACAAAGTAAAGGACCCTATTGACAGGTCAAATAGCACACGCTGCCAGGCAGACCCATATGTTCACAGACCTACCGGAACTGGCTGAGTGATGTAGTGAGTAAAACGCCAATATTTCCTGAGACAATTGTTTGTGCTTCTTTTTTGGTTAGCTGGGTCGACCAGCTAGCTCAGTTCAATTTTTACAATTTCCTTACCGATGCAGAATCGAACCCATGGCCATCCTGTCGTCTAGATACTGCGGCCTGGCACTCACACAGGTAGATAGATGGTCGGTAAATGATCATTAAGTTACAGATAAATATGCAGATAACACTTACATCGAAGCCGAACTCAGATTTGACGTACGGATAGTAAAACCCATTTCTTGACAAGGATCTCGACCTAGGCAACAAGTAAGCATAGTGCGTATAGTATGTAAAATATGCACAATATATATAATACGTGTATTATATAATATGTATAATGTATATACTATATATATCATAAATATGTATAATATATGATATGTATAATGCGTATAATTTGTATAATGCGTATAATATGTATAATGTGTATAATATGTGTAATGCATATACCATAAATATTTATAATATGTATAATAACAACAGCCTTACATACCTAGGAAGCAAAATGACATCTACAGGGGACTCAACGCCAGAAATATTATCTAGAATCGCACTGGCATCTGGTGCCTTCAATAAACTGTCAAACATCTGGAAGTCAAAGACACTCAGCAAACACACAAAACTTAAAATCTTTACCTCTTGTGTGATTCCAGTGATAACATATGGATGTGAGAGTTGGAAATCAACGGTAGCTAAAGATAAAAAAATTAGATACTTTTGAGAACAAATGTCTTAGAAGAATTCTAAACCTCCACTGGACAGATTTCAGAACCAATACGCAAATAAGACAAGAAACTAAGCAAGACATTGTATCCAAGTTTATGAGAAAACGCCGTTGGAACTAAATCTGCCATGTAGTCAGAATGGATAAGACAAGACTCCCCTACCAAGCCCTCTTGTGGTCACCGGTAGGGAAAAGAAAACGGGGAAGACCAAGAGAGACCCTGCGTAGAACCATCGTCAGAGAAGCACAACGGCCAAGTGCACATCCAGGATCTACAACAGGTAGCAGCGAACCGCCAGACATGGAGAGCCATGACTTCTGCGCTATGCGCCGCCTTAGGCTCAAGAGGAAGGACTAACTAAGTAATAATAAAAATATGTATAATATTTAATATGTATATTGTGGGTAATATGTATAGTGTGTATAACATAAATATGTAAAATATATAACATGTATAATGTATATAACATAAATACGTATAATATATTTCATGTGTATGATGTATATAAAATATGCATATTATATACAATATGTATAATATCTGTCGGGGATTATTCTTCCTGCTGTCAGGTATGTGTGTCGTGGAACCGTGTCTCAGTGACTGGCTAAACAATACATGTTCTTTGCAGAACGTTTCAACCACCCCAGCTTTTAGTGACTGTGATTTACCAGACAATCTTACATTCAGTAGTTTGCCATTACTTTCTAAATGAGAAGTTAACATGTTAGTCCACCTCACCGGAGTGTGGACGGAAAGTTTAAGCGCAAGAAAACTCTCAGCCACGCCGACTCCCAGCGAGAGACTAAATGAGTATATAATAAATGGCATTTTTTGCGCTATTACGTCACACACACGACTCGACGCGCTATTGTGAGCAAGTCGCCTGATCAGCTAACGCAGAGGATGCCTCGCGTTAAACGTACCGCGCAGAGACACGCGCTATATACAACCGGGAAGAAGATGGTAGAGGCGAGGAAGACAGCTACGACTACTGACGCTGTATCTACGAGCAACAGTCTGGCTCCTACACTAGCTGAAGCCATACCAGTTGTTGAAGAAACCACATCTCAAGCCAGCAGGAGCCGGGAAGTTACAACTAGTTCCAAGAACATGCAGCCCAATCTTCCAGTGACCTCCACACAGGAGGAAACAACAGAGGACTTCACCGGCAGAATACTGCTCAAACAGACAAGCGTGGGTGAAGCTAAACTGTCGGCGCTACCAACAGACAAGTTAATCAGTCTGTTGGAAAACGAGCTGGGACGACTCAGCATCAACCAGCTGCGCAAGACACACGAGGGAGTAGTGGTCTCCCTCAACAACAACCCAAAGACCACAGCACTTATGAAGAAGATAGCACAAGACGAAAACGCCGACATCAAGCTCCACCACGGCATCTTATTGGAAGCCAGCCGACACAACATGATGAAAAGATGGGTCATCAAACGAGTCAAGACCCATCTCACCAATGACCAGATCAGGGAGTTGCTGACCAGGGAAAACCACAAACTCAAGATCACCAGTGCCGAGAGGATTATCGGAAAAAACAACATCCCCTCGACTGTCGTCGTCGTAACATCAGAGGACCGACTGATCCCTCAATACATCAGATGAGACAAGAGAGACCAAGTTCCAGAGCACTACATACCCAGAGTGCTGCAGTGCTCTAAGTGCCAGAAGTTTTGGCACACCCGTGCCACCTGCAAGAGTGAGGTTGAGGTTTGCAGATACTGCTCTGGACCTCATCCATACAGCCAGTGCCAGCACGCAAAGATCGACAAGGACTTCAGGAGGCCTAACAATAACAGAAAATGTGCCAACTGCCTCGGCAACCACGGCGCCAGGTACCTCGGCTGCCCCTGCCACCAAGACAGCAAGGAAGCTATGAAGATCGCCATCAAGACTAACCTGCCCTATAAAGAAGCTAGGAGGCAGTACGAGGCCACCGATCAACTCACCAAAAGGGACAAAGCTCAACTGGAAGGCCAACTGAAGGACCTGCGATCAAAGTTCACCAGCATAGAGGAGGAAAAAAACAAAACGCAAGAAACACAGATAACAGCTTTCTCAGCGCATCCTGGACGAGGCGAGGCAAGTTCAGCAGAAAATCGAGCAGGATGTCGCCCGGATGGCTGTTATACAGGCTGAGATAGAAGAAAGGCTATCAAGCAGGGAAAAAGAAAACGACAAGAAGCAAGAAACACAGAAAACGACCGCTCAGCGCATCCTCGACGAAATGAAGCAAGTCCAGCAGCAGATAGCTCAAGATTACGCTCGGATGGCTCATTTAAAGGCTGAGACGGATAAACAGCTACTTAAAATAAACGACACTTGTCATAAGGTGCTCGACCAGCTCCAGACCAAGACCCAGACAGCCTCACCCGAACCAGAGGAAACAAGAGCACAAACAGACGAAGAAGCAACAGAGGAAGAAGGATATCGCTCACCACCAAGACCCGACTGGCGAACGCCGAGAAGATTCGAAGGCAACCCACGACGGGGAAATAGGAGAAACACCAGGAGAGACGACAACTGGTAAAACTCCCTGAAGGAAGCAGCACCATATGACGGGGTGGGTACCCAATTACTCCGGGCCTCAACAAGTGCGCGACTCTGTCCAGACATGGAATACCTCATCAAGACAGCAACGAACGCAATCAACCCATCAGAAGCCAGGAAGCTGACAACAAGCAACCCAAAGTATGAAAGACAAACTACAAGCTACACCATAAACACTCCTACATAGCTAAGTCGAAAACTCGAAGGCTGATAGGGGGTACTCGTACCAGAAATTGGCATTGGCATTGGAATTGCTATTAAGTTACACGGATTTGTTTTTATTTAGCCAGAATGCTATTTTCAATCTCCTCATTCCTCTGAAAGTTGATGATTTCATTGAGTCCACGAGGTTCTACTCCTGTATCCACCTCTGCATTTAGTTAGCACCTCCTTGCACAATGTGGCCAATACATCTGTGTTATATTCACTGGCACAGGAATGGAGCAATATGGGGACGACCCGTGAAGTTGGAACCGCGACTAACTAACTAACTAACATCTGTGTATATGTGTAAGAGAAGTAGTCAAGGATTCTGTGTATATCTGACTAGGCACTCGACAGATGCCCGCTCCGTGGCGTAGAGGTTACGGAAACAGTACGTAATCCCGCATACCTTTGTTCGAAAACACATATACATGCGATTTGGCAGCAGACCGCGTTGCCTTGGTTTTCTACTAAAAAAGTTATATGGGTGCCGGTCGTTCAAAAAGCAATGGCAAACTACTGAACGTAAACTTGCCAAGAAATCAAGTACAGCAATAAAATGCTGAGGTTGACTGTGACGTCCTGTAAAGGATATGCAACTAACTTTACCTAACTCGATGGATAATGTTGTCAACATCACAACGGCCGCTAAAGTTTTCCAGGCGATTTTCTGGTACAATGTTTGTAAAGACTGGATCGACTTGGACTTTTTAATTTTAGAATATGCTCTTCTATAGGGATTCCAAAAATGATCACTTGGCCGACAGGTCACTGTGTCAGCTGTGACGACCTGAGTGTATGCGCGGTTGGTTATGATTGCCAGCATTTCAATAGACTGGCGTAAATCAGATTCAAAACAATGTTTTCCCGTAGTGAATGTGAATAACGAAGACACAAACAATAGATTGCACGATTTATTGCTTGGCATATTTTGCTGCATTTCGTCAGGTACATACTGCATAAATCACACAACTTACGTGAATTAACTAGATAAATCCTTCAAGTTAAAATATACACATATTCGCACAGTAATGTCAGTTATCTACCACGGTAATTTTAAGCTGACTAACATGTCTTTCTGTTTGCACAATTCTGGGTTGCGTTGATTGATCATAATTGCTTCTGCAAATTTTAACAAGCGAGTATTTTGTGTGTTAAACATCACGCGAAAAGCAGTGTCTCTGTCAACCACATGGCCGCTTTCGATAATTTGCCTACCAATTGAAGACGCCGGGAGCTTCCGGTGTGTCGGCCCCACGATGCTAGCATCTCCTGTGTGTTGTATCTTATTGACTCATTGAGGTATGTGTTCTGACACTCATTTGTTAAGCTGTCTCTCTGTTCTACCAATGTAGAAGGCCTGGCATCTACATGTGAATTGGTAAATACAATTGTTTGTGGCGTACAGAGGAACAGGCTCTTTGACTGCTGGTGTAGGAAACGGTACGGTTTTATATCTAATGACTGGAGTTGCAGCACAGAATGTTCGGCCTTCTGCTGTAGTAAGCCGGTCTTGTAGACGTTGCATTACGTAATCCCCTCGAAAGGTTAGCTGGATGAATACCTTGAGTTTAGGGACTGTAGTTACGTCTGGCTTTTGGTTTGGGCTGTTGGCAGTGGCGCTTTATAAATCCTGTGGAGTACCCATTCAGGTTTAAGACATTCTTCAGAGTTTCAAATTCCTCTGTCAGTGTGTCCTGGGTGCATATCTTTCTAGCACGGTCAAACAGGGTCCGTACTAAGCCCCGTTTGTACTGGACAGGTGTGAAGCTCTGAAAATTTAGGTATTGGCCAGTCCATGTTTCTTTGCGATACACCGATCTTTGAATTGTGCCGTCTGCTCTACGTCTCATTAGAATATCTAGGAACGGTAACGCTTCAGTTGTGTTCGTGTTCCATAGATAGAGAGATGTTTTTATGCGTCTTGTTCATTGTGGCCTGGAAACGATGTTGCTTGTAGCTCGTCTGTGGTGATAATTAGTATATCGTCCACATAACGACGGTAAAAGGCCAAGTTGTTGATGTCTGAGGATCTCTTTTCTTCTAAATGTGCCATAAAGATGTCCGCTAGAATAGGACCAAGAGGACTCCCCATGGCCACTCCGTCAATTTGGCGGTATGACTTCGTTAGAAAATTGAATTGTATGTTGGCGGTACACAGTAGTAGTAGCCTCTCCAGAATAGGTGTTGGTATGCCTAATTTTAGTTGTTTGTCTTCAATGCGTTCCCTTATTATTTTCACTGTCTCCTCTAATGGAACGTTAGTGAATAGGGAGGCTATATCCATGGATGCCATGTGTTTGTTATTTATGTCCATAGTATCCAATAATTCTACCAGTTGGAATGTATCTCTGAGTATTTTTGGATCGAAGGACTGTCGTACTGGCTTTAAAATTTCGGCTAGCCATCTCGCCATTCGGTGTTGTGCAGAGTTAACCATGGACAGGATAGGTCTTAGCGGGATGCCGGGCTTGTGAAGTTTGGGTAGACCGTACATCTGAGGAGTGTGCGAGCCACGTGGTGTGAGCGTTTTTGCAGTGGTCTCACTGATGAGTCCCGCATTCACAAGTGACTGGATCTCTTTCCTCATTATTGCATCCAGGTCCTCCGACTTGTTTACTTTTTGGTCTATCCTGAATTTGGATTTATCTGACAATATTTCATCCATTTTTCTCTGGTAGTCTGACATGTCCATCAGTACTGCACCGCTCCCTTTGTCAGGTTTCAGAATGACCAGGGTTTTGTTAGCCTTTAACGCTATTAAGGCAGTAAGGTGTTCGTTGGTCAGCGGACATGTCTGCGTAGATCAGATTGGCAGATACTTTAGTTACACCCCTTACAGCCTGCCGATTGATCACGTCTGTATCCGAGGAATGACAGATCTTAGTCAGATGTGACTGAGCTACCGTATGACAGTAGACAGTATTATCTGCTTTTTGTAGCGCGGAATGTTGGGCGGCGCTTACCAAACCCGACAACCTACATTGTGCCAACGGCTTCGGATGGAGGAGTGCAACTGGGAGGGTACAAGCCTTACCCTAGTGCGAGAAAATGCTCTCTAAAGACTAAATGTCATGGCAGGGCAGACCAGTCTCTAAGCCTTGATCGGCAACATTGTCTACGATGGAAGTTCCGACTGTCGGACAGTTAGAGTATTGCTATGCTGATCCAGTAGCTTTTCAGCTTGTCTTGTTCCAGACGTATTGGTGTTACCTTTCCTGTGGAGTAAACTAGACAGGCCGAGAGAATGGGCAACACATGGTCTCTAAACTCAGCCCAGGCTTTGTGTTATGGACAGATGTAACTCAAATTTACAAACTATCGTCTGTCAAGACGATAAGGTGCCAGTTAGTCATCCAAGGAATAGCGGGGGCGTTAGTGTGATCGCTAGGGGGCTACTCTGATAACTTTATGACTGGATAGGACGAGATTTCGACGCTTCCGGTTGTCGTCCACTAACAGAGAGAAAGATTATATCAATGCATTTAGGCCAACATAATTCGATAGCACATGACAAATCCATACCACTTTTATGCTTCGAGGATTGTTTTTATTCAGTGATTCTTTCCCAAGTTATTGTGAAATGTTTTCCACCGTATGTTGCCATATGGAACGTGTATATGACAATTAAGTCAAGCAATTTTCAATTATGTATGTTATTTTGTATCTTTAAATCATATATTTTAGAGACAGCGAGGCGGGATGTTAATTTGGGTATACGTGTGCAGTGAAAGACGGCATGGTATTATCAACCGCCCCGTTTGTATGACATGATTGTATTCTCAACATGCTCATGGGATGGGTACAGACCAAGTACAATGGAGATGGCAGGGTGTACTTTTACGTGTATGAACAACCAACGTTTGAAAACGCAATGCCCGCCTAACCAGCAGAAACACAAGACCCGACTCGATACTTTGACTGTATTTATAAATGTGCTTAGAATAGTTTGCAAGAGCTGACCACTTTAAACATCTGTATATAAATTATCATTTTTATTCTGCCCGTTATTCACACAAGTAGCATCAGCCTTAAACGAATTTACTAAAACCCTTGTCCTTCGCTACTCCTGCAGCTACCTTCAGGTACTCCGAATATTATTTACATATCTCTACTTCTCTTCTCCGAGTGGTTTCGGTGTTCCTCGGTGTGTTTTTCCTGTATGTTCCAGGGGAAAGACTTTCTATTTAAACCGTTTAGAGATTTACTCAGTCTTTGTGCTATTCAATAATGGGTAACAGGCAACGTCGTGGAAAGTAAATGGTACGGTGTGGTATTCCCAGTGTCACACTTAGAGTGCTGATTGTTCTATATAATATGTCCGGCCGTCTGTCCGGCCGTCGGTCTGTCTGTCTGTCTGTCCGGCCGTCGGTCTGTCTCTGTCTGTCCGGCCGTCGGTCTGTCCGGCCGTCTGTCTGTCTGTCCGGTCGGTCGGTCGGTTTTTATCTCTCTCTCTCTTTCTCTTTCTGTGTGTGTGTGTGTGTGTGTGTGTGTGTGCGTGTGTGTGTGTGTGTGTGTGCTTGTATATTACTCTCGCTGTTTTTGAAAATAAATTCCGTTCTTTCGATCGTTCGTTCTTACTCATCGCCTCTCTCTCTCTCTCTCTCTCTCTCTCTCTCTCTCTCTCTCTCTCTCTCTCTCTCTCTCTCTCTCTCTCTCTCTCTCTCTCTGTCTGTCTGTCTCTGTCGCTCTCTCGCTCACTCTCTCTAAATACCTCTCTTTCTTGCTTTCTATCTCTCTTGTTTTGTATACCTGTCTGTTTCTCTCCATTTCCGTATATCTTTTTCTCTATAACTCTCTCTCTCTCTCTCTCTCTCTCTCTCTCTCTCTCTCTCTCTCTCTCTCTCTCTCTCTCTCTCTCTATTTGCATCGCTGTGTTTATCTCTCTCTTTTTTTATCCTTTCTCTATTTCTCTCTTTAGGTGTGTGTCTCTCTGCGCCCACTCCCTCTCTGGCATCATGAACCCAGTACACCCCAAGTCGTATAAAATAACTTATTACTGTTATTTGTGTTACCTCCCTAACTCCCAAGTCGTAAAAAATAACCTATTACTGTTATTTTGGTTCCCTCCCCAACTTCCAAGTTGTATAAAATAACCTATTACTGTTATTTTTGTTCCCTCCCCAACTCCCAAGTCGTAAAAAAAAACCTATTACTGTTATTTTTGTTCCCTCCCCAACTCCCTATTCGTATAAAATAACCTATTAATGTTATTTGTTTTCCCTCCCAAACTCCCAAGTCGTATAAAGTAACTTATGTCTGTTATTTGTGTTCCCTCCCCCACTCCCAAGCCCCTCCACATTGTCTGGAGTGCTATCTAAATAAATACGTATGTGATTCCACCACTTGAAGTAAAGTTTCATGAATGGAAGCCATTGCTCCCGGAACTACCGATGCTCATGCCACCGAAATCAACGAATTGCGGTCTTCTTCCAAATAGTAGCTGATTTCGGAACCTCGATTAGCTAAGTCGAGGATTTGTGATCCAAGTACACTGTCCCCAAGCCACAACGCCGGCGATGTATAAAATGTATAGTGATTGAATATTGAGCTATCATTAACAGCACATGTTACATGTACATACACTCAATATCATTGTTGATATCATCACACATACCTAACAACCAAAATCTCGTAAAGGCCACACACCGGTTCCAATACATTGCCCATAAAGAATGAAAATAAACGCCAAACATACCGAGATTCCACAGATGGGAGCGTGGGTCGCTCCTCGTTGGAGGTATTTCGTTTCAGTATAAAAGTCTTGCTCATTTTAGACTTCCTTTGGAATCACATCGGAAATGCAGACCACACCGCAGAGGAAGACGGCAGTCTCAGTAAAACTCGTGGAGGGGCGGAAGCTGTCAAGGAGTCATGTATTACAAGCTGTTGGTTTCTCCTTGGGAAGGGTGTCAATGTCCGGACTGTGCTCGGATACCCTTGGCGGTGGTGCTGGCGGTATGTGCAGTCAAGGTGCGGGTGACATTAAGTACTGGAGTGACGTCAGCACATGTGGAAGAGAGATACAAAGAGATATTTCCGGATACTTTGGTACTGATAATCAAGCGTGGGTAAGTGTAGGAAGCTTGTTGCACTCACTGAGGATTATTGTATATGTGGTGCTAGGCTATTATTACATACTGTCACAAACCAATCAGTACTCGGGGTGGGGGTAGAGGGATAGGGGGAGTGGTCAATATAATGCCGGTCTATTTTAATTTCCAAGGCATTCTCTGGTATCAGTTTTATGTGGGGTCTTCCTGGGAGTGCATGTGAAGTTTGAAAATCCGCATCTATGAGATTTAAACCCACGGCCAGTGAGGCGGCAGGCAGGCGTGCTGGCCGATGAGATACCGCAGCTCAGGGGATCCTCGTAATGACAGACAGACAGACAGACAGACAGACAGACAGACAGACAGACAGACAGACAGACAGACAGACAGACAGACAGACAGACAGACAGACAGGCAGACAGACAGGCAGGCAGACAGGCAAGCAGGCAGGCAGGCAGGCAGACAGACAGCCGTGAGAGTCTATTGTGTAATAGGAACGGGTAAAAGGAATAGTTTGTCTGTATAAGAGTACCAACATTAACATTAATGTTCGTTTCACAGCCAGAGATTCTAAGATAAGTACAGTACCACATTTGTTTTTCATCTTTCCATTTTTCTGATTCAGTTTGTATGCTTTAATGTAGACACTGTAGTGCCTTCCTGTGTTTTCCTGTGTTCTGTAAAGCTGTATTACTCAGTGTTATTTTATGTTGTTTACATTTCCACAACTTCAGCGCAGTGCCACTAATTGTTTTAATACTTTAACAATGTGCTTCCTATATCTCTCCTATATCTCTCCTATATCTCTCCTATATCTCTCCTATATCTCTCCTATATCTCTCCTATATCTCTCCTATATCTCTCCTATATCTCTCCTATAGCTCTCCTATATCTCTCCTATATCTCTCCTATATCTCTCCTATATCTCTCCTATATCCCTCCTATATCTCTCCTATATCTCTCCTATATCTCTCCTATATCTCTCCTATATCCCTCCTATATCTCTCCTATATCTCTCCTATATCTCTCCTATATCTCTCCTATATCTCTCCTATATCTCTCCTATATCTCTCCTATATCCCTCCTATATCTCTCCTATATCTCTCCTATATCTCTCCTATATCTCTCCTATATCTCTCCTATATCTCTCCTATATCTCTCCTATATCTCTCCTATATCTCTCCTATATCTATCTCTCCTATATCTCTCCTATATCTCTCCTATATCTCTCCTATATCTCTCCTATATCTCTCCTATATCTCTCCTATATCCCTCCTATATCTCTCCTATATCTCTCCTATATCTCTCCTATATCTCTCCTATATCTCTCCTATATCTCTCCTATATCTCTCCTATATCCCTCCTATATCTCTCCTATATCTCTCCTATATCTCTCCTATATCTCTCCTATATCTCTCCTATATCTCTCCTATATCTCTCCTATATCTCTCCTATATCTCTCCTATATCTCTCCTATATCTCTCCTATATCTCTCCTATATCTCTCCTATATCTCTCCTATATCCCTCCTATATCTCTCCTATATCCCTCCTATATCTCTCCTATATCTCTCCTATATCCCTCCTATATCCCTCCTATATCTCTCCTATATCTCTCCTATATCTCTCCTATATCTCTCCTATATCTCTCCTATATCTCTCCTATATCCCTCCTATATCTCTCCTATATCTCTCCTATATCCCTCCTATATCTCTCCTATATCTCTCCTATATCCCTCCTATATCTCTCCTATATCTCTCCTATATCTCTCCTATCTCATCATCTCATCATGTTCCTCTTGTACCTTGCGGTGTCGAGGTGAAGTATAAACTTCGTGAGAGTGCCCGGTTATGGGCTTCGTATATCGACATTCCCATGGATTCTGTTATTCCCTCAGTCCAACGTTTACGTGGTCGGCCTCTTCCTCTGTTTCCATCTGGTCTGTACATCATTGCTTGTTGTGGCATGCTGTTGACTGGTAGCCTACTTGCATGGCCAAACCATTTGACTTGCTGCTTTCTAATAAAATCTAGAGCAGCTTTAACCCCTACTTTAGTCCTGATTTCTTCATTTCTGATCTTATCTCTTCTTGATACGTTGAGTATTCTTCTCAGAAACCTCATTTCTGTTGTTGTGATTTTTCTTTTCTCTTTTTCTGTACTTCTTGGTTTTTCTACGAGCAGTATATCTCTCCTATATCTCTCCTATATCTCTCCTATCTCTCCTATATCTCTCCTATATCTCTCCTATATCTCTCCTATATCTCTCCTATATCTCTCCTATATCCCTCCTATATCTCTCCTATATCTCTCCTATATCTCTCCTATATCTCTCCTATATCTCTCCTATATCCCTCCTATATCTCTCCTATATCTCTCCTATATCTCTCCTATATCTCTCCTATATCTCTCCTATATCTCTCCTATCTCTCCTATATCTCTCCTATATCTCTCCTATATCCCTCCTATATCTCTCCTATATCTCTCCTATATCCCTCCTATATCCCTCCTATATCTCTCCTATATCTCTCCTATATCTCTCCTATATCTCTCCTATATCTCTCCTATATCTCTCCTATAGCTCTCCTTTCATTCATTATTTACGAGGAAACTTTTTGACAGCCGGTCTCCCTGGCGAAGGTGTTAACGACTTTCTCCGTAATCCGGTATATCTACGTGGGTAACACAGATGCCCGAAATTCGGTAGCGGATCGCGTCGCATTGGTTACTTACGGGGATATGTAAGCCGGCCGCTCAGAAAGCAATGGTAAACTAATGAGCCTAATCTTGCCAAGAACTTCAACAGCAGCTGAAAACGTTGGTGTTGACTGCAATGTCCTGTAAGGGATATGCAACTTTAAAAAAATAAAATGGCAGTAACAATAATAACAATACGTGCATTATAAACGTAAGGGAAATGTCAAACAATCATTACTACATGATTTACAAATACTAATTATCGACATGGCAATTATAATTAGCTTAGGGGGATATGCCCTAGCGGGTGCGTTAGCGTAGTTGACAGTAGGCTACGCCAATAATGTAATGAGTGTGGTTAGACGAGGGTTCGAGACCTACGGTCGTCGTTCCGTTAAGTGATGAAAAAACTATCGACCTATTTATCCGTGTATTCATCTCATCTCATCATGTTCCTCTTGTGTCTTGCGGTGTCGAGGTGAAGTATAAACAGCGGGAGAGTGCCCGCTTATGGGCTTCATGTATCCATGTATTTAGGCTTACAAAATGTGATTGCCCTATCTCATTACTGACCACGGCAGGAACTGCTTCGGGATACAACAAAGGAGGAGATACAGTACCATACATTGGATAATGCTTGTTAATAATAATAATGTTGTTGCGTATTCCTTACGGGACGATGCATTCAACACCATCATTTTTCATCTGCTGTTGGTGTGCTAGGCAAGTGTTACGTTCAGTAGTTTGCCATTGCTTTCTGAACGACCGGCTCCCATACCAGCACGTTATAACACAACGCGACACGGTCAGCTGCACAAATCGGTCGCAGCTGAGACTCGAACGCCCGGCACCCGGCTCACGAACCGCGTTCGCAAGCCTGTGGCCACGGAGACCGGCTGATGCATAATACATTGATTTTTAAATGTATGTATTAAATTTATGGGGTTTGAGGGTAGTTAGGATGTAAAACAAGAAAAAGATAGATAAATGAGAAAGTAAGGACTTGTGTAGGAATAACATCTTTTACTGATTTTGTTTTAGAACACTGACGAATTTGATGGTGGGGAATTTATTGATAATAGAAGAAGATTAACCAGCGACTAAAGCGTTCTACCTGAGAACATCAGGGTACAAGGCGACATGCCGATTCAGGAAGAGTTATCTAGATGAAGTAAAAGAGTCATTGAAGAAATCATCAATTACCGTAGTACCGGGCCGAGTCAATATGAAAGTCACACAGTTCTGTGGGATGGCAGGTAAATGTAGTTGGTGTTTTCTACAGGTGTTATTAAGTGACAGCAACATCGAACTTTATGTTCCCGTTCGTCAGGTGGCGCTAGGTGTCTCATGCGCATGCGCAGCGCATAAAAAATGGCGACTGTACTTATGAAGTGTACAACCAAATAGCAACGCGCTGTTGTGCGTTTTTGTGGGTCTGCAAAGGACATGCATAAGGAAATGCTTTCTGTTATGCTGACAAATGTTTTCCCGTAAAGCGGTCCACTGAAAACCCACCTTGGTGAGAGACATTTTGCGAATGACGCCGAAGTTGAATGTGAAGTGAAAACATGGTTTAGAAAACAGAGCACGCAGTTCTATGCTACCGGTTTTGGAGGACTGATAAAGCGATGGGATAAGTGCATCAGTGTTGGTGGAAATTATGTTGAGAAATAAAGGGACAATGTATGTATAAATATAAACTGGTTTCAAGTTGTTATCATAGTTAGTTATTTGTCTACAGCCATCTGTGACTTATTTATTGACTTCCTTTCGTACACGCAACAAGACATACGAAACTCAGTAAATTGCATCTGCCTCTGCGATGCTGCACGATGAAAGCAGCGGGACAAAAGAAGAATTGAGTTTTTGTTTGTATTCGGTGAAACAGCATACAAATGGCTAGTGAGCGAGCAAGCGAGAGAGAGACAGTGAGAGAGAGAGAGAGAGAGAGAGAGAGAGAGAGAGAGTAATTACAAGAGAGAGAGAAGACAGAGATGGAGAGAAGGGAGAGGAGGAAGGGAGAGAAAAATAGAGATAAGAAGATAAAGAAAGAGAGAGTGAGTGAGAGAGAACGATAGAGAGAGAGGGGGAGAGAGAAATTTCAAGAGAGAGAAAAGACAGAGAAAGAGAGAGGGGAGAGGAGGAAGGGAGAGAAGAGGAGAGATAAGACGATAGAGACAGAGAGAGAATGAGTGAGTGAGAAAGATAGAGAGAGAGAGAGAGAGAGAGAGAGAGAGAGAGAGAGAGAGAGAGAGAGAGAGAGAGAGAGAGAGAGAGAGAGAGAGAGGGCAGTAATCAAACACAATATCCTCCATACAGTAAGAATTAATGAGCAATGTCATATACCCATTCTATTCTTTCTAAATGCATCTGTTTGTATGCCAGAAATTAGATGTAGACGTAAATTGGAGCGCTTGATGACAACTGGCAAGGTCGAGGAGAAGAGAACAAGGGGAAGGCAGAGAAATAATTACTTAGATGGCTTGTCCACGTGGTATAGTCGAGACAAGAACACTAAGCTAATCCACGACTCTGGTGATCGAGTGAGATGGCGAATCATGGCCGAACACGCTTATCCGCACGGCACATGATGAATGCATGAATTATGCTAAAACCCCATCTGCTTTTACGGGTGTGTTCTCAATGAAAAACCCGAAGCCCGTGGATGAACCATTAGCAACCAGGACATATCCCAACCGCACTAGAAAGTGTGGCGCACTAGGAGTCCTGTTTATTATATGTATATACGACAGGTTGCCCCCGAGGACGATGACGCTCGGCTACGTTATTAAATAACACATTACCTGATTATAACAAGCATGTTATCGGGTTGTTTCAAAGCCTTGCTATGATCTAAATCACAACAACTACTTTGTAACAGGGACAGAGATCGACCAGGCGGTCAGCACCCCCGCCATTTTTCTGCCAGCATAAAAAGTCTGACGTCATCTACAACGTCTGACGTGGTCAGTTGAACGGTATGTCTTCCCGAATCAACTTCGTTGATGCACAAATGTGGGTGTGCAAACTCATCATCATCATGCCGGTAAGCGTGGGCGGCCGTTATCTTACACCATCATCAGAGTCGTGGATCATCTCCCTTTTCTTTTCCGGACAACCTAACGTGGTCAAGCAATCTAGATATTTACGTCTCTGCCTCCCCCTTGTTCTTTCCCCTCAATCTTGCTTGTTCTCTAGTTTATTTCTTCTCATAACGTGCCCAAAAATATTTGAATGTCTACGTCTAATTTATCAAATCATGATGAGTATGGTTTGGGGCTGTTGACAGTATCAAAAAGCCAGCTTGAAAGGCTGGAGCGCATACAGAATGCTGCCATGGGGTTAATACTGGGGTGCACAAAGGACACACCAATTATCTGCATGAGGCATATCCTGGCGCTACCTACAATGACGGATAGGCATAGGGTCCTTCAGGCCAAATGGTACCTGAGAGTTTCCGCAGACAGGAATCACCCGCTGCATGCAGCAATGGATATGGTAAAGGGTCATAGACTAAGACGAGGCAGGTCCTGGATGGCACAGGCAGAACTTTCTATAAGTCAGGTGTGTGATCTAGAGACCATCAATCGTGAAAGAGAATGGGTTGAAGTTCCGGATGACATGACGGACTGGCACAATGTAATAATAACACTGGGTCGTGAGTGCAGAGAATGGGCAGCGGGCCGCACTGAGTTTGAAGTGCAACAGCTAATCCAGAGCAACACACATCAAGGTGACATAGTCATCTACACCGATGGGTCAGTGGTGAGAAACAGACGTAGTGGCTGGGGCTTTATTGCAAAGGCTAATGGGCGAGTCTTGAAAAAGGAGAGCCTGGCATATGAGACTACGACCTCCAGCATGAGAATGGAGGTGGAGGCAGTAACAGTGGCATTCCGGTGGCTAGAGGAGACTACTGCAACACACGTTGTGTTCATTACGGATTCAAAGAATATGCTTAGCAAGGTGGAGAAAGGAATGTTTTGTGTGGAATGGCTCTCGTCGCTTCAGAGGTCACAGATTGTGAGAATTGTATGGATATTTTGCCCTGGCCATGCGGGTGTACGGGGGAATGAACAGGCTGATAGGCTAGCAGGGAATGCACCTCTTGGTGGTATCTTGCCTATGGACAAGGGGGAGGTGGTCGTGCGCTTGTGGGACCAGGTGGAGAAGGCGGAGGAACAGATTGAGAACCCATATGTGGAAAGAATGAGATTGCGGGGGATCGGCAGGGGTTCTGGAAGAATCTCAAAACTGAGAAGGAAGACCAGGAGAACATTTAATCAGATAGCGGTGGGAACGATTTGTAGTATGACTCTTCGCTGGCTGTTGAACGAGGGGACTGAGCACGTATGGGAATGTCCTGAGTGCAGTGCTGTCGGTTCTTGACTCAACTCAACTCAGTGCAGTGATGTCGATTCTTGACTCAACTCAACTCAACTATCAAATCAGTTTGCTGTTTTCATTTGCCTCTTGTAGGACTTGCTCAGCTCAGAAAGCAATGGCAAACTACTGAGAGTAATCGTGCCAAGAAATCAACAACAGCGGTAAAATGCTGGTGTTGACAGCGGTGTCCTGTAAAGGATATGCGAAAAAAGGACTTGATCACAAGTTGTTCTGTCTGTCCATGTGTATTCTTTGCACTTTCCTCAGAAACCACATTTCCATCGCCATTAGATATTTTTCAGCTTGTCTGTTTATCATCCGCGATCCAGATCCATGCAAAAGTACATGTTCGAAGTATTACTTCAACACTCTTTTTCTCGTTGCATTTGACATCTTTTTACGGGTCATTATGTTTTCCACTTTGCAAAAAGCTACCTTTGCCATAGCGATTCTTGTTCTAATGTCTCCAAGGCACTTCCCATCAGATGTTATAACTGTTACAAGATAATTGTACCAATTCACTTGTTTGAATTTCGAATTTATCCATCTATTAAATTGTGATATTTCCTTTTTCCTGGTGACTGCCATAATCGGTGTCTTCTTACAACTTAATTCTAACCATAGTTGTTCACTGTGTACAACAAACGCATCTAAGATATGTTGAATATCATGTTCAGTGTCTGCAATCAATACTCTATAACATCTGCCTATCATCTTATTGGTGTTATACCCGCCAATGTGATTTCACTCAAATCTTCTAAATTTCCAAAAATATTTTCATTGTATAGGGAGAAAAGATATGTAGACATTACGCATCATTGTCGCACACATCTCTTATTAGGTTGATATTCACTTACTTCGTTGTCAATCTTTATGGCAGCTTGTTGTTTCAAATATATGTTTTTTACAAGTCAATTTGTAGATCTGTAAGCATCTTCATCATTTGTACATGTTATTTTGACATCATTATATACTTAATTTATTTTCAGTCATAACATCTGATGGGAGATGCCTTGAAGAGATTAGAACAAGAATCGCCATGGCGAAAGTAGCCTCTAGCAAGATGAAAAACATCCTGACCAATAAAATGATGTCAATTGAAACGAGAAAAAGAGATAAGGTGCTACATAGAGCCTGTTCTTTTGTATGGATGTGAAATTTAGACAATGAGAAGTCAAGCCGAAATACATCTGATGACTGCAGAAATGTGGTTTCTGAGGGAAATTTAAAGAATACCACGGACAGACAGAAAAACCAATGACCAAGTAGTACAGGTTGACAAACGAAAATCGTAAATTGAGTAGAGAAATTAAACGTAGACAGGCAACATTTTTTGGACTTATTATGAGAAGAAATGGGTTGGAGAACTTAGTGACAACTGGCAAGATCGAAGGGAATAGACCAAGGGGAAAACCGAGAGGTAAATACATGGATGGCTTGGCCACATGACATGGTCGAGACAGGAACACTGAACTGGTCCACGACTCTGGTGATCGAGTGAAATGGTGAGTCATGACCGCCTACGCTTTCCGGCATGGCACACGATTGATATACTTTATTATTATTATGTACAGATTACTACTGCTACTACTACTACTACTACTACTACTACTACTACTACTACTACTACTGCTACTACTACTACTACTACTACTACTACTGCTGCTGCTGCTGCTGCTACTGCTGCTGCTACTACTACTACTACTACTTCTACTTCCTCTCATTCTCCAACTCCTCCTTCTCTTCCTTCTCCTTTTCCTTATTATCCTCCTCCTCCTCCTTCGGGGATCAATCTTTGCTGTGTTTATTCCGACACTGATCACAAACATGACAATTTGCTTGATCCTCCAGAGATTGTCTCTCTATACAATTGCAGACAATTTTTACCCAAATTCTTGTACACTTTAATGATAACGGACTAAGCATTACTGTGGCTTTGGATATATTCATAAATATCAATTGGGCAATCCTTTGAGGTATTATGTCTTTGTTATTTGACCTTTACTGGGTTAATATAAAATTCTGATACCAATGGTGTAATGTAAATGGTTAGATGCGAATTATGTCCATATAACATAGTTGTGGTTTCATGCGAATGATAGACCTGGCTAATCATAACATATTTTAAGGGTGTCTAGTTGGTCTTGCGTCGAATTACACTTGTTCCTACAGCGAGTATCTGTCATTATTTGGAGGTGACAGGTTCGAATACGGTTGGTAACTATAACTTTCAATGTTTATGTTGTCTAGTGTGTCCTCTAATCACTGCCTCTGTTCTCACTATGAGTGCCAAATAATGCATATGCATTTATTTATGAATTGTATTTCATATATTCAGTTTGACGTCTCGAGGTGTGCGAAGAAGACGGGGAAGTAGACTATAAAAAAGAGAGAAAACAGTGTTTTGTGATCATATAATAAGCAAGGAGTCAGTTGAGAACACCATGGCGGCTGGAGAAGTCAGCAGTAGGAGAGGCAAAGGAAGCTCGAGAGAAATGATGCTTGAGGTGTAAGACGATGTCCTGAATCAATATCAACAATCCAGTTGACCCAGGACACTAATGACCGAAATCTACGGAAAGACATGAATTTTACAAAGTACATGATGATCGCGGAGGTGGTGGTGGTGGTGGTGTTGATGATAATTATACAGATAATGATGATGAACTCATGCGTAGTTCACATAAATATCAGTTTACGGGATAACCTTCAAGGCCGCTAAAATAGCACCGGAAATGCATTTACAGATATTGATGGGAAAACATAGTAGTTGAGAACAGCAGTAGAAATTAGAGGAAATTATAGAATATTAAATTTAAAGTCTATTGTAACCACGTGATTCGATCTCCGTCCTCCAAGTATTACATGTACTTTGACGCACGGCCAACTAGGTACCCTTAATCACAGTATCTTATAAAAGTCAGTATAGGCATATGGGGTTGCGTGTGTTGTGTGGCAGTTATGCTTAAAATAGTATGTGATAAGAAATGTAAGATTCTAAATCAAATTAATCCATCTTATCATGTAAAACGCGTTCAAGATTTATTAGGAATGCCATCCAATTTGCTTTGTTAAGACGAAAATTGTTTTTCTTTTTATTTAATGTGTATTTCTTCAGGGTTGCTTTTTTAAATGTGAAGATGATCAGAGCGTATGTCCTCTACTATTTCCCATTTTGCATTAGTCACATCTTTAGTGGCTATGGTTAGGCTTTTAGCTGGGTCCTGGTGTTCACTGCAGGGGCTAAGTCTAGATATTAATCTATCATTTAATAATTTTTTATTTTCAATAAAATCAGCTAACAGCTGTCTTGACTTCTCATGTTAGTTTCCCCCCGAGTTGTGTGGTAAGAGTTCATGTCTCCAGGAATATTGTTTTAAAAATGCTCCGGTATACTGCATTCACAGTCTCCGTGGCGAAAGAGAAAGGATGCGGTTCGTGATCCCGCATACCCGCTTTCGAAACACAGCTGCACGCGATTTGGCAGCAGACAGCGTTGTGCTGGTTATTTGCGATATGATATGGGTGTCGGCCGTTCAGAAAGCCATGGCAAACCACTGAAGGTAAACTTGCCAAGATATCAACAACAGCAAAACATGTTGGTATGGACTGCTCACGTACTGTAAAGCATATGCAACTAAATAACTGCATTCAAAATATGTGAAATATATCCCCATTAGCACTATATATGTCCGGTCGTGTCTTCCCGTGGCCATAAGGAAAGTAAACTGAAGTTACACTACAACATACTAAACATGTCGTAAGAGGCCATTGAGAATTGAGATTAGCTACCTTATCATGTACAACATATTAGCTACAAAAAAAAAAATTAATATTGAATAAGAGAGTGGCTAGAACACCAGACTCTCCTTCGGGAGACTCGTGTTCGATCCCCCGGTAAGGTGTGGGATTTTGTTTTCTATCGGGGGGAAAAAGAAAGTCCTAACCTGTACAGTTCGCGGCGACTGCACTAGCCAGGCGGCCTTAATACCTCAGTCTCAAAGACCCCTCTGCCATACACCGCAAGGTACTATATTGGCAGTAAATGACAGTTTTATGACAGAAAGTCTACACAAGTTTGGCTTGAGTTGGTTGAAAGCCTATGCTACTCTGGAAGATGAAAGGTAGAACAAGAAGAAGACTAGATGAGATTATATCATTGGTGTTATTTCTCTGTCTATAGAGCCGGCTCTGTGGTGAAGGGCTTATAGAGGCAATTCGTAATCCCGCATACCGCAATCGAAACACAGCTGCGGGAGATTTGGCAGCAGACTGCCTTCCGTTTGTTTTCATACAGTGATATGAGTACTAGTTGCTCAGAAAGCAATGGAAAAAAAATGAATGTAAACTTGCCAAGAAGTCACACACAACAATAACAAACAAACAACAACAACAACAGAGAAGCCAGGGTTAACTGTGACGTCCTTTAAAAGATATGCAACTAAATTTTTAAAACTATCTGTAGAAATATTAATATCCGGCACTCTTCCGAATTGCGGTCCCAAATAGTTCCGCAGTGAATACGTGATTTAGTATATCTTACAGAGCCTCAATGGGTCAAAGGTAATGGGTCAAAGGCAATGGGTCAAAGGCAAATCTACGTGATGTCATCGGGACTGACTACATGACATATTTTTGTTAAACTTTCGTCGTGTTCTCAGTGGCATAGTGGTAAGTATCTCCGCCTGTAACGCAGGAGACCGTGGTTCGATTCCCCACAGGCGAAATGTGGTAATTTTTTTTTCAATTTTCATAAATTAATTAAGCGAAAGCGACAAGAGAACTAAGTACACAGACAGTTATTCGGCATATTGACAAATTTAGCTAACTTTTGATTGCCTTTTTTTAATATCAATTTTATTTTATATTGTTAGAAGATTTTACTCAATGAAGAGATCCTTTATATCGTTTTGTTTACGTTACTTTATTTTTTTGTCTCCGTGGGAGTCTCTGTGGTGAAGTGATCAAGCCGTTTGACTCGTGCTTCGAAGGTTGTGGGTTCGATTCCGGGCCGCGCTCTTCGGTTTACGAGTTAAATGATTCAGAGACTCCTGTGGGTCGTCGCTAAAAAAAGCTACGGCGTTCGTGCTTTGTGCGACGCTTTCCGCGCTGCGGGAAGAGACCGAGCCATATGGGATAAACCCGGTGCAATGAAGTCGACCTTGTCGACTTTTAAGCGACTTTTTTTTAAAGCCTTTTAAACGCTTATTTTGCTGATGATATTCGCTCGACACCACCGCACCAGTCCATCCAACATCATTTCTGTTAGCCTCGATCGTTGGGCGGCGCTTACCAAACCCGACACCCCACATTGTGCCAATGGCTTCGGGCGGAAGAACGCAATTGGGAGGGTACAAGCCTTACCCTGGTGCGAGGAAATGCAAGCTAAAGACAAAATGTCATGGCAGGGCAGACCAGGTCCTAAGCCTTGGTTGGCAGCTGGTCTAGGATCGTAGCTCCGACAGGCGGACAGTTAGAGCATT
Organism: Cepaea nemoralis; assembly: GCA_014155875.1. Taxonomy (NCBI): domain Eukaryota; kingdom Metazoa; phylum Mollusca; class Gastropoda; order Stylommatophora; family Helicidae; genus Cepaea; species Cepaea nemoralis. Next base: position 747,131 of record JACEFZ010023382.1, read on the forward strand.
GCTTTGCTGATCCGGCAGCTTCTGCAGCTTGTCTTGTTCCAGATGTAGGGGTGTTACCTTTCCTCTGGAGTGAACTAGGCAGGCCGAGAGAGGGATCATGCTGCATGGGCAACACATGATCTCTATATTTTAGCCCAGGCGTTGTGCTATGGAACGTGTTCACATGCAGCCACTGTGAACAGACATTTGCAGCGCAAATTGGCCTTATCAGTCACATGCGATACAGCCTTAGGTAAAAGTTATTATGCCTTTTTAAAGCACAAACTATCGTCTGTCAAGACGGTAAGGTGCCAATGAGATTATATATATATATATATATATATATATATATATATATATATATATATATATATATATATATATATATATATATATATATATATATGTTGTTTGTCCATCAAGAATGATGATGACCATTCATTTCATCCAGTGGGGTTGAAGGTGTGGAGCCGTGGGTTCTAAGATGGCTGATAAGGCCTATTTTGGCTCGAAATGTTCTTTGACAATGTGGGCAAAGAATGCTTGACGTCACTGGAGGAGGATTTCCTGCAGTGGTTTTTCTGTCCTGCCTTTTCTTCACAGCTCTTGCAGTCCTGGTTGCCTCACATATGACTGCACCTTTGCGCAATGATGCACGCCACGAATTTCGGTCTCTGGCTGCAGCCTCCCAGGTGTCATGATGAATTCCAAAAGCATTCAGTGAAATTTTCAGAGTGTCTTTAAAACGTTTCCTCTGGCCACCTTGGGAGCGTTTACCACAACGCAGTTCGCTGTAAAAAATTCGTTTAGGGAGCCTGTGATCTGGCATGCGAGTCAAGTGACCAGCCCAGCGAATCTGATTCTTCATCAGTAGAGTGTGGATACTGGGCATGGATGCTCTTTCTAGGACTTCAGTGTCTGGAATCTTGTCTTGCCATTTAATCTTAAGTAGCTTCCTTAGGCAGACTGTGTGGAAGTGGTTTAATTTCCTAGCGTGTCGCTGATAAACAGTCCAGGTTTCACAAGCATAGCAGTGTGGATAATACAACTGCTTTGTAGACTTTTAGCTTTGTTTGCAGGCTTATTCTAGTTCTGTCCCATACATTCTTGTACAGTCTGCCAAAGGCTGCACTGGCCTTGGAGATTCTTGCATTCACTTCGTCATCGATTGTGGCAGCTTGTGACACGGTGCTGCCAAGATAGGTGAATTTGTCCACAACACTTAGTCTACGATCATTCACTTTGATATTCGGCACAGTGTGATTATTCCCTGGAGCTGGCTGGTACATAACTACAGTCTTCTCCAAGTTGATATTGAGCCCAAAGTTGGCACAGGCATGTGAGAAAGCTGAAACATTATGTTGCATGTCCGCCTCTGAGTTGGCGTATAGAGCGCAATCATCAGCAAACAGGAGCTCTCTGACGGTGCCGCTGTTAATTTTGGTTTTAGCTTTCAGCCTTCTGAGATTGAATAACTTTCCATCCATACGGTAGTTGATGTCTATTCCAATGTCGTCGTTCTCGGAGGCATTTATCAACATGGCTGAAAACATGAGGCTGAACAGTGTTGGTGCCAGAACACATCCTTGCTTCACTCCATTGGTGACAGGAAAGGGTTCAGACAGTTCACCATTTTCCTGTACTCTTGCTTGCATGCCGTCATGAAATAGCCGCACTATTTGGACAAACTTTCGTGGACAGCCATATTTTGCCATAATCTTCCACAGTCCTTCTCTGCTGACTGTATCAAAAGCCTTGGTAAGGTCAATGAAAGTGGAGAACATTTCGCACTTCTGTTCCTGACATTTATCTTGCAGTTGCCTTGTAGCGAAAATCATGTCAACAGTTCCACGTTCTTTTCTGAAGCCACATTGACTCTCAGGAAGAAGACCTTGATCGAGATGGGCTGTGAGGCGATTGAGAAGAATTCTGGCGAGTATCTTCCCTGCAATTGAAAGCAAGGAGATGCCTCGGTGGTTGTCACAGGATTGGCGGTTTCCTTTACGTTTGTAAAGGTGGACTATTGACGCGTCCTTAAAATCTTGTGGCATGGTCTCTTTCATCCATATGTTTGTGAAGACTTGGTGAAGCTGCTCTGTTAGGACCGGCCCACCTGCCTTGTATATCTCTGCTGGGATGGAGTCAGGACCAGGTGCCTTGCCGCTGGAGAGTTGCTGGATGGCTTTGTTTATTTCCACTATGGTTGGCAGGTCATCAAGAGTCTCATTGGTGGGAACTTGAGGAAGGCAGTTGATGGTTTCATCATCGAAGAAGGAAGTTGCATTTAAGATTTTGCTGAAATGCTCTGCCCAGCGTTGGAGGATTTCTTTCTTATCGGTGACCAATGTTCCCCCATCTGCACTGAGGAGGGGAACTATGCCTGGTGATGAAGGACCATAGACCGCTTTCAGTGAGTCATAGAAGTTTTTCATATCGTGTCTGTCAGCAAAGCCTTGAATTTCATCAGCTTTGCTGCTCAGCCAGGAGTCCCGCATGTGCCGAAGTTTCTGCTGCACTACTCTCTGAATGTTCTTGAAAGCATCTTTTTTTGATGTTGACTTTGGGTCATTCAAATGTGCCTTGAGGAGAAGATGTTTCTCGGCCAGCAATTGGTTGATGTCTTCGGAATTTTCATCAAACCAGTCTTTATGCTTTCGGGGGGGCTGGACCCAGGATTTCCATAGCAGTGTTGTAAATTGTGTCCTTTAGGGCTCTCCATTCTGTTTCTGTATCCTGTTTAGCTTCAGCATAGGGCTTGAGGCGGTCTTCCAGCATATTTTCAAACGACTGCTGCATTTTCTTGCTGTTTAGGCGGGTGACATTTAGCTTTGTTTGCATTTTCGCCCCTTGAGGACGCCGTGGTGGCCTGATGTGGATGTTCATTTTCGAGACAATGAGACGATGGTCTGTCCAACATTCGGCACCACACATGGATTTTGTCACTCGAACGTCTTGTCTGTCACTGCTCCTGACGATGACATAGTCAATGAGGTGCCAGTGTTTCGAGCGAGGGTGCATCCACGATGTCCTATTTCTCATGGGGAGACGGAAAATTGTGTTCGTAATCAGGAGATCATGTTCGGCACATGTCTGAAGGAGGCGGAGTCCATTGCTGTTACAATTTCCGACTCCATGCTTTCCAATAATGCCACTCCAAGAGGTGGTGTCCGTGCCTACTCTGGCATTGAACTCCCCAAGGTGTATAAGTTTGTCTCCTTTGGGAACAGATGTTAATACATTGTGCAGGTCCTCATAGAACTTGTTCTTGACATCATCTTCGTTGGTCATAGTTGGTGCGTAGACACTCACAATGGTTGCGTGCTTCCTTCCATTCAGCAGAGGCAACTTCATGGTCATGAGCCTGTCGTTTATAGCCTTTGGAAATCCAGCTAATTTGCCGACCAGGGCCGACTTAATGGCAAATCCCACACCAGATTGGCGTCTTTCCTCGCTTTTCCTTCCACTCCATAAAAATGTGTAGCCGGCACCAATTTCACAGATTTGGCCTTCTTCTGCAAGTCGTGTCTCGCTCAAGGCTGCAATGTCGATGTTGTACCTGCCCAGCTCTCTCCCAATCAGTGCTGTTCGTCTCTCTGGACCCGACGCGCCGTCTCTGTCAAGTAGGGTGCGTACATTTCAAGTTCCAATTGTTAAAGGAATATGGTTTACTCTTTTAGCTTTGCTTGTTTTATCTTTCTTTGTATGTCGACCGCAGTTAGGGTACCCACCAACCGCGGCTAGCTGGTTAGGTAGTGATGAAGCAGACAATGTTTAGGGCACCTTTTCTAGCCCCTCCCTCATGCTATGGAGGTGAGCAGTGTGTTCCTATAGAGGGCTGCTCAGTCGCTCAGGGGGCTGCCGAATCCCACTGCTGCTCCGGTCAGTAGAAGACGACCATATGGCCTGAGCCGCCTGTGTGCAGGTCTGCGACTACGGCTGCCAGCGTACCCACGCCTGCCGCTTTGCCGCTCGCCCATCGCCACAGGGCTTGAAGGTGATATGTGACGTTGGATGAAGAATGACTTGCGCGATGACTTGGATTAAAGTGAGGAAGAGTTGCGCAATTCGTCGACCTCACTCTCTCGCCTGAGTCCATCTGAGTCCAGTGGCAAGACAAGTCGAGACGATTGGAGGCGAATACAGGTGCAGTGGATGACCAGGGCGCTCTACGTGCCTTGCCGTGCTCATTACGTTCCACAACGCTTTGCAGGTAAACGCCGTCTTGCCCGTTGAATCAGGAATGATTTCTTCTGGGCAGTCTGCCGAATCCTGTCTTCACATGCTGGGTAGGCATACCCTAGTTTACCTCTTGGTTTGACACCAAATCGGATACCCATTCCTGGTTTAGCCAGCCTCTCACAGCTGTTGCCCGGGGGTGGCCGCTGTCGCATGCTGACAGCTACTAGGAGCCACAGGCACGAGCTGGGTGTCAGACTTGGACCAGTGGGGGATGGGTCCTGAAAGGACATGAGAGCCATCCTTACCAAAGGTGCTACCAATCCATCCATCCATCATGTGCCATGCCGGTAAGCGTGGGCGGTCATGTTCTGCCATCTCACTCGATCAACAGAGTCGTGGATCAGTTCCGTGTTTCTGTCTCGACCATGCCACAAGGCCAAGCCATCCAGATACTTGTTTCTAGGTCTTCCCCTTGGTCTGTTCCCCTCGATCTTACCAGTTGTAACCAAGTTCTCCAAATCATTTCTTCTCATAACATGCCCAAAAAATTGTGACTGTCTACGTCTAATGTCTCTGATCAGTTTACGATCTTCATTTGTTTCTTGAAGGACTTGTTCATTGGTCTTTCTGGCTGTCCATGGTATTCTTTGCATTTTCCTCAGAAACCACATCTCTACAGCCATCAGATGTTTTTCAGCATGACTTATATATATATATATATACTAGCTGACCCGGCCCGGCTTCGCCCAGACCCTGGCGGAGATATGTCTGTCTGTCTGTCTGTCTGTCTGTCTGACCCGGCCCGGCTTCTCCCAGACCCTGGTGGGAGCATCTCATTTAATTCATATAATTAGTCATAGAAGTTCCCGTTCAAGACTATCTATCTGTCTGTCTGTCTGTCTGTCTGTCTGTCTGTCTGTCTGTCTGTCTGTCTGTCTGTCTGTCTGTCTGTCTGTCTAATCATTTATTGGTTGCAGTTAGAACAACCTTAGGTAAACGAAGACCAACTTACAAAAAGTATTAGAAAGAGCACTTGAAAGATCTTTACATCTTCCCCCAACAATTAACTTGGGTAAATGGAGCGGCGGCAGCAGCAGCAGTAGAAGAAGAAAAAGGAGGAGTAGAGGAAGGAGGAGGAAGAGGGAGGTGGAGGAAGGAGGAGGAGGGAAGAAGAGGGAGGCGGAGGGAGGAGGAGGAGACAGGAGTAGGAGGGAGGAGGAGGGATTAGGAGGAGGAGGGGGAGGGAGGAGGGAGGACGATGAGGGAGGAGGAACGAACGAACGAACGAACAAACTTTATTTTAAAAGGGTAACAAATTGGGCACGCAGGCCCGTCTTACATTCGGCCCTTTCAATCACTCATCTTTCATTCATCAAATGTGCATGTTACATTAACATAGGGGAAAAAACATTGTCAAATGGAGTTTGTAAGCATTAACAATGCATATTACGCATGATACATTCACATGAGGAAAAAAAAACATTATCAAATGAAAGCTGTAACCATAAACAGTGCATATTGCCATGTTGTGAGACACATGCCCCACCCACCCTCATATCCCGCAGCCACCAACACATCCCCGACCCACCAAACCTCCCCCACCTACCCACACATACCTCCACACACTCACACAGAACCAGGCGAACATACATGCCGCCACATATCCACTGATCTCCCACCCACACACATTTCCCCAAGAAGAAGAAGAAGAAGAAGAAGAAGAGGAAGACGAAGAAGGAGAAGAAGAAAAAGAAGGAGGAGGAGGAGGAGGGGAAGCAGGAAGGAGGAAGGAGGAAGCAAGAAGAAGGAAGCAGGAAGGAGGAAGGAGGAAGGAGGAAGCAAGAAGAAGGAAGGAGGAAGCAAGAAGAAGGAAGGAGGAAGCAAGAAGAAGGAAGGAGGAAGGAGGAAGGAGGAAGCAAGAAGAAGGAAGGAGGAAGCAAGAAGAAGGAAGGAGGAAGCAAGAAGAAGGAAGGAGGAAGAAGAAGGAAGAAGAAGGAAGAAGAGGAAGAGGAAGAGAAAGGAAGAAGAGGAAGAGGAAGAAGAGGAAGAGGAAGAACAAGGAAGAATAGGAAGAGGAAGAAGAAGGAGGAAGAAGAAGGAAGAAGAAGAAGACGAAGAAGAAGAAGAAGAAGAAGAAGAAGAAGGAAGAAGAAGAAGAAGAGGAAGAAGAAGAGGAAGAAGAAGAAGAGGAAGAAGAAGAAGAAGGAAGAAGAAGAAGAGGAAGAAGAAAAAGGAAGAAGAAAAAGGAAGAAGAAGGAAGAAGAAGAAGAAGGAAGAAGAAGAAGAAGAAGAAGAAGAAGAAGAAGAAGAAGAAGAAGAAGGAAGAAGAAGAAGGAAGAAGAAGAAGAAGAAGAAGAAGAAGAAGAAGAAGAAGAAGGAAGAAGAAGAAGGAAGAAGAAGAAGAAACCACCACACACACATACCCACACATCCTGCACCTATCCACACACATATCCCGCACTCTCACAATTTTCCCCACCCACCCACCCACACACACATCAGCCAACCTACACCCACCCACCCAATATTTGCCATCTCTCAACTACACATCCCAACCTATACACACATCCCCACCCATAAACACATCTCCCCACCTGCCCACACATATCCCCCACCAATAACCCAAAATCACACACCTCCCACCCACATATACCCCACAAACACACATCCGCCGCTCACACACATCTTCTCACAATTACACACCTCCCCCACCCATACACTCATCTCTCACACACATCCACCCACTCACGTACACATCCATCAACCACTCACACACACACATCACCCACGTGCCCATCAACACATGTATCTCTCGTCTACCCTCCCACCCACACATACCCCAACCACCCGGCCAAACACACATCCCCCATCCTCGCATGCATCCTTCAATCACCTGCACATCCCACATATCCCCCACATCTCCCCTCCCACACAAAACTCCACCCATAAACGCATTCCCCCCACACACACATCCCCCACAAACATTCCCCATACACATCTCCGCCCACACATCTCCCCACCCACTCACACATCCTCCACCTACAAAGATCCTCACCACCCACACATACATCCTGCACCTACTCACATTTACCCCATCCACACTCACACCCACACAGACATATCCCATTCACAGACACCCCTCACACCGATTACACACCCATCCCTCAACCCACACAATCTCCTACACACCCATTCACCCACCCAAACACACACTCCCTACCCACACCCCTCCCAACCCACCAACACCCACATACTTCCAACTATCCTCTCAAATATCCCTCCCCCCCCCCCACACACACACACACACACATATCCCTCACATACACATACATCCACACACACACACACACACACACACACACATATCCCTCACATACACATACATCCAACACCGACTACAAATCCCTTCACACATCCGCACATCACCCATTAACCCATACACATCCCCCACATACAACCCCTCCACACATACATTCCCCACATCCCCACACACACCCATATCCCTCACATACACACTCATACACAAATCCTCACATCTAGACACATACATGATGCCTCACATGATCACTGAAACTAATAAGAACAAACTCCCACACTTTACACACAATTGAGACAATGACGATTGTCGTGAGAATTCTCGCAATTGCAAGAAGTGGAGAAATAATTTTACATATACATTATGTAGCGTAAACTTTAGTGATGCAATTGAACTCTCTCTCTCTCTCTCTCTCTCTCTCTCTCTCTCTCTCTCTCTCTCTCTCTCTCTCTCTCTCTCTCTCTCTCTTTGCTCTCTCTCTCTCTTGCTCTCTCTCTCTCTCACACATGTACATACACACATTCACATACAAAATACACACGCAAATACACACATATACCCACGCACATACACACACCTACACACATCCATATACTTACGCACACGTACTCACATAACACCCGAAGATACACTCCCTCGCATACAATGCATGCATGCACACTTACACACACAATGTGGTGGATGGGTGGAGGCATGTATGTGTATCTGGGTTGTGTGTGTGGTTGGGTGGGGGAGTTGGGGTGAATGGGGGATGTGTGGGTGGGTGGTGGATGTGTCTCATAACATGGTAATATGTATTGTTTATGTTTACAAAATTCATTTGACAATGTTTTCTAGTTATATTTGGTCTCTGACTCAGATCCCTGGGTTCAACTCCATACTTGTAGGTCAGCATGGCCGAATGGATAAGAACACGTGTTCTTAAACATCCGGTGTGCTGATGCCGAGGTAAGGGGCTCAACCCCTACACCGGGCAGTTTGAACAAAATGCTGACCTATCGTCCTTGCTTGGAGATGTAAATTACAAGTACCTCTGAAGTCGGAGTGCATTCACTTGATGGCAAGGGACACTGTTAATAGGGGAAGCTAATCCACATGCAAAGTTCATTCCAGCATTACTTGAAATAGTGTGTATGGACTACGCTTGAGTTCAAAGTTCAGTCCAATGCATGAATATGTATTGTGTATGCACTACACTTGAGTTCAAAGTTCAGTCCAATGCATGAATATGTATTGCGTATAGACTACGCTTGAGTTCAAAGCAAGGGAGCGCAAATAAAAAATCATGCTTCAGAGAATGTTCAATCAGACCCACAGCAGCCTGGTGACAATGATAATGATCAATCAGACCCACAGCAGCCTGCTGACAATGATAATGATCAATCAGACCCACAGCAGCCTGGTGACAATGATAATGATCAATCAGACCCACAGCAGCCTGCTGACAATGATAATGATCAATCAGACCTACAGCAGCCTGGTGATAATGATCAATCAGAACTACAGCAGCCTGCTGACAATGATAAGATCATCAGACACAGCAGCCTGCTTGAAAATGATAATGATCATCAGACCCACAAGCAGCCCTGCTGACAAGATAAGATCAATCAGACCCACAGCAGGCTGTGACAATGCACTGTCAATCAGACCCACAGCAGCTGGACAGTAATGATCAATCAGACCCACAGCAGCCTGCTGACAAGATAATTGATAAATCAGACCCACAGCAGCCTGGTGACAATGAAATGATCCATCAGACCCACAGCAGCCTGTGACAATGATAATTGATCAATCAGACCCACAGCAGCTGCTGACAAGATAATGACAAGCAGGACACAGCAGCCTGCTGACAATGATAATGTATCAATCAGACCCACAGCAGCCTGCTGAACAATGATAATGATCAATCAGACCCACAGCAGCCTATGCTGACAATGATAATGATCAATCAGACCCACAGCAGCCTGGTGACAATGATAATGATCAATCAGACCCACAGCAGCCTGCTGATAATGATCAATCAGACCCACAGCAGCCTGGTGACAATGATAACGATCAATCAGACCCACAGCAGCCTGGTGACAATGATAACGATCAATCAGACCCACAGCAGCCTGCTGACAATGATAACAATCAATCAGACCCACAGCAGCCTGCTGACAATGATAATGATCAATCAGACCCACAGCAGCCTGCTGACAATGATAACGATCAATCAGACCCACAGCAGCCTGCTGACAATGATAATGATCAATCAGACCCACAGCAGCCTGCTGACAATGATAATGATCAATCAAACCTACAGCAGCCTGCATCAATATATGAATTTATATCTCGAAATTGTGGCACAAAAGTTGTAAATATTGTCCGAAAACATGTACTTTGTGACTGTGGCGGCACTGAAATTCTGCTAAATAAGTGTTAAACACTGTACGACTAGTGCCGCCTTGGTATCTTTGTTTCCTTTTTACTTGCATCCACAACCCTTCAATTGTTTGTGTGTGAATGTCACTGTGTATAGGGTCAACAAAGTTATTGGCATGAACAACTGCATGATCGTAGATGCCATGGTTTAGTTGACCTACGTTGTTGTAGCCTCGCCAGGCATCGGTGACAATGGTCGTTCCTGGTAAGACGTGATCACTTATAATGCGCTCCAGTGTTGTCGTATCTCGCCTTTCCACAACTTCCAACCAGCAACGACCACTACCACGTTCAACCAGGCCAACTACCCATTGACCACGACGAAAGTGACCACGGTGGTACTTTCGGTGGAAAAAAGTAGCTCTCGTCAACTTCAACGACCACTGACTGTTCCTGAGCATCAAATCCTTCCAACAGTGGATTGTTACGCAGCATCCAGTTGTAACACTCTACCCGAGCTGATGGTCTGCCTGGCATTATAATATTTCTTTACATCAAGTAGAAACAAGTGTATTGAAAGCCTCTGTATCAGTATCTCGGTATCTCCGTATTTATTTACATGTAACTAAGGAAGTAGTCAAAACGGAAGTAATCACACAATGAGGTCCTGTAAGGGATTCTTATTCACTACATTCACTGCGGAACTATTTGGGACCGGAATTCGGAAGAGTGCCCAATTATCATATCATTAACTCATTAAGGCGATGCTAACCTGAAAAAATATAGATTTTTTGTCAATTTGGCAATTTTTGGAATAGTTCATTTTTAACCACCTTATCATGTCTTCTATCAGATCCAGTACTTGTTTTTGTTTGAAAACTGTTATTTTAATGCAATATTCATATTTTACTGAACCCACCTTAGGTGTCAAATTGTCTACTTATTGAAAATTGTTACGAAATTGACTGTTTTTAAACCCTAGCAACGATATATCCTGATCCCCCTACACGCCCTTGTAAGGTATCATTGGAACCGTCCAGATCTTCCGTAACTGTTCGTGATTCTTCGAGTTCGTGAAATCAAAAACTTTTCTGTGTAAAACAGTTTGTTTCGGATCATTAATCTTACGGAAACTTCCATATATGGAACATGTCGCAAAATGGCAAGTAATGCGCCGTCCCCGATGGCTGAAACTTATCATGTGGGTTTCCAAGATGGCCGATTTGTGGTGTTTACACTTCGCGACGATGTTTATCATTGAGGACAGATCGACACGCATTCAAAAATGCCTCGTTACAAGAAATTTAACATCCAGTCATCTACTCAACGTAAGATATCTCTTAGACTACACCTCTGAAATGCTCGTAAGCAGCGAAAAGCCTACCCGAACGTCATGAATGGTACAGACAATTTTGAAAGCGACCCAGCTAAAGTGAAGTCACACGCCACTTCTTCCAAATCACAGTGTTTTGACAGAGAATCTGAATGAATCAGTGCCATGGTGATCTTCTCAAAGTTGTGGAAGTGACTCTTTTCTTACCCGAAGCCATTTTATAAGAGATACGTATAAATAGATGACATCCACTAGCAGCAAGTATGCTTCTGGTGGCGACAATGGATACCGAAAACGGGAACAAAAAGCAATAGTTTTTTTCTCTGAAACCGTGAAGTATAACTATTTTCGACAGGCTCACGCACAACGGTCAGGCATAACTCTACATGACAATGATGTGCTAGATATTAGTGTCAGCTTTGATGGCACTTGGCTGACCAGAGGCCACACATCCCACATTAGAGTTGCCAGTTGGCTGTACAGTGGATGTTTTTACAGGACTTTTTGTAAAGATGCCCATATATTGTTATGTCCACATATTGCCAGGTATTTGAAACCACTGGCAAGACACTTTCCAGAGACAAACCAGATGAATTTGATTTGAAGCATGGAAGGCAGAACATCTTCCCAACTGTGATAACAATTTCACAGGATCTGCTGTAATTATGGAGGTGGAGGCTGCAAGAGTGTTGTGGTGATGGTCTGTGGCCCGTCATAAGCTTTGCTATACGTCAATACTTTCAGATGGTGACACCAAACTATTTGCAGATCTTACCAAGATCAAACCATATGGGGATGACATTCAGATAGAAAAAGAGGAGTTATCAACCATGTCAGTAAACGCCTTGGAACAGCACTCCACAATGTTGTTGCTGACTGCCGAAAGCAAGGTGTGACCCTAGGAGGAGGCGGTAAAGGTCAGCTTACACAAAATGCCATCAGTAAGCTGACAATTTATTACATTAGGGCCATAAGAAACAACACAAGTGTAGAGTCCATGAGGAAGAGTGTTATGGCTTCTCTGCATCACTGTTTTTCAACAGACAAAAGAACACGTCATGAAATGTGCCTAAGTGGAGAACAATCTTGGTGTTTTTTTTTTTCAATCTGCACTGGCTAAGCATCAGGTCCCATGTCCTCATGACAAGATGATACACACATGGCCCAACCGTGACAAGCTTGAGAAATATCTTTTGCCAATTTATGAAAGGCTGTCTAACACGAAACTACTAAGTAGATGTGTGTCAGGACAAACTCAGAATTCAATTGAGTGTTTACACAGCTTGATATGGGCTCGATGCACTAAAGACAACTTTGCCTCACTCAAGCGCGTTCGGTTTGCTGTTGTAACTGCAGCAAGAGAGTTCAACTTTGGAGCTGCTGCCCAAGACACTGCCCAGATTTATGGACTTCCTACAGGCCTGCATATGCAGAGACTAGGAACATCTAGGATGCAGAAGCAAGTAAGACATATTCTGAAGTACGAGAAGGACAAACAAACTAAAAGACGCGATACTGTACAAGTCGCCAAACTGAAGAGACAAGGTGAGCTGCGTGCCTTGGAGGGAGGTCCTGCATATGCAGCAGGATCATTCTAAATCACAGGTACAGTTTTAAACTGTTTGTCAGTGTAAAATAAAAAAATTTATTACTAAAATATTTATTTTAACATTTAAAAAAAAAAAAAAAAAAATTATATTATAAGTTATAAGGAAGGTAAAGGAGGAATGTGATATTGGAGGAACATCCAAGCTGCTTGGTTATGCAGATGATATAGATATTATAGGGCAAAGTGAACAAAATACATTGGAAATATTGACTCACTTAAAGGAAAAAGCCCAACAGATGGGGCTGGTTATCAACCAAGATAAGACAGAATATATGGTAATTTCAAGAGACGGAATGGCTAAAAACTATGGCCACATACAAATAGATAATATGACCATTAAAAGAACGGAAACATACAAATACCTGGGTACAATCTTCAACTGCTCCAACATAAGGGAAGAAATACAAACTAGAATCAACTCTGGAAATAAGATATACTATGCACTACAACATCTACTAAAATCAAAGGCGATATCTCGTAACACCAAAATCACAATATACAAAACACTGATCAGACCAGTTGTGCTGTATGGCTCTGAAACCTGGAGTACAACGAAAGGAGACGAAGCCTTGTTACAAACCTTTGAGAACCAAATTTTAAGACGCATCTTTGGACCCATTAGGGATACACAAAGTGGAGAGTGGAAAAGAAGAAGTAACAAAGACATTTATGATTTGTTTAAGTCCCCGCTAATCACTGGTATCATGAAGGCTAATAGACTACAATGGCTGGGGCATATAGAAAGAATGGAAGATAAAGGGAAACAAAACTCGCTTACACTCAGGAAATAAATGACCGTAGACCCCGAGGTAGACCAAGAAGGCGGTGGAGAGATAATACATGTACAGACCTGCAAGCACTTGGAATCAACGACTGGCAAGAGAAGGTCCACCAGAGAGACGAATGGAGACAGATTGTATTTGCAACAAAGAACCTCAATGGCTCGGAACGCTGAAGAAGAAGAAGATAAAAATAATTAGTTTTCCCCCGTTTTCTCATTTTGCCATATTTTTTACTTTGTTTCAAATTTTTTCAAAAACGGTGTGTCACTTTACAATGAAACGTGGCAGAGTTATTATTCATTGTATTATGTACATTTTGTCAAGAGCTTTTTTAAAACTAAGATATTGTTTTTGTGCAGTAGTAAAAAAAAAACAAAGAAATTGTCAATGAAAATGTGGAAATTACTTTTTAATTAAGGAGAAAAAAATGCCAAGGGATATCACTAAAAGCTTCTGACAGAATGTACATATTCTATTTCTGTACCCATATACAAAAAAATGAAGCCTGTAAATTAATAAATAACAGTTTTAGACCATATTGAAGAAATCCAATATGGCCGCTGTTTATCTTGGTTTCCATGGAACAGTGTGGCTTTCGACTAGCCCCACCCTCTTTGGAATATACTTTTCACTTCTACTAAAATATGCCTTTCGTGATCAAGATGGTGGTATATACATTCACTCACGCTCAGATGGCGGCCTTTACAATGCTCAGAGATTGAAGGCTAAGACCAAAATTAGGAGAGTACTGATCAGAGAGTTGCTTTTTGCTGATGATGCTGCAGTTACGACCCACTCTGAGGAAGAATTGCAACGTCTACTATCTGCATTCTCCAATGCTTGTTCTGAATTTGGTTTAACAATTAGCAAAAAGAAGACACAGATTATGTCACAAGGTGCACATGGGGTACCATCAATCTTTATTGACGACGCCGAACTAGAGATAGTAGACCATTTTACATATCTAGGATCAGTGGTAAATAGCAAATTATCCCTAGATCAGGAAATCAACATCCGGATTGGTAAGGCAGCAACAACAATGAACAGGTTAAGAAAAAGAGTCTGGGAGAACAGGAAGCTTACTGCCAAAACAAAAGTCCTTGTCTATCAAGCCTGTGTCCTTAGTACTCTTCTCTATGGCAGTGAAACCTGGACAACTTACTCACACCAAGAGAACAATTTAAACAGCTTTCATATGCGGTGTCTGTGAAGAATTCTTGGTATTAAGTGGCAAGACAAAATCACAAATACTGAAGTATTGGAAAGATCAGGTTGTGTGACAGTTTATTCCATGCTCAGTCTTTGTAGACTTAGATGGATAGGACATCTTAGGAGGATGGATGATGGTAGAATACCAAAGGATATCTTTTTTGGTGAATTACAGATGGGTAAGAGATCTTAGGGTCGGCCTCTACTACGATAAAAAGATGTGTGTAAGCGGGACATGATTGATACAGGCATTGATAATGCACATTGGGAGCATGTTGCCGCTGAACGTGTTGCATGGAGGGCAAACATCAGAAATGGAATAAAGACAAAGGAGAGAATTATTGCAGAAAAGTCACACACCAAGCGTTTGAGACGTAAGATGGTGCATGATGGTGGAAATGACCACGTGTTCACATGCACCCACTGTGAACGGACATTTACAGCGCAAATTGGCCTATCAGTCACACTCGCTACCGCCATAGGTAAAAGTTATTATGTCTTTTTAAAGCACAAACTATCGTCTGTCAAGACGGCAAGGTGCCAATGTAAATGGCAACCACTACGTACAAAGTTAATTTGACAGTATTTTATCAATCATCAGTTATTGGTATCAAACCCTATACCATAACAAAACAAAAATTAAATATTATAGAATATTTGCCCATTCTATTAGTTTCTCACCTCGTTCATTTCTTGTACCTAAACCGTAATTCCCCACTATATCCTCTATTAATTTTGCCAGATCCCTTCCATCTCATCTCACTTATGCCTAGTATATTCATTTTCATGTTTTCCATTTCTCTTAAAACATTGTTTAACTTTCCTAGCTCATTTAATGTCCTAACATTCCATGTTCCTACTCTAAATTTATTTAGTTTAGTTATAGTTTTAGTTTTGCCATCAGTAGCTGGATGATGGTCTCAGGGCCGGATTTAGACTTAATAAGGCCCTAAGCTATTTGAAATATGGGGCCCTTTGTAAGTCCAGATATTCTATGTCAGTGACAAATTTTCGGATACCTAGAGGGTTAAACTGAAATACAATTAAGAAGTATATTGATAGTGAAATAATAAATCTTTAACTTAAAATCATTTTTATTCATAACAAACTTAAAAATGCAAGCTCTGGTAAAAAGAAACAAAAGTTCTTTTAAAAGGCACAATTTACAAAGGCTTATTATCTAATCTCTTGAAACATGTTATAAGAATTAAGGAATTATATTAAACTAAAATATTTTCTTTCTTGCCTTTGCCAGAGCAAAGTCACTGATGACATCATCAAATGATAAACTGCGTAGTTTGTCGCTTTCTATGCACATGAGACTTGAGGGAACATAATTTATCTTGAGTCATTGTTCTAAATTCATTTTTTATCCTCTTCAGCTGAGAAAAAGATCACAACGCTACCCCTCGTAGGCTATGCTCAAGATTGCCCAATCGCCGCGACCGACGTCCGTCAATCGATGGGACCCGAACGATCAGGACTTCTCACTGGCAAGGAACACCAGGCCTCCTACTGTTCCTTGCCAGTGAGAAGTCCTGATCGTTCGGGTCCCTTCGATTGATGGACGTCGGTCGCGGCGATTTGGCAATCTTGAGCATAGCCTACGATGGGTAGCGTTGTGATATTCTGTTGTGATAATTTGGTGTGTCCAGTGTGTGCCGCGTGGTTACACACCCGCTTCACACGCGTGATCCGGGACTGTTTCCGGATCCGGTCAGGGATATGCACTACTGACGAGCTCAAACGAGGGCGAAACTCGAGTATAGTGCTTCCATATTGACGTGGATAGGCCTTGGGTTCATACCGGAATGCGATCAGCGTTGCCAGTAGTGGGTTGTGCTCAATATTTAAATTTCAAATCCCGAAACAACCACATAATCAATTGATTATTGCTCACTGGATTTAGGAGGCCTGGTGTTCCTTGCCAGTGAGAAGTCCTGATCGTTCGGGTCCCATCGATTGACGGACGTCGGTCGCGGCGATTGGGCAATCTTGAGCATAGCCTACGATGGGTAGCGTTGTGATATTCTGTTGTGATAATTTGGTGTGTCCAGTGTGTGCTGCGTGGTTACACACCCGCTTCACACGCGTGATCCGGGACTGTTTCCGGATCCGGTCAGGGATATGCACTACTGACGAGCTCAAACGAAGGCGAAACTCGAGTATAGTGCTTCCATATTGACATGGATAGGCCTTAGGGTTCATACCAGGAATGCGAATCAGGCGTTGCCAGTAGTGGGTTGTGCTCAATATTTAAATTTCAAATCCCGAAACAACCACATAATCAATTGATTATTGCTCACTGGATTTAGGAAGTCTGGTGTTCCTTGCCAGTGAGAAGTCCTGATCGTTCGGGTCCCATCGATTGACGGACGTCGGTCACGGCAATTTGGCAATCTTGAGCATAGCCTGCGATGGGTAGCGTTGTGATATTCTGTTGTGATAATTTGGTGTGTCCAGTGTGAGCCGCGTGGTCACACACCCGCTTCACACGCGTGATCCGGGACTGTTTCCGGATCCGGTCAGGGATATCCTCTATTTTATTCAAAATGTTTATGGCTTGATTTCTTGTTTCGCCTTTCTCTGTAGTATCAATATGCAGCTGATGCAATGCAGAAATTATTCCATCATAACTATCAAGTATTGCACTTGTGTAGATGATGAAAAGAAATTATATATTTCTTGAACAATTCCAAAAAAGTTTACTGCCTCTAAACAACAGTCTGCTGCTCTACCAACAAGATTCAGGGAATGACCAGCACATGGAATATACATAGCATACTTGTTAATCTTCAATATTATTTCTTGCATACCCTTGTATTTGCCAGACATATTGGCAGCATTATCATATGACTGGCCTCGACACTTACTAAAATCTATTTTGCACTCTTTTGTAAGGTAGTTGTGCACCATCTTAGCCATACTTTCCCCTGTGTGGCTACCCATCTCTAGGAAAGTTAGAATACGTTCAATAGGGAGCCCATCATCTGGTGAAACATACCTCACAATAACAGTGGGCTAATCAATATGGGACCGGTCTGGAGTGGAATCTACAGATAAACTGAAGTACCCTGCAGTTCTTAAATCATCCAAGATTGAGTCTCTTACTTTATGTGCCATAATTTGGATAAATTCATCATATATTGTTTTAGAAAGATAAGATGTGACACCTGATCCTTTATTCCTAATTTTTTTGTATATGGCTTGCTAGAAAAGGATCAAATTTTGCTATAAGTTCGAGTAATCCAAGGAAATTGCCATTGTGGGGAGAACCAAATGTTTCCTTATCTCCTCTGAAAGGTAAACCACGCTCTGCCATAGTAATTATGGCTGCCACAACTCGTTCAAGAACATTTTTCCAGTACTGCCGTTTATTATTTATCTGTTCTGCTAGCTGGCAGTCAATTGTTGAGCCACGTTTTCTTGTAAGATATGTTACCGAAGCTGTTCTATGGTCTACAGAGTTTTCATGACTTTGAACTAAATAGGTGTTGCGCCAATCACAAAATCCATCGGATGATAATGGTGTAGAAGAATTTGAAAAGAGTTTACACACGAAACAGTATACACGACCAGTTGCTGGCGAATATACTAACCATTCTCTGTAATATTTTTCACCATTAGCCCGTTTGGGATAGAACAAGCTTTTCGAGCAATATATGTCTTGGTTTGCAAAAAGCTTCTTTGATTTTTCAAATGAACCATTTGAGTGCTGACATTCTGACGGACCTTTTTCTACCCAGTATAAAATCTCATCTTTATTTAAATCACCCCATACCCCAACATCATTCTGTTTGTTTTTTGATGCTGAATCTTCTGTGCTTGTACTATTCTCTGGTTTATTAATCTTAGTATTTGTTGCTTCATTCGTTGAAGTAGATTCTATACAGCTAGATGTACCAGGATCTGTATTAGGAATAGAGTGAATATCCTGTGACTGACTCACTGTAGTAGAGGCTTTTGGTTCATCAGGCCCCTTATCTATCTTTGTTAAGAAACTATCTAATTTTGTTATCTTGCTAAGCTCTTCTTCAGCTCTCTGCTTCTTTTTCCTCTTTTGAGCTCCACTTTTATAACTTCTGGTTGACATCTTGCAAACTGTGGGCAGACAAATCAACAATGGTTCCGCCACGTCACATGAATAAAAATTATTAAATCAACAACACAAATTATCTGTAGAAATTATCTGATATTTTGTATATTATGATTCTACATCTCCAGTGTTTCAATAAAAACAGACACTAGTGTGATATTATATGCTGGAATGCCGCCATTGTGAATTTTCCAGATTGTAAAGATATAACCAGGTGGTCTCAAAAAATATTTTTTATTCACACCTCTGCATAACGAATCTTGCTAGAACCTTTATAATTGTGTGCAAAAATGGACACAGCATTCATAAATGCACAATAAAGTATAATTCTCTTGATAAGACATTATCAATACAAATAAAACTGAACCAGTCAATTAAATTTCAGCAATGGACGATGGACAAGTTTGAAAACTGACTTGACTTTCATAAATTTTAAGTCATGTAGCAAGATGAACAATAAATACAATAAATATAAAGCAACAAATTAATATGTAATAGAATTTAAACGTATATTGATATTTTGTTTAACTTGATGATCGTAAATCTTCTTGTTTATTAAAAAAAAAAAGCAGACACCAATCCAATATGCCGCGATTCCGACATTATGAATTTAATAAGAGTACACACCACAACCGTGCTCACAAAATTTTTTTTTATTCTATGTCTTCTGCATAACGAATATTGTTGAAACTCAACATTTATATGTAAAATTGGATGCGAAGTGCGCAGTCCAAAAATGCAGGTTAAATTAGCTTACCTTTGACAATAAACAAGCCAAACTATAAACTTCCTTACCTTTGTCAAACAGTGGAAAATATTCTTCAAACAATTCACTTGCAATATCTTTCAAGCATGCAGGACTGAAGAATAACCTTTTGACCCCTCGTTAAAGTTGGCATTCGCGATTTTCATAAAAACAGTTTCGTATTTATCCAATAGGAAACACGACAGGGTTATATTCGTATATTGCCCTCACGGGCCACAGGAAACAGTCTGCGGATCCGATGACCTTGAACTTTCCACACACAAAAAGGCGTCCTCCGTTAGCAACGAAATCACTAATAATACTGCAGTATATTTAAGTATACATATATGACAATTGCTCACTCGGACAATATTTTTTGGGGCCCCCACTTTCTTGGGGGCCCTAAGCTATAGCTTGTTTAGCTTATACGTAAATCCTGCACTGGATGGTCTGGTGTCACCTGTGGCTCAAGACTGTCCCTACCGGATGAGGATGTCCTAAGACAGCCATTAACGTCGTTCACTATATCTGAAATGTGTGTCGCCATGAAATCTTGGGAAGATAATGTGGTGGTTTCCCCTTGACTTCCACATTCAAATGGTGGTCTTTTAACTCTGCCTTTGACAACCATTTCCGACTGTCAGGACAAGTGAGTGCCCTGCTCTGCTCAGCTACAGAGTTGTCCACTTATTCCGGTGGATACTCGGTCCCCAGAGCTGTGTTAGCCACACCGTGGTGTTTCCATCCTCTACCACGTGGAGGTACAGTTGGAATTTTCCCTTCCTAAAGTTATGGTCTATGACCAAAACTCTCCAGTACTTTTAGAGGACGATGTCTTGTACCTAAGAAGTATGCCTATAATTAATTTTGTCAGTGAATGCCATGTTTCTGTGTGTGATTGTCTGGGGTCGCACAGAAAAGTGATCCCATATATTTTCATGTCTGTGACTGTTAAATCTGCTTTATTCTTCCACTTTCCCAGGCCTATTATTTTAGATTCCTGTAGGTTTATTTTGGCCCAACTTCCTTCGCCAAACTGTCTGAAGGTGTTAAATTTGTTCATTAAGGATGTGTTGGTTGTAGGGAGGAAAGCGGTGTTGTCTGCATAAACAATTAATTTTCGCTCTCCTAACCCTTGCATAAATGTTCCGTTAATGTTTGTGTCCTGTCTGATTGCTTCTAAGAGTGGATCTAGTATGAATACATATATATTAATCAAATGCAATAGCACTGGTAGGCTAATGTAACATCTGGAAGAAATACACCAAGCAGGTTTCAGAAAGTACAGATCTACTGAAGAACACACACACACACACACACACACACACACACACACACACACATATATATATATATATATATATATATATATATATATATATATATATATATATATATATATAACAGAGAATGTCTGTCTGTATGTATGTATTTTATGCGTTCGCGAACGGTTCATCCGATTGAGATGGAATTTTCTACACGTCTTCTTCTCATTCCCGTGCTGCCGACTGTCATAATTTGTTAGTGTACAAACAGTTATTTACTTAATATTATTTAATATTTTAATTTACATTATAATGCATGTATAGCGAGGGGACATAACTTTTAATAGCATTGCTATATATGCAAAATTGTTGCATATTTCTCAATTAGGGGGACCTTTTCGCTGCAGTTATCTACAGGCATATGTGTTATAATCCTCCTCCTCCCCTCCCCTTCTTCCTCCTCCCTTCTCCACTCCTGCCTCCCTCTTCCTCCTCTCTCCCTCTTCCTCCTCCTCCCTCCTCCACCTCCCTCTTCCTCCTTTTTCTTCTTCTTCTGCTGCTACTGTCGCCATTCCATTTACCCAAGTTAATTGTTGGGGGAAGATGTAAAGCACTTTCAAGTGCTCTTTCTAATGCTTTTTGTAAGTTGGTCTTCGTTTATCTAAGGTTGATCTAACTGCAACCAATAAATATGAATTAATTGAGATACTCCCCGCTACGGGAACGGGAACGGGAGCAGGGGCGAATATGAATTAAATGAGACGCTCCCCGCCAGGAGCTGGACGAAGCCGGGCCGGATCGTCTTTGTTGGGAATGGGAGCAGGGTAAGAATATGAATTAAATTAGACGCTCCCCGCCAGGAGCTGGGTGAAGCCGGGCCGTTTCTTCTTATTTGGGAATGGGAACGGGAGCAGGGGCCGAATATGAATTAAATTAGATGCTCCCCGCTTTGGGAACGGGAGCTGGGACCTATTATTAATTAAATTAGATGCTCCCCGCCAGGAGCTGGGCGAAGCAGGGCCGGGTCGTCTTTTTTGGAACGTGAGCAGGGGCCGAATATGAATTAAATGAGACGCTCCCCGCCAGGAGCTGGGCAAAGCCGAGCCGTGCCGTCTTTTTGGGAACGGGAACGGGAGCAGGGGTCGAATATGAATTAAATGAGATGCTCCCCGCTTTGGGAACGGGAACGGGAGCAGGGGCCGAATATGAATTAAATTTTAGGCGACAACATTTGATAATGCATCAGACAAGGTGTTCTAGAGGTTAAGGCGATGGACTGCTAATCCATTGGGTTCTCCCCAAGTGGGTTCGAATCCCATCCTCGTTGGTATGTTTTTTTATTTTTCTAAGAAAGAGGAACTTAAAGTAAAACTGGAACAAATTATGGTATGTGGGGAAATGTACAGATAGATCAGCCACTATCATGACAACAGAACGGCCAGGACAAAAGTACAAGGAAAACCAGCAAAAACATGCTGTTGGAGCAAGGTGTCTATCAAAGAGGGTTGATTTGGTGGGTGTGTGTGTGTGGGGGGGGGGGATTATTACACCAGCTTTATTTATTTCTAGCATATATAAATGACATTACAGAACATTTTACAGCCAGAGTACACACTTTCTCCTTTGCAGACAGCCATATGGTTATCTGAAGAACATATTAGTACAGCTAACGGGTCGCAGAGGTGTTTCCAAGGCACCAGGGCCGGGTTATATACTGGCCAAGACCTATTGACGCGTCCTCGACGAGCGTCCTGGGCAACAGGTCCCTTCGGGGTCCTGGCTAAGGTCAGTAGGATCGCCGATTCCTCCGAAGTCGGAGAGTGTCTGCCTGTACGGCGAGGAACCACCAGTCTGCACACCAATAAGCCAGACATGGGACAACGGATACTCACGCAAACCTCAAGTCCTGTATGACATCACACTGATGTTGGACAACAGGATGCCTTCATCCGACATACAGGACTTCGCGTTGGAGCTCAAGCCAACGAACACAAGCAAGTACAGCTAACAGTAGAATGCAGCAAGCCTTATCAGTGTTAGCGGGATTGTCAAAGTCATGGGTAATGAAGCCAAGTGCAGAAAAATTAACACGCAGTGTTCTCCCTCTCAAATAAAATACACCCTAAGCTAGCTGAATAGAAAATATATTTTGTAACAAAGAACATCCAAACTATCGTCGCTTGACTTGGAAGACAAAAACTGAACAAGAGTGAGGAAAAGAATGGCAGTCACGAAAAATATTGCTGGTACAACATAGGGAGTAGATGGGAAAATTCTCAAGGAGATATATACTGGAAGGGCAAGATCAGCACTGGAATATGGTATTACAGCTTGAGCACGTCCCTGCTGCTGAGTCAAACTTTAAAACACCACAGTCCAACAGACAGTGCTTATTTGTGAACTAAATAAAGGTTAGTTAGTTGGTTCGTTAGTTAGTTATTAGTTAGTTAGTTCGTTAGTTAGTTAGTTCGTTAGTTAGTTACTTAGTTATTAGTTAGTTAGTTAGTTATTAGTTAGTTAGTTAGTTAGTTATTAGTTATTAGTTAGTTAGTTAGTTAGTAGAGGTTCCAACTTCACGGCAACGGGTCGTCCCCATTATGCTCCGTTCCTGTGCCAGTGAATATCACACAAAATGCTCATCACTGTCCAATGTGAAAAGTGGAATAGGCAGGAGTCTCGGCAATCAAACAGCCCGCACAGGTACACGTGCATAATGCCAACACAAAATTAATCCACGAAAACCACAGTTCTTCGTCGATGGCTCGGCAGTCATCAGAAAGACCTCATTAACCCGGGTTTTCTCACATGGCTCGGTCTTTCACCGCAGGGCGACCCGCCTAAAGTGTCGCATAAAGCACGAACTCCGCAGCTTCAGCGCCGACTCCCGGGAGTCTCCTGAAAAATGCACCCGTGAACCGAAGGTATGGTTGCTTTCAATGAATACGATGGTATTGACGAGCTCCCAGAGCCGAACTTACCCAAGCCTGGGCAGTCTCCCTGGAATGAGCGTGTAGCCAAATCGTTCCATCTGAATATGAGCTTCTGTCACGGGAAAACTGCAGTTTAGTGATTCCTTGATAACTTACATATAAAACTACAATGTAGGAGGAGAATTAACAATCGTGTACTTCAGTCTGAGAGGAGGATAAATTAAAGATCATTGACCGACGGATATAAAAATAGGATACAGGTGTTCGCAGAGGTCATTGCCTGATGATCTGATCGGACGGACACGGGAAACGGGGAGATCACGTTGGGGAAAAATGAACGGAGAAGGTGATCAACGGGTTCTGACGCTTTGAAGTATTAGCGTAAGGGGAACCCAGGGAAACATCGTAACCACGGAACGAAATGAGCAACTAATCACTACGTTATTTCACTGCCTTTTGATGTGCAGGATACGTCAAGAGACGAGTGTTGAGGTATGAACATCAAACAATAACGGAGGATTGGACATTCGATATAAATAGTAGAAATTGGGTTTTCTGTTTTAGTGTGTGTTCCAAAACTGGACAGAGATATCTATTACTCCCATGTGTGGAAAAGAAATTATAGTCCCGTATTGTTTAGGGCAATGGGATATTAGTGCCGATGTGCTTAATTATTAATTTCGATTCCGGGATGATAATAGAAGAATATAAGGTAAACTAATATTAGCGTAATATTAGCATAGGGAAATAGATGTTGGTGCATAGCGTTTACCATTGCTTTCTATTAGTGAATAGTTTAGACTTTGGTGAATTCATATGTCTTATGTCAGTGTATCCTTCGAAAGCCTTTTCATTACGGCTGGAGAAGGGCACTTACATAAGTAGTATTAAGTGGCAGAAGCATATCACTTGATTTACTATACATCTCACAGGTTCCAATTCCCATCCTGACCTATCAGAGAAGATAGACCAATACGTCTTGTGTACAGAAAAAGCTTTGTTGATAAACTCAAGGCATTTCATTTGGGCGGAGATAAAATACTTCAATAAATCAAGGAAGAACATAGACAGGGTCAAATAGGGAGACGAAATAAAATATAGCCTTAAATGAACTTTGAAAAAGAAGAAAAGGATATCCAGATAACCAAAGTAACAATGAAAAAGGGAGATAATCTTGCGGAAAGCAAAGCCAAATAAAACTACATACGTTTACACTGTAGACTCATAGTGAAGAAACAATAGACAAGTCAGAACATTGATAGTCGATAGAGACAATATGCTGGACTGTGGTGATGTGGTTTTTCCGGTGTTGGATTATTAACTTCGTGAAGCAGACTCGGGTGAAGTCATAGACTTACTGGAATAGTATTACTTTATGGTGATCCAGTGGTGAACAGTTCTCTTTCGTTCAATAACGGATTTACCTCCAGACTCAAGCATACGGAACATCCAGGGTGAGACCTGTCCTGTTATATGTTGATGTCCTGTGGTTTGGCCGTGTGACTGGGCGAGATGTGATACGGAGACTAGACATTCCGAGTTCATTCTTGCACCAACAATAGAATACACTACCAACTACATATACACAGTCCATACATACACCAGACATAGTTTTTATTAATAAATATTTTATTAATTGATGAAGGAAACTGTTGTCGGAATATGTAATGAAGGAATATGAGAGAGAGAGAAAGAAAGAGATATATGGAATGGAAGATGGAAGGGAGGAGTGTAGACAAAAGTCAGTCAATAATCCCAAAAGATAATAAGCTTAAAGGTGTGCTTATTGATTCCACGTTCCTCCCGGGACGACAAGTTACATTAAATGGTGGAGCAGCGGTGTAGCAGCCAATGCTTAGTGGTACCATCCCTAGCGAGGTACCTGCATATAGGTACATTAAAAGGTAACTGCATAGCAGGGTACATGCATATTGATACCTACATATTGGGATATACCTGTAAGTATAGATAATGATGACTTTTAATGGAAGCCTGTCCAGGGGATATATGGTGCCAGTACTTTAATGTTGTGGACCGTACAGTGAGAAAGATCCAGACAGGATAATTGTGGATAGGTGTTCAAACACAGTACTTACCTGTTCACACTTTCACACGTCTACATAAGTCTTTATCCTATATCTTCTCGTGTGGTTGTGAGAGTAGTTGTGGGGTACTGTGTGATGTAATATATATCATATATATATATATATATATATATATATATATATATATATATATATATATATATATATATATATTTAAGTGAGATAAGTAGTACGTACTTACTGCCTTGGGGTCTCTTTACCCAACCTGCGGACATATCGTCTTTTACTATGGCCACTCATAAACTAGAGATGGAAGAACTGAGGGAAAGGGGTGAAGCAATGGGGTTGTCTGGACAAGCCCTATCCGAGTATATACAAGTGCTAGAAAGAGAGTGTCGTCAAGCAGAAAGAGAAGATCGAAGAGGCAGAGCTCGAGCTTAGAAGAATGGAACAGGAGGCCAAGAAACTGGAACTGGAACAGGAGGCCAAGAAACTGGAAATGGAACAGGAGGCCAAGAAACTGGAACAGGAGGCCAAGAAACTGGAAATGGAACAGGAGGTCAGGACACTGGGACTGGAACAGGACAACAAGAGGTTGCAAGCAGAGGAAGCCAACAAGATAAGGGAACATGAATACCGCATGCGAGAACTGGAGATCAAGACACAAACGAAGGGAGAAACTGACGGGGCAGAAGGAGGATCCTTTTCCCATGGTTCACTCAACATGAGTGGACACGGTTGCCATGCCATGAAGTTTCCCTTGGCGGTCTTTGATGAAAGTAAAGAGAAGATATACCAGTTTTTGGATCGGTTCGAGGCCATGGCAGTCGCTATGGGACTGGATAGAAGCCGATGGGCTCTTAATTTATCCCAGGCATTACGTGGTTCGGGGTACGAGGTCTACACACGCCTACCACCAGGACATGAAAATCATTACGAGGAATTAAAAGCCGCTTTGATGAAGCATTATGAAGTCACAGCACAAACGTATCGGAAGAAGTTTAGATCGTCTAGACGAGAGCCGGGAGAGCTATTCGCCGCCTACAGTCTGAGGCTGAAATCATATCTCCAGAAATGGATGGACTTGGCAGAGTTCAAGCGGGACTATGACAGTTTGGAAGAGCTCATGGTGGTCGACCAGATGCGACAGCAAATGTCAGAACCACTGAAGACATTTTTAGGAGAACAAGGGGCGGAACGGCTAGACGTTGTGAATAAGCTAGCGGAAAGATTCGTAGAAGTCCATGGGAAAGCTAAAGAAATCAATATACCCACCACAAAAGGCCAGGAGAAACAAGACCGAAAGAAATGTAAAAACGGGGAAGGAGAAAAAGTGGAACCTTATATAAAGGCGTCAACGGAGAGTTCAGAGAAGGTGAAGGAAGGAAACCATAACACCTCGAATTCTCCAGCTAAACGACCGTGGTCCGAGAAGTGGTGTTCAATCTGCAAGGTGCCCTCTCATGACACAAAGGACTGCAGATCAAAGCCGAAAAGTTATCACTTCGCAGCATGCCAAGTGATTCATAAGAAGGGGATCACAGACAAGGCTGAGGTCGGTGAAGAAACGCTGAACAAAGAAAGCACACGGAAAGTTTGGAAGGGAAAATGGTGCACACACTGCAGATCGAAAACACATAATACTGTGGACTGCAGATGCAAGGAAAAGGTCGAGGAGATGGAACACACTCAGGACCAAGAGAGACCACCTGTGGTTGAACTGATTGAAGTCAATGGCCAGCAGGTGGCTTGTCTCTACGATTCAGGTTTGGATGGGGAAGCTGTGATAGATGCCAGCCTGGTAAGCCCAGACCAACTTACAGGGGAGACCATAGAGATACAGCCGGCAATGAGGAGTGCTGTTACCATGACGCTGCCAATCGCCAAGGTGGAGATTAAATCCAGGTACGTCACGGGCATTATTCCAGCTGCTGTATTATCTGACTCCTTATTTCCCATGATCATTGGCACGAAATATGTCTTTTTGGGGATGCCCAAACAGCCAGCCCACAGGGGAGCAGTAGCCAGTGGATCTCAAGGGAAGGAAAAAGAGGCAGAGACACTATGCGACAACTCAGAGATAGGAGAATTGCATACTGCCCAGAGGAAGGATACTACGTTGCGTCCTTGCTACAGGAAGCTGCAAAGAAGTGCTGAGCCACCAGAATGGGGACAGTACTTTCTGAAGAATCGACTACTCTATCGGAGAGCTGGGAGGGGAGACAACCTGCACGAGCAGTGGGTGGTTCCAGAGACCCACCGTCCTCACATTCTTCAGAGTGGCGAGAATCGACATATGGGTGTCAGAGAGACCTTGCAGCAAATTTCCGGCCATTATTGCTGGCGAGGAATGACCGGTGATGTACGCCGGTGGGTGAAATCTTGTTCAGAGTGCCAGAAAGCACCACCCAACAAGTGGACTAAGAGTAAAATAGCTCTTAAAGTGGAAGACAAAGTGGAAGTGTGGGGTCCAACAGAGATCAATATACTCCAAGTAGGATGGAAAGGACCTTATCTTTTGGAAAAGGTGGTGTCCAAAAACATCTACAAAATCCGGATCGGGGAAGAACTGAAAAATCTCCCTAGAAATCTCATTAAGAAATATGAGGAGAGATCAGAGAGTAAAGCTTCGCACTTTGTGGTGATCGCAGCCAATAAGAAAACGGTTACAGTTCCAGACGAAGACCAGAGATCGCCAGTACAACATAGGAGGACCTATAGGACAGTACGTGATAGGTCAGATTTACCTAACGAAGGAAGGTGGGAAATCACACGTCAGGGAAAGGACAAGAGGGAAAACTTCACAAGTAGCCAAATTCAGAAGGGGTGGGTAACGTCGGGAAAGGCGGGAAATACACAGGACTCCAACCGAAGATTGGCTGACCAGATCCAATATCGTCCAAGATGGTCCTGGAAGCAAAAGTCCAGGAGGCTTGGGAAAGAGGACTCGATCCAACGCGGACAAGGTGGAACATCCCCAGACGCAAGGCAGGGGGGAACCAAGAGAATATGGAAACAGTGTTACAGTCAGGATGGGACAATCCGTCTGTATTGTGAGCCGTCGCTTAAGCAAGTCGAAAGGAGGTCGACAGGACGTACAGGGGAGATGTGCCAACACTAGTTTCGGTCATGAGTAGTATAGTAGGATGTCAATTAGGTCGTCTACTGGATGAGGAGGTGAGACATGTGAGGATCCAGTCATATCAGCAAAATGTGAGGTTAATAGCTACTTCGAAGAAGCTCAACGCACGGTGGATGTGATGGTAGGTGTTGCTGCAGCAGTACAACTTCACAGTGGAAGATATCACGGGTAAGGAGAATGTAGGAGCGGATTTCCTATCTAGACATCCAACTCCAGAGGAAGAGGAATGGGTTGGAGGATCATAGGAATCAAAACTACAGTGATGAAGAGTCGACGCGGTCAACTCTCTTAAGAGGGGGCCTATGTCACGGGAAAACTGCAGTTTAGTGATTCCTTGATAACTTACATATAAAACTACAATGTAGGAGGAGGGTTAACAATCGTGTACTTCAGTCTGAGAGGAGGCTAAATTAAAGATCATTGACCGACGGATATAAAAATAGGATACAGATGCTCGCAGAGGTCATTGCCTGACAATCTGATCGGACGGACACGGGAAACGGGGAGATCGCGTTGGGGAAAAATGAACGGAGAAGGTGATCAACGGGTTCTGACGCTTTGAAGTATTAGCGTAAGGGGAACCCAGGGAAACAGCGTAACCACGGAACGAAACGAGCAACTAATCACTACGTTATTTCACCGCCTTTTGATGTGCAGGATACGTCAAGAAACGAGTGTTGAGGTATGAACATCAAACAATAACGGAGGATTGGACACTCGATATAAATAGTAGAAATTGGGTTTTCTGTTTTAGTGTGTGTTCCAAAACTGGACAGAGATATCTATTACTCCCATGTGTGGAAAAGAAATTATAGTCCCGTATTGTTTAGGGCAATGGGATATTAGTGCCGATGTGCTTAATTATTAATTTCGATTCCGGGATGATAATAGAAGAAATAAGGTAAACTAATATTAGCATAATATTAGCATAGGGAATTAGATGTTGGTGCATAGCGTTTACCATTGCTTTCTATTAGTGAATAGTTTAGACTTTGGTGAATTCATATGTCTTATGTCAGTGTATCCTTCGAAAGCCTTTTCATTACGGCTGGAGAAGGGCACTTACATAAGTAGTATTAAGTGGCAGAAGCATATCACTTGATTTACTATACATCTCACAGGTTCCAATTCCCACCCTGACCTATCAGAGAAGATAGACCAATACGTCTTGTGTACAGAAAAAGCTTTGTTGATAAACTCAAGGCATTTCATTTGGGCTGAGATCAAATACTTTAATAAACCAAGGAAGAACATAGACAGGGTCAAATAGGGAGACGAAATAAAATATAGCCTTAAATGAACTTTGAAAAAGAAGAAAAGGATATCCAGATAACCAAAGTAACAATGAAAAAGGAAGATAATCTTGCGGAAAGCAAAGCCAAATAAAACTACATACGTTTACACTGTAGACTCATATATAAAATATAGCCTTAAATGAACTTTGAAAAAGAAGAAAAGGATATCCAGATAACCAAAGTAACAATGAAAAAGGGAGATAATCTTTCGGAAAGCAAAGCCAAATAAAACTACATACGTTTACACTGTAGACTCATAGTGAAGAAACAATAGACAAGTCAGAACATTGATAGTCGATAGAGACAATATGCTGGATTGTGGTGATGTGGTTTTTCCGGTGTTGGATTATTAACTTCGTGAAGCAGACTCGGGTGAAGTCATAGACTTACTGGAATAGTATTACTTTACGGTGATCCAGTGGTGAACAGTTTTCTATCGTTCAATAACGGATTTACCTCCAGTCTCAAGCATACAGAACATCCAGAGTGAGACCTGTCCTGTTATATGTTGATGTCCTGTGGTTTGACCGTGTGACTGGGCGAGATGTGATACGGAGACTAGACATTCCGAGTTCATTCTTGCACCAACAATAGAATACACTACCAACTACATATACACAGTCCATACATACACCAGACATGGTTTTTATTAATAAATATTTTATTAATTGATGAAGGAAACTGTTGTCGGAATATGTAATGAAGGAATATGAGAGAGAGAGAGAGAGAGAGAGAGAGAGAGAGAGAGAGAGAGAGAGAGAGAGAGAGAGAGAGAGAGAGAGAGAGAGAAAGAGATATATGGAACGGAAGATGGAAGGGAGGAGTGTAGACAAAAGTCAGTCAATAATCCCAAAAGATAATAAGCTTAAAGGTGTGCTTGTTGATTCCACGTTCCTCCCGGGACGACAAGCGACAGCTTCGTTGGTATTATATAGAAGGTAGACTCTGCAAGGAGAGTGATAGGTGAGATCATTCGGCACCAACACTGACCTACATACACAACATCAAATCACTATGCCTTCAGCTAAGTAATAACCTATCTTAAAAAAGGTTACAGGATCTTCTCTACCAAGAAAGATGTTCGTATAGGCGTATAATTCTGTTGTCAGGTTACACCTTAAATTGCTCGTCTGAGAGGCACGGTTCCATGAAGTGCTGGTCTAGTCGTCTTAGCACTTCAGTCCCCTCAAACTGGTACCTTATTCTCTGTTTCTCCTATTGCATCAATAAGTACATTTCCTAAAACTCCTGTACAGTCAGAACATATTTCTCCAGTAGAGGTGTCCGTCTGGAAAACTCCCAATCATTGTCAACATCATAAACATCCTCATTAACTAATTAATTAATCTATCAATTAACAAATAAGTTAGCCCATCCACTAGTTTCTCTCTCCTGAGATCTCCCTCCATGGAGAAGCCATCCTTGATACCCCCTCTGTTCCAGAGGGCAGGAAATATCAGTTTAATACATGTGTTTTCCACCCCATGTCGAAGGTGCGAGTTCAACCCAAGTGCCCAACCCCGTGGATTAGCCGTAGGCAAAGTGTGAACGGTTTCCGAGGCCTGATTGGTCAGTCATATCAACTTGAGAATGCAACAAGTCTCCTATCCCATATTTCCTCGTCTCTCTAAGTAACCAAGCATATTCCCCTTCAATAGCTTAACCCTAGTATAGGTGTCCGTAGACCACAAGTATTGAGCATAGGAAAGTTAGAGTGTCTCATCAATTGTTTCCCCAAAATAGCGACGTAAACGTACAAGCATCTCGTGCTGACTCACATCCTCCCATGAAACGTCGTTCACTTTCGCATCGCACCATATAATATATACGCCACAATAGCACAATATATATTTTACCACCACAATAACACTGACGAAATTATCACAGTTTCCTGAAATGACACCACCACTATTTCGTAGCAATTAAAATAGTAGCACTAACCGAAAGAATACGCAGTACATCTGTGGAAGAATCCCGCACCACATTCGTTTAACTGATTACTCTATAATCACAAGTAACAATACACGCTGAACTGAATCTTAATCAGACCCCAAAAAGGGACACTCGGTAATAGCAGTAATATGTTCACAACAATTGTAAGATTCCTCTATATAACTGCGAGTTCTTACAACACACAAACTTTCTATCGGTCTTATTACATTGGCCTATGCCTCGATTCACGCAGAAGTTGCTTATCACGGATAAATTCACTTTCGGCATGGAACCTGGATTCAATCCACGAGCACATCATTCCTAGTCAGTTCACCGGGTGTTTGAGTGCACAACGCTAACTCAAACTTTCGACTCGAGCAAGTTCGGGAACATTCTGGACCTGTCAATCTAGCCGAGTTTAATAATTAGCCGAGTAAAATTAACCAGCGGCCTACATACTCCATGAAACCCCTCCTACGAGAATTCCTTTCCGCGAAGACATGTGTATTTGGCTAACTCGTGACAAGCGTCAGGACAATCAGATGTGTTGGCAGAAAGGTGCAAATGTTGCAGCTCTGCTCTAAGTAGGCACAAAGCATTTTCTGTTGAAAAAAAACACAACAGTAACAAGAAGAATGAAGAAGAGAAGGAAGAATATTGTCAAGTTTTGGTGCTGGTTACTCATCCGTTCTTTTTTAATTTTACGAGCAAAATATGTGTGTGTCCACGTCACTCCTCGCTGCATCATTTTTACAAGACCAAGGTGAACCATTTGCCCCTCCGAGGTATACACATGTTCCCACAAGGCCGCAACCACGTCTGACTTGTCATGCATCACCACTCCACCAAGTTTTGCAGAGCCAGCCAATCTGTCCACCTGTTCATTCCCTAGCACACCGGCTTGCCCCGGAGAAAAGATCCAGGCGATGCTTGCCACTCATGACCTCCAAAGCGAAGCAAGCCGCTCTGCACGAAGCATGCCTGTCCTCATCCTCCTCAGCATGCTTTCTGAGCCAGGTACAATCATGATGTGTGTGTGTATCGTATTCTCCATCCATCGGAGAGCTGCAGTTACCTGCCTCCACCTCCATTCTGAAGCTAGATGTTGTGGTATCATATGCCACGCTCTCCTGCACCAAACGTCAACCATTAGCTTTGGCTATGAACCCCCCCCCCCCCCCCCCCCAGGCACTTCTCTTACCTCTTGACACCGAACTATCTGTGTTGGTAATCACATCACCCGAGCGAGCATTATCCTGAATTAATTGCTGTATTTCCACTTCCGTGGGCCCTGCTGCAGTGCACAAGTCTGACTGCTCCGCTGGCACTCTGATCCACTCCTCTCGTCGCCTAATGTTCTCCAAGATGCACACCTGTCTGATCGTATCCTCCACCTGAGCCTTAGTCTCTGACCCTTAACTGCGTCCAGCACCTCATACAAATGGTGATCTGTGTCTGCAGCTACTCTGAGGTATGATTTCACCTGCATCACCTTGAGCCTTCCGGCAACAGTCGGCAAACCAAGGATGTAACGCATACACACTACTGGGGTGTCTCTGGTGCATCCCAGAATGACCCTTAGCTTCGTTCTGTATGCGCTCTAGCTTCACCAGCTGACTCTTTGAGACAGTGAGCAGTCGTAGTCCATAATCAATCACTGAGAGGATCAAGTGCTGGTATAGTGTGAAAGGCATTTTCTGCTCTGCGTCCATAGTTTTAAGTACATTACGTCCCTTTAGAGATTTTGTCACAACCGTCTCCATATGGTCCTTGAAGGACAGGCTCCTGTCAAATGTGATTCCCAGATACTTCAGTTTGTTCTCTCTGTTGACGTTTCTATCACCTATCGTGAGGCTTCGGACATCAGCTCTAACAACCATGTTGCCCAAAGAGCACCACAAAAAAGCCGCCTTTTCCGGGTGGATGACAGCACTTATTTCTGTGCACCAGTCAATCACTTGGTCTGCTATCGCCTGTAGCTCCTGTGTTGTTTGTACCCTATCTCTTCCCTGCCTTTATGCAAAAACATGTGCAAATGTTAGTATCCTTCCGACCCGTGGTGCTTCTAGGTTTGCAATTTTGCTCGTATACGCGTTAAAGAGCACAGGTGAAATTACATATCCTTGTGGCAGTCCCGGGGTTACAATATGTGGCTCTGAGATCCATGCACCCACACGGAGAGCACCCCGACGAGAATAGAGGACAGCTGCTATCCAGTTCACCAGCCAGGGATTGACCCCCTTCTCCATCAGTGCGGTCATCAAAATATATCTGACTCGAGATCAAACGCTGCCGCCATCGTTTGCTGTCTACTCTGGAACCCCTCATAAACGTCAAAGGCAAAAGTGGCTGCATTTGACCACGTATCTTTTCCTGGCTTGTAGCTCCCAAGATTTCTTGGAAGAAGCTTCTCCCGGTCCAAAAAATCTTACAGCTTGTAGAACAAGCAAGGAAAGTATAGTATGTGTTTTCATGTTGTAGAACACAGCAAGGAAAGTATAGTATGTGTTTTCATGTTGTAGAACACAGCAAGGAACGTATAGTATATGTTGTCATGTTGTAGAACAAAGCAAGGGAAGTATAGCATGTGTTGTTATGTTGTAGAACACAGCAAGAAAATTATAGTATGTGTTTTCATGTTGTAGAACACAGCTAGGAAAGTATAGTATGTGTTTTCATGTGGAGCTGGCAGGTCGCATGTCCAGCACGGGTAAATATTGTCCCCAAGAAGTTTCTTGCTACGGGTCTGTGATGAGATAGAGCCATCACAATGTATAGACCTGAATGCACAGAGAAACAGGCAACCATTTTTTCTCACTTTACCAGCTCATGAGCCCAAGAATCGAACCTATGTGTCAAGTCCTAAGCAGAGCATAACTGAGGACAGAAGACATATATAGGACATGGGAAGAGTACGGGGGTAGTAGAACGGTCCAGACGCCTAGGACAGTAGGTTAGAGACAGGACTGTGCTCTTGAGTGATGGGACAGGTTCACCTTGGGTGGAATGATGCAGTACACCTGCTTCAACAGACGAGTGCAAGACAAACATGACAGCGCGAACTCCCACGGACTTCAGAAGGGACAAGTGCCTCGTGACCACTTATAACAGTAGACCTGTAGAGGATTTAGGTGGTGTGAAAATGGGAAATGGGTTTTACTAACTAATGCACGCGTGAGCACCGGTAGTTAAGTAGCTAGGGACGCTCGCGCGTTGACGTGGAGGCGGGAGACAGATTAGTTACGACCCAGCCTTCAAGCCAGTAGGACGCATATGTAAAATGCTACGTTTTGATATCAACATGTCCCTTACAATAAACTTGGACACGTTTCTATTTGGCTTATGAGTTCATCCTTCTGTTGCCTTCGTGTCCTGTAGCTCTGTAACAGGACGTGAAATGTTGCCTAAATGACTCAGGATCCCTAGTTGGTTGTCGCGGCACTTCAATTAACTGGAGCTATACATCCAATGATGCACCATTGCAAACTGTGAGTGAACAGACGGCTAATAACATCAACTATGGCGCGAGTAAGCATTTCGACATAATTTCGCGCCAGGCAGAAAACTGAGTTTACTGAACTCCGGGCTCTGTTATACCTGAGAGCCGTTGTCAAATCATCTCCGGGCTCTATTGTACCTGAGAGCCGTTGTCAAATCATCTCCGGGCTCTGTTATACCTGAGAGCCGCTACCAAATCATCTCCGGGCTCTTTTGTACATGAGAGCCGCTACCAAATCATCTCCGGGCTCTGTTGTACCCGAGAGCCGCTACCAAATCATCTCCGGGCTCTGTTGCACGTGAGAGCCGCTGCTTGGCATTATCGTTTTCAAGGGGATACAAGAGCCGCTGCTTTGCATTGCCATTTTCAAGGGCTACAAGAGCCGCTGCTGGGCATTATCGTTTTCAAAGGGCTACAAGAGCCGCTGCTGTGCATTACCATTTTCAAAGGCTACAAGAGCTGCTGCTCTGCATTGTCGTTTGTCTCAAAGGGCTACCAAAAGCCGCTGCCTTACATCGCTGTTTGATTGTGATGAAGCCTACTGTCGAGAAAAGCTGCTCTCTGATCGATGCCTGATTGTGGTGAAGCCTACTGTCGAGAAAAGGTGCTCTCTGATCGATGTCTGATCGTGGTGAAGCCTATTGTTGAGAAGTGCTGCTCTTTGATCGGAAAATAAATACTGGAACACCTACGCGACGCTGGACTTCACAAACTAGTAAAGTATTAAAAATCGTAGTAAATTAATTAATTAGAAATTATAGTATAAATTGATTGTAACATTTGTGAATTATGTAAATTATAATACTGTATAAAGTTATATTCAGACCTCTCATTTGGAGCAGACATTGACAGGTGTAGGAAAAGTTATATCCAGGCTGGACACAGCCTTGAAAAAATGTTATTATGATATAATTATTGATTACTATTAGTGGTTAGAGGTTGAATTATCCTAAATTACAGATATAATAAAACGGCACAAGATGAAGCGTCCTTAACGCAAGTTCTGGGTGGAGTAGGTAGAGCCATATCTAAGTTGGACACAGCCTTGAAACAACAGAGCATAGGTATTGATATGGAGAAATTCAGTGGTCAGGCGAGGTATTTCAAAAAATGGATTGTAGCTATTGAGAAACATGCATTTTTGGTAGGAGCCACAGATGAAGAGAAGAAAACATTTGCTTACCAGATAATTGTAACGCCAGTGTCGGACCATATTAGGAGGAAATTAGAAGCCGGAATAGATGAGACTTGGGAACATTTTAAAGATGATTTACCACATAAATACGCAGAGATCACAGATCCCCAACATGCATTTTCAGTATTGAGACAAGAAAATGGAGAAAGCGTTCAGCTGTATAGTGATAAGCTAATTAACCTAGCAAAAGAGGCGTTTCTAGGACAGAATGTACAAGGGGAAGAGGTAGAAAGGATGCTGGTTGGAATTTTCGTGGATGGAATAAAGTCGGACGGACTGAAATTCAAATTAATGAGGGAAAATCCAGCTAGGTTATCACAGGCTGTGGATATAGCCATACAAGAAGAAAGTTTGAGAAGGAGATTCAGATTAAGAGTAGGAAGGGAAATAGGAAGCAATAGAGAAGACAGAATGGAGGAACCTATGGAAATAGGACAAGCAAGGTATGGATGGGGAAGAAGAGGAGAAATACAGACACTGCAGGGAAATAATGAAAGTACTCACTATAGAGAAAGACAGATGAGAAATCCTATAAGAGAGACAGTAATTGGTACAAATATGGTCTGTTGGAATTGTGGACAGAGGGGACACAGTTATAACTTTTGCGGTAACAGACGCGCTCAGGTAAACACACAGAATCATGTTAATGGAAGGCAAAATAGAAATAGCTGGAGGCGGAATAGGATAAGTAATATAGAAACACGGACATATAATAGAGGTCGACATGGTCGGAGTTTCAATCCAAACAACCAATATATAACCACTACTCTAAGGCCACGTTTTGCTTCAACCTGCTTTAACTGTAGACCGTGTCCAAATAGTAGACGGCCTCTTTATAACAATGACAGAAAGTACAGCAGGCCTGATATTAACTGTATAAATATTAAATCTGATGCGGCAAGGACACGGAGGTATGTGGAGAAACAACATAATAAACCAGAAGTCATTGCTTATCAGAGAAAGAATTGTTATAAGAAACGATGGAACTGGCCATCTAATAATGAAGAGGTGAGAACATTGCGAAATCAGTGGTTAGAGATCAGACGGTTGAGACATTCAGTTGCAAGGTTGAGTAAAAGGGAAGATCAGGTCAATAACACCTCAGCTAGTAAGAAGGTGTTTGTAGTTTTTAGGGGCAGACAAGAAAGAGAGACACAGACGCAGATGATTGAAGTGGTAGATAATAACACCCAGACACAAACTGATACCGTGGAAAAGAAAACCCAGGTACAACTAGCCAGCAAGATAACAAGGGGAAGTCAAACCGAGTTAGTGGAAATTGTAGAAACTCCTCATGTGAAATTAGAAAAAGGAGACACAGTTGAAATTAAGAAAGATAGACAGACAAAGACCCAGAGGAAAGTTAGAAAAAGTATTAAGGAGAGGAATGCAACTAGCCTGGTAGTCAATGTAGGTACGACTGATGTGGCAGGTTCTTCAGATGGAGACATTGAGCTCATCCCTGACCGAAGCATGAAAGGTAGTGGTATAAATAAGAATCTCAGGTGTACTGGTTCAAGTTATAGAGAAGTTGCTTCCACCTCTACAACATATGGTAAACAGCAGGCTAATAGAACAACTATAGACACTGATTATTCAGAGGGCGACGAGTTAGGTAGGTACAAACAGTTTGGTACAATGACGGATACGGCAAGTGAACAACAACGACGGAGAAATAAAAGAGGGAATGTTAGTAAGAGGAACAATTATAAAGAGATATCAGGAATAGGGACCTATACAGAAGATGACGCGAGGAAGCTCCGCGAATATATGATGTTGCGTCCACATTGTTTTTACAGATAGCTATAGATGTTAACAGAGATAGATGAAGAGAGACACTGTGATCAAAGTTGAATAATAACGAACATGGTTAGTGATAGAACGCGTTGAGAAGTTGTTCTGAGATGGTGAAACGGTTTTTGATAATTGAGGTTAAAGTAACTCAGGTTTGATGCGAAATATTATGATGTTAGTGGGTTGGTATAACCCAATAGTGTTATTTTGTGCGGTGAAAAGAGGTGGAGAATCACTGCAAGTGATGTGTTATGTTGAGAACTGATGTAGTGTTGTCTTGTGTTGTATAAATTGTTTTGGGGTAGAGAAGAGCGAGCGTAAAGATACATGGAGCAGTTATCAGTTATCAGTTGGGGTATCTTCGTTGCACTCCGGACATGTCCATAGGTGCTCAGATCCTCCCCCCAGCATATGCATCAGCGTCCGGTGGATAATAGTGCCAGTTCTG
The DNA here is from genome assembly GCA_014155875.1 of Cepaea nemoralis. NCBI lineage: Eukaryota > Metazoa > Mollusca > Gastropoda > Stylommatophora > Helicidae > Cepaea > Cepaea nemoralis. The sequence goes on from JACEFZ010023382.1 coordinate 786,288, forward strand.
TGTTGGTTGACGAGGTGCTTTGTTTTTCCGATGTACTCTCGCGTCTGGCTGTGCCGATTCTTACTCCCAGGTCTTTCATCCTGGACAGCGATGTGGAATCATTGACGTCAAAGTCCTCTGTTCTCACCATATCTTTAAGGACGTTAATAACATCGGCACGATCCATGGGCTGGCCATCTACAGGGGGTGCAGAGCCAGCCAGTTTGTCAGCTCGTTCATTTCCCTCGACTCCCGCATGTCCCGGGACGAAGATGAAGGTGACTTTACGGACAACAGACTTCCGCAGAGATTCAGTCCACTGTCTACGTACAGATCCAGCTTCGACCTTCTGAATCATGCTCATTGAATCACTTAGTACACACACGTTGATATAATGCTGTGACTCCAGTCATATGAAAGCCTGTGTAACTGCCATCACCTCCATCGTCATGCTGCTCGTGGTCATAGAGTGGGCACCACTGGATTCTTGAACGGTTCGGCCCGCTGAACGGGCTGTAAATGCCCACGCACTTCTCTGCTGCTTTATCACAGATCCATCTGTATAGATGAGCACTTCGGGGCTATCTGAGTGTTCATAGATGAGCGCGTTAACCTCTGCATTGACAGCGGCAGGGTTCTGCTCTCTGCACCGTCTGTCGAATGTGATAATGCAGGAGAAAGTGCACTTAAAAGCTGGAGGCACCGACACCCATTCCTTGCCGGGGTTGATACTGGTAAGACTGCAGACCTGTCTGACGACATCTTCTGCCCGACCCATCCATGATTTGCCCCTCTTTAGCCTGTCACCCTTTTCTCTGAATATAGCGTCATGCAGAGGGTGCTGCTCATCTGCACTTATTTTTAAGTATGCACGAGCTCTCCAGATCTTGATCCTGTGTTCCATTGTCGGGAAGTCAAGGAGGTATCTCATTGCTACACAGCTGGTGTCTCTCGTGCAGCCCAAAATGATGCGCATGGCTTCGTTTTGTACCTTTTCAAGTCTTCCAATCTGTATAGGGCTGACAGTGAGGATGGCCAGGGCATACTCGATGCGTGAAAGCACAAGTCCTTGGAACAGAAGTATTAGCAGTCTTTGCTCGATATTGGCAGTCGCCATGACTCTCATTGCTGACAAACCTTTTCGAGCCTTCGTTATGACATAATCGACATGATCTCTGAAGGACAGGCTACGATCAAGCCTCACGCCAAGGTAGGCCTATGTCATTGACTGGGTTCTACTCAAAATGCTCCCATCCATTCTTACTGCCGGCAGGTCTGTTTTCACAATATGGTTGTTTAGTGAGAACCATATAACCGTTGCCTTTGCAGGGTTGACAAGGGCATCGGCATCAGCACACCATGAGGAAATTCGATCTAGTTCGCCCTGCATATCATTGGCAAATGATGGTTTTTCGTCCCCGTAAAATGGAACATGGAGCAGTCATAGATTAGTGACCGATTGAGTGGTGCGGCTGTTATAGCCTGAGAATAGCGCGAAGAAGTAGATCATTGTTATAGGAGATTGATCAGAGTAGTTGAGTGTCGGAGTGAATTGTTAGGTTATGAGTTGTCCTTGCGTGCGTAGGCGTGTGGACAGACCTGTATTCGTCGCGCTGATTGGAGCAGGAGTGAAGTTTTGGAAACGTGTTTGGTTAGAATGCATGAATAGAAAGATGTCAGGTTCTCAGTAATAACAGAGCGAGATATACTTCATAAATGTGTGAAGTGAGAAGTTATGTTAGAGGCACGTAGACGATGCATTGTCTAAGCGAGCATGGTATGCGCGTGTTGAAGACAGAGGTTGACGGTGTAGTGCGTTGAGTGTGTCTGACTGTGTTTTAGAGGAGGTGAGATGTTGAATGTCGGAGCAGTTTGCTGTAGAGAATCAGAAGACAGAGAGTGCCATGCGTGCATATTTTGTGTTTGGTTGTGATGATTAGATTATCCAGTGCCGTCCACCGGGCGCTGGAACGCAAATTATTCCTCTTCACGACGCTTGACGGCAGAAGTGGATGATGATGATGATGATTAGAGAATAGACGAGTTAGAGTGTAAAACGTGGGATGTTTGTGTTGAGTGAGGTGTGCTGGAGTAGTGGACGTAAGATAAACTTGACACGGAGGTAAGTTTATTATGAATGTTGGTAGTTAAAGCTAATGTGTTGTTTGAGCAGGGTAGGCTCTGAGTTGTTGAAAGGGAGTGAATGATTTAGAAAAGTTGAAATGAGAAAGTAGTTAGATTGTGAAAGTCCTGTGGCAGATATTGAATTAACGTTTTGGATGTCGTTTCATAAAGCAGATCTGGTGTCGTTTGGCGGTATTATGTGAAGTGAGATTGCCTGATGCAGAGGAGTGAGAGAATATAGCGAAGATGTAATTAGTATGTTTCGTCAGAGTGAGAATTGTTGTGAAGAGCTGTGTGTCTGTAAAGGAGATAGACAATACTGTGTGAGATTGTCTAGGTGGAGATGGTCGCTAGCCGTATGCGATTGCTGTTTCTGAAAAAGTCCCGATAAATGTGAGTAACCTTGAGTAGTGGTGAGAGATGAGAGATGAGTGACTAACCAGCTGAGCGTCAGAGTATTATAAGTAAAGCACTATAGAACGTGTTTCGATAAATGTGAGTGGCGTGACTGCCATCGCAGTGTGTGTGAAGGAAGTAGGAGGGAGTTGAGTGTAACCTGAAGTTGTTGTGGTGAGATGATGGAAATTGGTGATCCGGGAGAATGAAACGTTGGTTGCGTCGGGTGGACGAGAGACTTGAACTGAAAGAATGTCCTTAAATCAAATCCACGGGGAACAACTAGATTGGAAAACAAGTGTGCCGAGTTACAATTTCCCTTAGTAGGTAGATGAGTTGTAGTACGCTGAGATAGCCACACTAGTTAGTAAATGGAGCAATTTGAGCTGTAGTTAACAGTAATTGCTTGGTTCATATTTCAAATACAGTGGTGTTGCTATGATTTAGTTTTGTAATGGATGGAATATTATCTCATCTCATCATGTTCCTCTTACACCTTGCGGTGTCGAGGTGAAGTATAAACTTCGTGAGAGTGCCAGATTATGGGCTTCATATATCGATATTCCCATGGACTCTGCTATTCCCTCCGTCCAACGTTTACGTGGTCGGCCTCTTCCTCTGTTTCCATCTGGTCTGTACATCATTGCTTGTTGTGGCATACTGTTGACTGGTAACCTACTTGCATGGCCAAACCATTTGACTTGCTGCTTTCTAATAAAATCTAGTGCTGCTTTAACCCCCACTTTAGTCCTGATTTCTTCATTTCTTATCTTATCTCTTCTTGATACGTTGAGTATTCTTCTCAGGAACCTCATTTCTGTTGTTGTGATTTTTCTTTTATCTTTTTCTGTCATTGTCCAGATTTGGCATTGGTAGCATAGAGTTGGTAGGAAGATTGTGTTGTAAAGTGCTTTCTTAGTAGTTACTGATACATGTTTGTTCTTTAGTATTGGTGTCATTTGTCCAATGAGTTGATTTGCCTTATTGCACCTATTTTCTATCTTGTCTTCTGATCTACCATTTGATGATATTATACTTCCCAGGTACTTGAAACTCTTCACTTGTTCCAAGGAATGTTCGTTTAGGTTAATTGTTGTTGTTTGTTCTTCTTTAGTTATAGTCATTACCTCTGTTTTGCTTGTGCTAATTTTCATGTTATGTTCCCTACACATTTCGTTTAGACTATTCATGTGGTCTTGTAATTCAGCTTCTGATTTTGCTATTAGTGCTTGGTCGTCCGCAAATAGGAGTTCTCTAATGGTTAGATTTGCAGATGGTTCTTCTTCTGTGTTCTCGTCATGCGGTATTCTTGCTATCTCTGCTTGGCTGGTTTCTTTACATATGTTGTCTATATATGTTATGAACAAGAGAGGGGACAGGACACAACCTTGTCGTACTCCAGATCTTATGGTGAAGGGTTCTGAGTGTCCTCCAGTTGCTCTCACTATGCATTCACTGTTGTTGTATAAACTTCTACATAGGTTTGTTAGATGTGTACTCACTCCATATTGTTTAAGGATTTCCCACAACTTGTTTCTATCTACTCTATCGAATGCCTTTTCTTGGTCGACAAAGGCTAAGTAGAGTGTTTCATTGAATTCGATTGATTTTTCTATGAGTTGTCTAAGAGCAAAAATTGCATCTGTGCATCCTTTGTTTTTCCTAAATCCAAGTTGTGTTTCGCTTAGCTGGGGTTCTAAAGTAGTTCGTAATCTTTTTTCAAGAATTTTGCAAAATATTTTCCCAGTATGACTCAACAGTGAAATGCCTCTGTATTGTGTGCAGTCTCTTTTGCTGCCTTTGTTTTTCCAAATTGGGATAATTATGGCATTTCCCCAATCTCGTGGTGTCTGTTGTTCAACCCAAACATGATTGAATAGTCTATGTAGCCAAGCTGTTCCTACTTCTCTTGCTGCTTTAATTATTTCATTTGGTATTTCATCCTGTCCTGGTGATTTGTTCAATGGGGCTAATCTGATGGCTTCTATAATTTCTTCTTTTAGTATGTCTGGTTCTAGTTCTTCGGTGACATCTGTATAGGTCTCTTGAATTCCTGTAACATCTGATAGGATAATGAGAAGTTGTTCGAAATACTGCTTCCATCTTATTAGGATTTGTTTTTGTTCACTTATTGGTTCCCCATTTTCGCTGTTAATTATTTCAGTTGGATCAAAGGGTTCTCCTCTGGCTCGCATTGCACCTATCTTTTTTGTATAAGTTTCTAGTTGCCTCCTTGTAGTTTTTATTTAGGGTTTCTGCATAATCTTCCCAGTCTTTTTGTTTTTCCCTCTTTACTATTCTATTCACATGTCTTCTCGCTATTCTATATTCTATGCGATCACATTCCTGTTTGCTCTTCAACCACTTTTTATATTTTTCCTTTTTGTCTTTTACCGCTTTCTTTACTCCTGCGTTCCACCAACTTGTTATTTTCTTTATCCGTGTGTTGCGTTTTTTCGTGGTTCCACATGTTATTTTTGCAGTATTTAAAAGCTTGATTTGAACATCTCCCATTCTTCTTCCACTGTTTTTCTCTCTGAAGGTAATTTTTCAAAGAGTTCAGTTAGTTCATAATTTTCCCTTACTGCCTCGTCTTTAAGGTGTTTTAAGTTAACTGATTCGCATGGCATGTATTTTCCTGCTCTTTGTTTTCTTCTTCTGATTGTTCTTATTGTGGCAACGAATGATTTATGATCTGTGTTTATGCTGAAATTGGGCACTGCCCTTGCATCTAATATATTTCTCTTTCTGTTATTTCTTGTTAATATAAAATCAATTTGGTTTTTAGTATCTAGATCGTTCCATTTATACCATGTGTATACATGTGAATCTTTATGATTATAGAATGTGTTTGTTATATAGAGGTCGTGTTAGCTGCAAAGCTCTAATAGTCTACTTCCGTTATCACTTTGCTGATCTCCAAATGCTCCCAGATGTTTTTCTATGCCCACTCTGTTATGTCCTAGTCTTGCATTGAAGTCTCCCATAACTATGATGTTGTCCTGCTTATCTATTTTATTTAGCTCGTCATGTATGTCTTCGTAGAAGTCCTCGCATTCCTGCTCATTATTGTTTGCATTACATGGTGCGTATATGTGTACATATGTTGTAATTGTTTGTTCTTTTATTCTCACTGTTATGATTCTTTCTTATATATATTTTATTTCTAGTATTCCTCTTGCTAGCCGTGGTTCGATGACTATTCCCACACCTTGTCTTGCCCTTTCTTGCTGTTCTACTCCAGAGTAAACAAACGTGTAACTGCGGTGGAGCCCCTTGCATCCTTTCCCCTTTGTTCTGGTGTCCGCTATTCCCATCAGTCCGATTTTCCTCTCTTCCATTGTTTCTATAAGCTCCTCTTCTTTACTATTGAAACCACAGACGTTTATTGTGCCTATTTTTTGAGTCGCTGATCTATCTCTTAGTCCATTAACATTGCCGGGTCGATATCCGTTTGGGTCAGTCCGTTTATACTTCTTGGTTTTTCTACGAGCAGTATGAAGATCCCCTGCCGGCTTTCTAGGCCAGTCGCAGGTTTAGGACACAAATCTGACCACAGGGAGTCTATCCCCTATGGCGAGCCATAGCCCCGTTAGCCCATGACCTCGCGGTCATGGTTGCCCGGTCTGCACCACGTGGAGGTGGGGGTTGGCTTGTGTAGTCTGCGGGTCATCGGCAGGCTACTAATTTTCGCTCTTCACCCCTCCTGGGAGAGGCTAGCCGATCCTAACCCTGCTGGCTGCAGGGCCAGGCGCATTCCACACCTTGCAGACCGTGCAGGATGGAATATTATGAAGGGGGATAATCAATGGTTTGAGTTGTAAAGTTAACTCCGAATTGGTTATGAATTATTAACCAGCCTGGAATGTTTAATTTTAGGATATGACTTGTTGTGTTTTCATTCTTTTACGTGTAAACTGCCGGTTCGTAAAAGAGACCGGTAATGTAGGATGACATTATGTAATGTTGTCTTGATTTAAATTGATGCTTGTTTTAGTATGTATATTATGTTGAATTATTTTGATTAGGGTGTTTCCTTGACTTGGTTCTGTAAAATGATTGCCATTTTATTCTGTATGTGGGGGATAAACATTGCGTAGAAAATATTGGGGGGGGGGGGGGGGGGGGGAGAGATATCCTGTTTTGATTTGGATTGCTCATAATTGTGGTTTTCATTTGTCAAATCTTCCCGGTATTAAAAACTGTTCCAAGAAAGACATTAAAATGTGGGAACAAATTCATTTCAACATTAATGCAGTAACAAAACTGACTGAAAATAAACAAAATTATGAATGTCAAAAAGAAACAGCACATGTAAAAATCCCAAGGGAAACTACCAGTGACAAAGTTACAAAGCAAACAAGTGAAACACATGACACTTGTTCATCCCAAGGTAGTCAAGGTAATTTAATAAATAAAATTGTCATCGACAGTACCGACAAACGTTAAAAAATTAATACCATCAAGAAAGTAACATTGCAAGACAGCGACCATGCATACAAACAGCAAGCAAACAAAACAACTCAAACGTTATATTTCAGACGAGAACTAAATGCCCTACTCCCACATACAGACAAACCGCTTTATTTGAAAAACAATAGCAGAAAACGACTTTCCCCAACACTCAACAGCAGAGAAACAAGTGACAACGTCAAGACTGAGATAGAACTCACCGACTTTACTAAAAATTACAATAACACTTTCTCTAAGAGACACAGTGCAACCGACAGATCTAATCACCCAAAATCACCAATGTATAGAATTGACTTGTGTAGAATACTTCCACTACTGCTGTTAGTAAGTACTCTCATCACAGCACTACTCATACATCAGAAGTTAACGATAACCATAATCATGGTGACAAATCAATTATCTGTGATACTGACAACCTCACTGATGAATAAGGCAACACCATTTCATACTGAAATCTTAAATACCACCATAATCTCGAAATATTATTACTGGCTTAAAATTGTTCATTTATTTATTCTAAGCTAAATATTATGTGATAGAAATAAGTTGATATTCAATGTGATGTATTTCGATGGTAAAGTCATATCCATTCTTACTGAGTCCATGAATGTTTTTCTAAATGTAATCATGGAATCTCAAACAAATTTGATTTGTAAGAGTATTTAGTTAACGGAGTCAAAAGATTAAAATTACTTTTTTTCAAATCCACCCATTCTTTGCCTGCCAGATACAAATGCTCCCTTTACTTTTAAATCAGATGCCAGCACCATGATGATCACGGGGGTACTCCTGCAAAGACATGATGGAGTAGAACATCCAGCTGTCTATGTCAGTAGAAAGCTAAAACCAGCGGAACGTTACAGTATTGCTGAACTGGAGGGCCTAAGTATAGCCTATTGTGTCCATAAATTATCTAAATATCTCACAGGTACTCATCTCATCCTACAAACCGACAACGCACCTCTACTGGTGATCCAGCAAGAGACACTCAAAAATAATAGAATCGCCCGTTGGGCCCTATTGCTGCAAAATTACTCCTGTGACATACAACACATTAAAGACGGACATATAATCAGATTGCTACTGGAACTATTAGTGTTGGAACTCTTCGCTGGCTGCTGAGGATGGGGCCGGAGCGCTTATGGGAATGTCCCGAATGCTGTGATGTCGGTTCCTAAATCAATCAATCAATCAATCAAACAACACATTAAAGGAGCTAATAATATTCTAGCCGATCTCTTGACGAGGATGCCTAAAACACCAGTCAACTCAGCAAATCTAACAATGGAAGAAATGGAACAGGCAATGAATACCCTAAGAAAGAAGAATTCACCAGGAAAGGATGGAATCACAAATGAAATGCTAAGAGGACTAGGCACTAAGGCAAAGAAGAAACTACTAGCAGTCCTAAATTACAGCTGGAAGAGGGGAATAGTCCCACAGGCATGGAAGGAAGCTATACTAATACCAGTCCCAAAGAAAGGAAAAGACCTGGAAAAATCAAATGGCTATCGACCTATCAGTCTACTTAGCTGTGTAGGAAAATTAATGGAACGCATAATCAATGACAGGCTAACATGGCATCTGGAAGAAAACAAACTCTTAACACCACACCAAGCAGGATTCAGAAAGTACAGATCCACTGAAGATCAAATCTTCTTATATATAAAAAAGGATGTGGGTGTGTATGTCCTTTATGCGTTCGCGAACGGTATATCCGATTGAGATGAAATTTTCTACACGTCTTCCTTTCATTCCAGCGCAGCCAACTGTGATATTTTTTTAGTGTGAAATCGGCTGCTTACTTAATATTATTTAATTTTTCATTTTACATTGTAATTTATATACAGCGAGGGGAATTAACTCTAGAAAAGTTATTTCAAGGGGCATAACTTTTAATAACATTGCTGTATAACTTATAGTCATATTGTTGCATCGTTTTCAAAGATTTATAAACTCTTTGTCTGTAGTTATGTACCGGCATATGAGTTATAATAAATAATGATACAATCTTTAGGGCATTTTCAAAGTTTTCATAAAAATAATGCATAATGCATAACATTGTAACTCATCTTTTTATGCTTACGAAGTTATCAACAGTCATGCAGGTGATTAGAAACGGTTTTCGTTAGAAATAATGGATGGTGTGTGTAAGGACATTCTTTTAAGTTACTTTATTTTGTTGTATGAATTTAATGAGACGCTACCCGCCAGGAGCTGGGCGAAGCCACGCCGGGTCAGATAGATAGACAGACCCACGTTTTCGCTGCAGTTATCTACAGGCATATGCGTTATAATCCTCCTCCTCCTACCATCTTCCCCTCTCCATCCTCCTCCTCCCTCCTAATCACTCCTACGTCCTCCCCCTCATCCATCCTCCCCTTTTCTCCCTCTTCATCCTCCTCCCTCCTTCTCCTCCTCCGTTCTTCTCCTCCCTCCTCCTTGCTACTCCTCCATCCCCCTCCCTCCTTCCCCTTGCTCTCCTCCTCCTCCTCCCTCCTCCTAATTACTCCTCCTCCCTCCTTCCCCCCTCCTCCGCCTCCCTTCTCCCCCTCCTCCTCGTCCCTTATCCCCCTCCTCCTCCCTCCTTTTCTTCTCTCCTCCTCCTCCCTCCTACTCCTCCTCCTCTCTCCGCCTATCTCTTCCTCCCTCCTCCCCCTCCCAGCTCCTACTCCTCCTTTTTCTTCTTCTGCTGCTGCTGCTGCCGCCGCTCCATTTACCCAAGTTAATTGTTGGGGAAGATGTAAAGACCTTTCAAGTGCTCTTTTTAATGCTTTTTGTAAGTTGGTCTTCGTTTATCTATGTTGTTCTAACTGCAACCAATAAATGATTAGGCAGACAGAGAGTCAGAGAGGGAGGGACAGACAGACAGACGGGAACGGGAACTTATATGACTACTTATATGAATTAAATGAGATGCTCCCCATCAGGGGCTGGGCGAAGCCGGGCAGGGTCAGGCAGACAGATAGACAGTCGGGAACGGGAACTTATATGACTACTTATATGAATTAAATGAGATGCTCCACACCAGGAGCTGGGCGATGCCGGGCCGGGTCAGACAGAAAGACAGATAGTCGGGAACGAGAACTTATATGATTACTTATATGAATTAAATGAGATGCTCCCCACCAGGGACTGGGCGTAGGCGGGCCGGGTCTGCTAGTAACCTATATAGCTCAGGAAATAGAGGATGCCTTCCAAGAAAAAAAGCACACACTGGCGGTCTGGATAGATTCAGAAAAAGCATTTGATAAAGTATGGAAGGAAGGACTGAAAGTAAAACTGCAAAAAATGCATGTTTGTGGGAAAATGTACAAATGGATCAGCCACTACCTTGAGAACAGAACTGCCAGGACAAAAGTACAAGGCCAAACCAGCAAAATGATGCTGTTGGAGCAAGGTGTCCCCCAAGGAGGGGTTCTTTCACCAACATTATTCCTAGCATATATAAATGACATCACGGAAAATTTTGCAGCCAGAGTACACACATCATCCTTTGCAGATGACCTAGCCATATGGACATCTGAAGAATATATTAGTACAGCTAACAGCAGAATACAGCAAGCCCTATTAGCGCTAGAGGACTGGTCAAAATCATGGCTAGTGAAGATAAGTGAGGAGAAAACAACATGCACAGTGGTCTCCCTCTCAAATAAAACTCGGCAACCTAAGCAGGTATTACATGGAAAAATATTGCGCCATGAAGAAAATCCAAACTATCTAGGAGTCACCTTTGATCGTCGCCAGACATGGAAAACACAGGTTGAGAAAAATCGAACAAGAGCAAGGCAAAGAATGGCAATCATGAAAAAGCTTGCTGGTACAGCGTGGGGAGCAGATGAGAAAGTTCTCAAGAAGTTATATACTGGACGGGTGAGGCCAGTACTGGAATATGGCATTGCAGCCTGGGCAACAGCAGCTAAGTCAAACTTTAACAAAATAAGTAGAGTCCAAAATCAAGGAATGCGAATCATAACTGGAAGCCTGAAGACAACGCCTATTAATGAACTATAAAAGATCACTTGTTTACAACCAATGGAGGATAGAAGAGATAGCAGAGCCCAGCAACAAGCAGAAAAATTTAGAAGATTGACAGACCACCCTATGTATAACAGGTTTAGTGGTTTTGGAAAGGGAAGACTGAAGCGTAGCAACTTTGTAGAAACTGCAAAACGAAAGATTAGGGCAGATCCTATACTTAACATATCAACAGTCAAACCAATTTACAATGCACGTTCCCAGCTTGGAGACAGCAGCAACTGCCTGAGATGATAGAAAACATTCCTGGTATTGAGAAAAAGAACACTCAGCATGAAACCGAAAGAAGAGAAATAACCTTAAACTACATAAAAGAACATTACCCAAGCAGCAATTGGACCCATGCATATACAGATGGATCAGCCAAAAATTCAATAGAGAATGGAGGAGGAGGAAGTCTCCTAAATTTAAAAAATCGAGTGAAAAAAACACATTTAGTGGCAACTGCAAAGTTTTCAAGTAACTTCAAAGCGGAGGTAGAGGCTCTGAAAACTGCAGCAGAAATGCTCTTGATGGCGGAAAATAAAGAGAAGCAAATAGCTATCTTCACAGATGCAAAGTCAGCTGTCGCAATACTGAAGAGCAATAACAGCACCGAAATAGCTTACCTAAGAGCAGCACTCCATGGTCTATGCCAGAAATCCAAAAACGTTGTAATACAGTGGATCCCATCACATTGCAGTATACCTGGAAATGAAGAGGCTGACAGACTGGCAAAAGAGGGCGGACGACTACCACAGCCTGACATAGACATAACCTATAATGAGGCAAATAGGTTGATAAAAAGCACCTATAGAACCAAATGGGAATCAGAGCATCCAGGCCACCAGAAGGATGATGTATATTACAAACTCGACCGGAGAGAACAAGTAGCAATCTTCAGACTCCACACAGGACATAACAGGCTGAAATACCACTTCTTCAATAAACTAAAGATATGAGATACTGATGAATGTAATTGTCGAACTGGAAAAATGACAGCAAAACATTTGCTGCAGGATTGCCCAATATATGCAGAACAGAGAACATTTGATGACAAGCTCTATGGAGATATCAACAAGCTCATGTTGACCGCAGCTTACTTTAACTACATACAGGTTGACATTTAAAGGTGTATGAAGAAGTATTAAGACTGCCACACTTCATACCACAGGTATGTCGGTTACAAAAGCCTCCCAGAGGCATGAAATGGAATATTGCTTGGATAGCAAATCCATTACGTGGAAAGTCTGAATCGAAAGCTCACTGTGTGGATGTCATCTGCACACTGCATTCTTCTGGTTTCCGGAAGAACAGCCTATGGTGAACGGAAGGCCCAATATACGGAAGTGAGGCTAAGCAGTCATGTGCAGGATGTGACGATTCCTTGGGTGAGCCCAGTACCAGAGTGCTGTGTGTTGGCTGTGCAATTATGGAAGCCTCCTTGGATGGCGGGGAATGCCCATGGTCTGCCCCTGCCTTCCCTTGAGGGATGACCAGGATGTCTTTGGCTGTTCTATTTGGGCCAGCTAGGATGGGAGATAACACCACAACAGTGAGAGTCAAACGTCTTAAGAAACCCCTGGGAAGGTTAACCCGGTCAACAAATGCCCGCAGAAGTCGGATGTGTCAGCCTAAAGGCGCAAGAAGGCAGCTCTGCTGTAAACAGGCACAACGCAATCACACCCACACACAAAAACTCCGGATGAACGCAGAAGAAGAAGAAACTTTTTATAGGCATTATGAACTTATATCTAACTAATAGTGCTTATAACCTATAAATATTATGTGTACTGTATAGTATCAACTCTCATGCCCGAAACACATTCTAGAGATTTTCTCAATGTAGGAGCAGACTCCTGATTCATACTTCAGTAGAGAACTCGTGTCTGTCAATTTCATATTCCTATGTTAAAACTTCTACGCATTGTGAACTATATTTCACTATCTATGCTTAGAAATCTGCAAATAATCTATGTACTGTAGAGATTAAACTCTAAAGAACATTTTCAAAGAAACAATTTCTCAATGTGGGAAGACTCTTGATTACATACTTCATAGTAGAGAACTTGTGTCTGCCACTACCAAATATCCTATGTAGTGTAAATTCACTGTTACAGATATTTCTGAACTTGGTTTATCCATACGAAGACATACGAATGATTACGCATATGTCTGACTCTTAGTCAGGGGATAAAATGCTTTGTCACATCATAATCTGTAACTTGGAACTATAGTGCTAAATTTTAGTACAATCCTTTTGTTATCAGATTAGTAACCACTCCATATGAGTGAGGGACATGTAATCATTTCATAAAATAGTGCTAGGGAATTGCCATTTTTGAGAATATAAATTCAAGAACAAAGAAAACAAACGCGGGATATAAATTAATGTTTGGATAGGATGTACCTTCAATCCGCATCACCTCACTATAATAGGAACAGAAGTGAAGATTGATGTGAATAAATTGCTTGCAATATGCAGATGACTGGACCATGCGGCATAAGTTATTCTAATAAAAACACTCCAAATAATATCAGTAATTGGCAAAATATATCGCAGCGGTAACTACCCTCATACGGGGGTAAACAGTGGGGGAAAATAGTTTGTTTAGTTTATGGATTAACCCCAGAGGAAATCCAAAATCCTAGGCTCCTTGCATCATCATTGCGATTAATTATTATATATGATTATCATGTACTTAATATCAGAGAAATGTATGTTTGTTTTCTCTAGTATGAGAGTTTTTCTCTGTCCTGATTGTTACTCCTTACTGTGGGAATATGCATTATAATGTTACCCTTGGGGACATGAGGATGTTGATGGAAGAATCCTTGTGCATGTCAGTAAATAAGAGGTAAAAAATAGCCTATGGATGGGTTATTCTCTTCAAGTAGAGAGAGAGAGAGAGAGAGAGAGAGAGAGAGAGAGAGAGAGAGAGAGAGAGAGAGAGAGAGAGAGAGAGAGAGAGAGAGAGAGAGAGGTAATATCACAATGTTCGGATGGACAGAATGGCTTCACTCATCAAATAGTTCCTAGTAACAATCTCAACAAAACATAGAGTGAAAAGATACCTCACTCACTATTAAGAGTCAGAATGGCTCTACAACAAGCGACGAGGGACAGGGAACTTGGAAACCCATTCCTTTCCCCTTCTCCTCTTGTTGATTGTACTTTTTGTTTGTAATTGTGTTGTGAAAGTTAACACATCACAGTAGGTTAATGCTCGTGTTGTATTCTTTGTCATCCCTTTTCTATAGAAGAGAAGCAAGTGGTGGTTGAATTTGGTGGGACTATATCACAAAAACTGGATCCTGGGTCAACAGCCAGAAAGTGAATGTCCTAACCATAGTCTGGATCTAGAAATACATCAATGTTAACGAGGCATCCTTAGCTGCCATAGCCAGCGAAAGGCACATTTGAAGATGATTCACTCAGCGTTTGATATTCTGACTCCTGTCAGATTACCCAGGATGGACTTCATTATCGGAATGTAAAAATGATATACCTAGTACACAGATACAAAAAGGATAACCTGTTTTACTTCTGGGAGGTGCCGCCTGATGAACCATCAATCGTCGAGGTCAACTAAACTATGGGAGTTATACTACATGTAATAAAACTAACAGCGGTAAGAACCCTCCATCTGTCTGTTGGACTCCCAAGTTCAAAGGATACACCCAAGTATCCTCATTCGAAAGAAAAGTCACACAGCTGCAACTGGCACACATAAAGGTTCAGCCACTCAACACCAAGTTCTAGCTATGAACACCAACTCAAACAAATGGGAGAAGTCACTGAAATCACATAAGCCAATACAACCAAGGTACAAACTTAAGAATAACTACACCAGATTACCTCAAGGATCCAAAACCTGAACACCATCAGATAAAAGAGCATATGAAAGCAACTAAATGCCTCTACATCAGCAACAAGAGGAATCATCTAATTGTTTGCAACCCTGTCACTGTGCTGGATTTATTCATCTTTGGATATATGTAGGTATAGATCAATTGTGGCCCTAGTCACAGATACTACCATGAGATGCCTCTGTCATATAAGTTTCTACACTGGGCTAGATAACAACGACTAATTCCTTGCTGGTCCAATGTCAACCTAAATGCCATGGGTTATAGACTCGCGACTTGGTGGGTGTAACATCTTTGTGAACATTGGGATTCTGATATTAGAAGCAGAGCAGCTGAATGGACGTCTACTTGGCACCATGTATGGTGAGATGGGAAAGTACCTTTTGCAGAGCTTAAGTGGAAATTCCGGAAAGTGAGACCAACCAAGGCCCCAAATTTCACAAAAAGACACCGAACCTACTGCAACAGAGTAGTGGAAAATTCTAGCCCTCGGAGGGATACGTGATTGTGTGTAATTTATATTCTTGGATTATAGAGTATGATTTGCACCAGCCAATTACCAGTGGTTAAATATAAGAAACATAACTGAGTACATTATTTCGGTACCCAGATAATGGGACTATTCCCATTATCTGGGTACCGAAATAATGTACTGTTATGTTTCTTATATTTAACCACTGGTAATTGGCTGGTGCAAATCATACTCTATAATCCAAATGGATCTAATCTACAGAGGAGATGAACACTTAACCGCACACCAGGAGATAAAGGACTCTATTAATTAGTTAATTGAGTACCCATTGCTTTTTATAAGTTTCTTTTATTTTATGCCAAGATACAAGTTCAGTAGTGTTTTTATTTGGTAATGAGGTATAACAAAAGGGTGGTTATGATATATATATATATATATATATATATATATATATATATATATATATATATATATATATATATATATATCCATCCATCCATCATGTGCCATGCCGGTAAGCGTGGGCGGTCATGTTCTGCCATCTCACTCGATCAACAGAGTCGTGGATCAGTTCCGTGTTTCTGTCTCGACCATGCCACAAGGCCAAGCCATCCAGATACTTGTTTCTAGGTCTTCCCCTTGGTCTGTTCCCCTCGATCTTACCAGTTGTCACCAAGTTCTCCAAATCATTTCTTCTCATAACATGCCCAAAAAATTGTGACTGTCTACGTCTAATGTCTCTGATCAATTTACGATCTTCATTTGTTTCTTGAAGGACTTGTTCATTGGTCTTTCTGGCTGTCCATGGTATTCTTTGCATTTTCCTCAGAAACCACATTTCTACAGCCATCAGATGTTTTTCAGCCTGGCTGCTCATTGTCCAAGTTTCACATCCATATAAAAGTACAGGTTCTATGTAGCATCTCAACACTCTTTTTCTCGTTTCAGTTGACATCTTTTTATTGGTCAGTATGTTTTTCATCTTGCTAAAGGCTACTTTTGCCATGGCGATCCTTGTTCTAATCTCTTCAAGGCATCTCCCATCAGATGTTATTACTGTTCCGAGATAATTGTACCTATTCACTTGTTGAAGAATATTCCCATTTACTTGTATATTACACTGTGGTATTTCGTTCTTCCTAGTGACGACCATAATCTGTGTCTTTTTACAATTTAATTCTAACCCTTGTTGTTCACTGTGTGTAACAACCGCATCTACTAAATTTTGCAGATCTGTTCATTGTCTGCAATCAAGACTGTATCATCTGCATATCTAATGTTATTGATGCATCGTCCCCCAATGTTGATTCCTTCCATATTTTCAATATTTCTGAAAATATTTTCACTGTACAGGGAAAACAGATCTGGAGACATTACACATCCCTGTCTCACACCTCTCTTAATAGGCTGATATTGGCTTACTTCATTATCAACTCTTATGGCAGCTTGTTGTTTCCAATATATGTTTTTTACAAGTCTAAGGTCTTTCCCATCAATTTGTAGATCTTCAAGCATCCTTATCATGTTGACATGTCTCACTTTATCAAAAGCCTTTGTGTAGTCAATAAAGCAAAGGTGTAGATCTTTGTTTACTTCTATAGAACGTTCGATTACGGTTCTCAGTATATACACAGCATTTACTGTACCCTTGCCTACTACAAACCCACATTGTTTTTCTCCTATTTCAGGTTGTATTTTCCTCCTAACTCTTTGCATGATAATTCTTAGCAAAATCTTCGTGATGTGACTCATTATACTAATTATTCGATGTTGATCACATTCCAAGGCTCCTGATTTCTTTGGGATTGCAATAAATACAGAATTACATAACTCATGAGGTATATTTCCAGTATCATATATTGTATTAAGCAGACTGGTAACTTTATCTATTCCATATTCTTCTAAAGCATTAATCATTTCTGTTGTGACGCTGTCTGGACCGGGGGTCTTGCCAGATTTCATATGATTAAGAGCATTCTGAACCTCCGTCTTCAAAATTGCTGGCCCTTCATTGTTATTTTGAACAATATATTGTTCGTCTCTGTTATCGTCATAAAGGTTTTTCACGTAATCTGATCATACATGTAAAATCTGATCTTTTTCTATTACGACTCTTCCATCTTTTGTCTTTTGGCAGCCTGCTGATGTACGTGTTCTTTGATTAGTAATCTCCTGAATTCTTTTGTGCATTAGTTTCACATTTTTACTGTTGTGTTGTTTTTCAATTTCTCTGCAATTTTTCTCAAGCCATGTTTCTTTAGCCTCCTTACATAAGGTTCTGACTTTTCTGTGAGTAAGTATAGTATAGTATATAGTATTTTGTAATAGTATATAGTATTTTGACACCATCTCATTATTTTTAAATACGAGAATTGTAGTGTCAGAAACAACTGTTTTATATGTTGGGTCCTATGTACTTAGATCATTGTTTGCCTTAATTTTGTAAGGTGGGTCCAGGAATAAACCCAATTTGTGGTTGTTGTGTTGTTTGTAATAACCTTGTTTTTGTCCTTGGGACACTGGGTACTATGTTATGATAATGCAAATCATTTCCATGCCTGTCTGAAAATGCATATTGTTCATTACACATATATATGTAACTGCAGATCTTGATTTAATACTTGAACTGTTTGTCCAAAATTTGTTGTGTACATCAAGTAAATGTGGTGTTCACCAGTGGTTGTTTATATGTTGTGAACAATCAATGTTTTCTAGCACTAGATAAACTTTAGAGGGTGATAAGTGGGAATAGAGAAATACTCATAAATACAGCTATGAACAGGAGTGAAGTATTTTCCTCCTTGTGTTTAAGGTAGAATTCCGTGATCACCTCAAGTGACTAAAATAATAGAGAATCAAATTAAATCCCCTAGACAGCTTAACATATTCTCATAAATTAAAATCCACATCCCACAATAATGCTGCGCATTTAACCTTTCCTGTGAGAAACGGGGTGTCAATATACGCCCATGCAAGTGGGTATTTCTCGATGTTACCTGAGAACGTTCTGCATGTAACATGTTTGCCTGTATAGTCTGAAGGTAAAATAAAGTCTCTCTTCAAACCTATAAGAGTACATCCACTATCACGTAAAACTGTGGCTGATTTGCCATTTACAAAAACATGGCGGATGTTAAGTTTACCTTTCGAGTCTATCACCTAATTCGCTTCTTCATTGGCAATAGGAATGGAGTGGCCGCATGTTAATAAGCCATCCTCATGAAAACGATTACAGGTGGTACATTTTTCGAGATGGAACACATCAATGGCCTGTGCTGCATTAACAGGATGGTTTTCTACTTGTTTCTTATCTGAGGAAGAGCTATCGAACATGGCTGCATTAGCCTTTCTGGTCATTTGTTTACCTTTACAAGCTTGACGCCAGTGCCCATATGCCTTGAAAAGGAAGCATTTGGTTAGTCGTTTATAGCTCTTTCTCTCCTTATCTTGCTTATCTATACAGTTTTGCAAGTATTTGAGGTAACCTGGGTGTCTGTCGCACATATCATTTTCATTATGTGGAAGATTGCAATATCTGCATTGGTAGTTCTTACTTGCAGATTGCCTAAAGGACTTTTGTTTACTGAAGGTACCTGACTTCATTCTGTCATAGGTAGCGGCTGCTACAAAGTCTGTATCAGTCAATACACTAGTAAAACACTGTTTGTTGGCTGTGAAAAAGCCGAACCTCGTTTTTCTATCTGTTGCACACTCTCGAAATCGCATTCTTGCAGAAATTTAGAAAATGATGGTGGTAGAGATGAAATGATTTTATCTCTAAGAATTACATCTTTCAACTTGTCAAAGCTGTTATTCACTTTAGCTGATGACAACCATTTACTAAACACATCCTGTACTACGGAAACGTAGTCAGAGAAAGTTTGTGTAGGTTTTGGAGCTAATTTACTATACTGTTCTCTGCAGCCTGCTTCATCTAACAGGAAGTGTGACATGATTTTAGACTTTATGTATTGATAATCTTTCCTGAGATCTATTGGAATGGTCTCTATCACTTTGAGAGGTTCCCTTGAAAGACTTCTCATATAGATAATATTCCATTCTGTTTCTGGGATCTGATAATGCTCCATTATCGTTTCGAAATTTTTGGTGAAGGCTGCAATGCAGTCGCCCGTGGTGAAGTTTTTGACGATCCCTTGGTACTTTTTGAACTGATTCTCTTTTTCTGGTCTTTCTAACTTTTTGAATTCTTTATCTGCTGATGTTTCAGCTTCCAGCTGTTTAATTTTCAGCTGCAGTTCAAGTTCTTCCTTTTTCGTTCGTGCATTAATTTCAAGCTCCTCTCTTTTGGACTGGGCAGAGATCTCCGCTTTTCTTATCTCAGCGTCTGTTTCTCCCTTTCTATCTTCTAATTCTTCCCTTTTTAGCTCTCTTTCAGCAGCTCTATCTTCCCTTTGGACATACTCTGCATATTTTGCCTCACTCCACTTTGTTAATTCATCACCAGTTAATTTCAATTTCAAACCAGACTCAATGAAATCGTCTAATATCGACATGGTGAATTACTTTAGTTACAATAAATATACAACAAATTAATTATATGGTGTTAGTAGTTACAATAATTTGTACAATATTTATCAAAAATACAGCTATGCCTGGACTCACATACAAAAGTATAATTGAAAAAAAGAGAATACTTAAGTGACTTTGGAGCTCAGGACTATGTTGGACCACTGTACCAGAGAATGGCTGCCTGATCGTTAATGCCCGGAAAAAATGATCTTTACTTGCTAACAATTTCGGATGACACAAACACTTGTGCTTTTTGGATAAGAATATATTAGTATATGTAAGTTTATTTTGTGTATGCATTGTCAACTAAGTTTTGTAGGTTTGTATGCTGTTGAGTATGTTTGTTGGTCGTATGTCGTCCGTTCAACACTCACTTTCCATTTCACTTCTTTACAAAGACTTTCCGCTTACACTCACGTTCAAACCTATTTTACAACTAGTTCACAGCTGAACGATTCATCCTCGTTCACACCTTTTTCTATCTTATATTCAGTTCACACCTTTTTCTTACAACTGGTTCATACGCGGACGAAAAACCCCCACTTTCACACTTGTCAGGATGTTGTAATCAGCAATAATACAGGCTCGTAATACGTCACAGATGTGATAATAAACACGGTCACAGAATGACTTGACGTGACACACAGCGAATACAATTCTAACACTTTATTCGTACTTCTCACTCTCCACAAACATTACATGCATCGTGCAATTACAATAGCAATGCCATTACACAATCAATATGCATATACAATAGATCAATACATAACTTACAATACTCCTTATCAGGCGCACAGTCCTCTACACTCATACAGGCGTTCTCTCTCTTTGCGCACACACATACAAGTCATACGAGCATACATTCGAACCGTCCATCCAGTACCACTGTCCAACGCCGTCTGGCTTCTAACGGCCGTGAGTCCTCGTTAGTCGGAGTTGTCTCCCTGCATGGACTCCGTGTACCACGCGCTTTACTGACTGACCATTCCTGCCACGGCAGAGTTAGTGTCACTCACAGATGTACATGGCGTAATTGCCAGGCATCAATGAAGAAGGCGCGGCAGCACTGGTGGGGTGATTGAGATTATGACAGTGACGATTATATTAATATATTTTTGTAGTGTGCACACCTGTATATCTGTGGAGTATTCTTTGGCTGTAAAAAAAAATTGAAACTAAAGTTGATAAAATATAAATAATAGATGTTAGTATACTGCTAATGCTACAAGCAGTTTTGTATATTTGTCTTTCGTGGTTGCAGGTAATATGTTTAGGAAGACTGCTTTATATGTTTCAGTTTTCTTGTTTGTGTGTGTTTCTATTAGTTGTTGTGCATTCTGTGTGGCTGTGATTGTTAGACATGTATAGTAAACACATGCTTCTGTTTCATGAATGTTGTTTCTGCATAGTTAGCATAGTACTATTTATGCTGCTCTTTCTGTGGTTGGTGTCATGTTAAAACGTATTCTGTGTGTTATTTCATTGGCTTTTGGTATGATGTGTTTGCTGTGTATGTTAGTGAAAGTACCGCTATAGTCTTTAGTGTAGTATTTGTATCCTCTTTTTATTCTCAGGTGTAATGGTGGTGCTTATTTTATTTTATTTTTTTGCGCTAGCTCGCTTTGAACTCAAGCACACTCCATACACACTACTTCTAGTAGTGCTAGACTGAATTTTACGTGTGGATTAGCTTTTCCCTATTAACACTGTCCCTCGCCATTATGCAAACCCACTCCGACTTCAGGAGTACTTGTAATTTACGTCCCTAAATCAAGGATAGGTTAAAATTTTAGTCCAACTGTCCAGTGTAGGGGTTGAACCCCTTACATTGGCATCAGCACACTGGACGTTTAAGAACTTGCGTCTTACACAATTCGGCCATATTGACCTATGTGTGCTTATTATTCCATAAAGTATGTGTCTATCTGCTTGGTTGTCTGTTCTATTAAATGTACATTGCCTTGTACTGCTTGCAAACAAGTTCTGTAGAATTGTTTTTTTTACTTGCATATCCCTTACAGCACATTGCAGTCAGCATTAGCATTTCTCAGCTGCTGTTAATGTTCTAGGCAAGATTACACTCAGTAGTTTGCCAGTGCTTTCTGGGCGACCATCTCACTTACACTGTAAGTTACCAATGTGGCGAGAACCGCTACCGATTCTCGCCCACTTCACATTACTCACTTGGTAACTTACGGGGTATGTGAGCCGGTTGCACAGAAAGCAATGGCAAACTATTGAGCATAATCTTGCCAAGAAATCAACAATCAGCTGAAAGATGCTGATATTGGCAGTGATGTCCTGTAAAGGATATGCGGGGGAAAAGAACTGTAGCCACATATATTATCCTTGGAATGATGAAGGTGTTTACAACTGTGCTTCTTCCAAAATAATTATTGATGTCTTGTACCTAAGTAGTATGTGTATAATTTGTTTTGTCAGTGAATGCCATGTTTCTGTGTGATTGTCTGGGATCGCACAGTAAAGTGATCCCATATATTTTCATGTCTGTGACTGTTAAATCTGCTTTATTTTTCCACTTTCCCAAGCCCATTATTTTAGCTTCCTGTAGATTTATTTTGGCCCAACTTCCTTCACCAAACTGTCTGAAGGTGTTATGTTCATTATGGATGTGTTGGTTGTAGGGAGGAAAGCGGTGTTGTCTGCATAAGCAATTAATTTCCGCTCCCCTAACCCTTGCATAAATGTTCCGTTAATGTTGGTGTCCTGTCTGATTGCTTCTAAGTGCGGTTCTAGTGTCAATACGTATAAATTAATCAAATGCAATAGCACTGGTAGGCTAATGTAACAACTGGAAGAAATACTCCTCTTAACTCCACACCAAGCAGGTTTCAGAAAGTACAGATCCACTGAAGAACACAATATCTATATCTTCTTCTTCTTCAGCGTTCCGAGCCATTGAGGTTCTTTGCTGCAGATACAACAATCCGTCTCCATTCGTCTCTCTAGTGGACCTTCTCTTGCCAGTCGTTGATTCCAAGTGCTTGTAGGTCTGTACATGTATTATCTCTCCACCGCCTTCCTGGTCTACCTCGGGGTCTGCGGTCATTTATTTCCTGAGTGTAAGCAAGTTTTGTTTCCCTATTATTATCTTCCATTCTTTCTATATAGGGAAGGAAATAGATGCCTTCCAATAGAGAAAGCATTCACTAGCGGTCTGGATAGGCTTAGGCAACATTTGATAAGGCATCAGACAAGGTGTTCTAGAGGTTAAGGCGATGGACTGCTAATCCATTGGGTTCTCTCCAAATGGGTTCGAATCCCATTCTCGTTGGTATGGTTTTAAGAAAGAAGTAAAACTGGAACAAATTCTGGTTTGTAGGGAAATGTACAGATAGAGCAGCCACTATCATGACAACAGAATGGCCAGGACAAAAGTACAAGTCAAACCAGCAAAAACATGCTGTTGGAGCAAGGTGTCTATCAAAGCGGGTTGATTTGGTGGGGGGGGGGGGGGGGGGGGGGGGGAGTTATTACAAGAGCTTTATTTATTTCTAGCATATATAAATGACATTACAGAACATTTTACAGCCAGAGTACACACTTTCTCCTTTGCAGACAGCCATATGGTTATCTGATTGATTGATTGATCTAGGAACCGACATCACAGCACTTGGGGCATTCCCATAAGCGCTCCGTCCCTATCCTCAGCAGCCAGCGAAGAGTTCCAACACTAATAGTTCCAGTAGCAACCTGATTACATGTCCGTCTCGCCTTTCTTCTGAGCGTCGAGCGTCGGCCAGATCCCCTCGTCACACCTCGCTGCCTCATTCTTACCAGACTATGGTGATCCATTTGCTCCTCTGAGGTGTACACTTGTTCCCACAAGGAATAACATATCAGTACAGCTAACAGTAGAATGCAGCAAGCCTTATCAGTGTTAGCGGGATTGTCAAAATCATGGGTAATGAAGTCAAGTGAGGAAAAATTATCACGCATAGTGTTCTCCCTCTCAATTAAACAACACTCTAAGCTAGTTGAAGAGAAAATATGTAGGCACAAAACATTTTCTGTTGGAAAAAAACAAAACAAGAAGAATGAAGAAGAGAAAGAAGAATATTGTCAAGTTTTGATGCTGGTTGCTCATCCGTTCTTTTTCAGTTTTACGAGCAAATTATAAATTAACTCTCTCTCTCTGTGTGTGTGTGTGTGTGTGCGCGCGCTTGTGTGTAAAATATCATCCAGTGCCATGCCACCTGGCACAATTAATTATCCTTCACCAAACTGAGATCTGCAACAGCATGCATTAGTTTGTGTGGTGATACCTTTCCATTCCATGACACAAGGATGTCAAGAATATTCTCTCACTGTGTTTATGTCTTTTCCCCCCAGACATCTTTCCAGTTATTACATCATGATCCTTTTATTCTCTTTTCATAATGTGGCCAACAACATTATGACTGCCTCTTTCTGGTGTTTGTGAATAGTTTTCTTTGTGCCTTTTCTCTTTAAAAACATTAAGATTAATAATTGTAACTGCCCATGAAACATTCACCATTCTCATGTACAATCATACCATGAAGATATTAGTTACTGACCAGGATTCTTAGGTCATTTGCAACAACTGGTTTTATGTAGCATGCTAGAATTATCTTATGTAATAGCCTTTATTGACAAGGATTTATTACATCAGATGTTCATTTTATACAACGCATGTTTATTATATAACTTGTATACGGTAGCATGATGATCATCTATTACTTGTATCACAATGTGTTCCTTGACGGGTAAGATTATTCCATTGTAACCTCCCATGTGTGTCACTAACAAGACCTGTTCAGAAGCGCATGATTTACAATGGATAAATACTGTGTGTCACTAACAAGACCTGTTCAGAAGCATGATTTACAACGGATAAATACTGTGATGGTTTCCCCCTGACTGTATGGTTTGACTTTAATAGCCTTTGTCTAAAAAGACAGACCCTGCAAGGTAGCAAGTTGAAGTGGTTTTGAATGGCACCTATTACCTGTCGATGGCCACACCACAGTTTTGAGGTATTTTATAGAGATGACCAGCCAACTAACTTGCCCCCTCTCCATGATCACCGCCTGTGTTGGTCCACTGCTGCTTATTCAAGATATATGCAGCTAACCTGTACATCCAGAGATGACTCAACCACCCCCATATATAACTGACAATCTTCTTAGCAATGTAGAAAACCAAGAATAAAAGATTTATAATCTCCTTGAGTTCCTAACAGGTTATCACTTGCAGTATCATTCAAATAAATGGAAAACAATCACACATAACAAAAGACATATAATTTAAAAAATTTTAAAGGGGATTAAAATGCAACAGGATTTTATCCCATAGGGTTCGGTCTCTTTCTGCAGGACCGCCTGCCAAAAGAATTGCATAGACCATGACAAAACACTGTTTCAGAGAAGACTCCCAGGAGTTTCTGAGAAAATTGCAATTTGTGTAAAATTTTATTGGAAACACAATTCCTGTCCTCACATGCAAATATTCATGTTGTAGAAAACAGCAAGGAAAGTATAGTATGTGTTTTCATGTTGTAGACAACAGCAAGGAAAGTGTAGTATGTGTTTTCATGTTGTAGAACACAGCAAGGAAAGTATAGTATGTGTTTTCATGTTGTAGAAAACAGCAAGGAAAGTATAGTATGTGTTGTCGTGCTGTAGAACACATCAAGGAAAGTATAGTATGTGTTTCCATATTATAGAACACAGCAAGGAAAGTATAGTATGTGTTTTCTTGTTGTAAAAGACAGCAAGGGAAGTATAGTATGTGTTTTCATGTTGTAGAAAACAGCAAGGAAAGTATAGTATGTGTTTTCATGTTCAGTAACATTTAGTTAATGATACCAACAACCATTACATGTGTGTCTGCACTCCTGTATGTATTCTCTTGTGGTGATTGTTACTGCCAACTGCAGTAAAGGAATTAAAACAATCATTACATCTGAAAGACTTTTCTCCTTTACGTCCTCTCTCATGCAAGGTCAAATTGTTTGTGAGAGTAATATATGGAAAATGAACATATATGTATTCTGTCTCTCCTGTTTGCATTTTCTCTTGGTACATATCTGCCTAGCTTGACCAGCAACAACAATACAAATGATGCCACAGACATCACACTTGGAAGATATGTTTTCTCAAGTGATAATTAGGATGTTATGTTAAAGTAAAAGAAGCACAAGTCATCACACATTAACAGATTCCTTCTTATACGTCTTCTCTTGAGACACAATACCAACTTGATTTAAGGATACATTAGAATTATCACAGTTATGAATTTTCTCTCTTGAAGTTTTCTTTTCTATAAATTCAGATATGTCAAATGAGAAAGAGATGCACTACAAGCACAGACATGTAAGATTTCTCCCCTGTATGCATTCCCTTGTGGTAAATCAGCTACCAAATATTTCAACAAAATATGTGCAACAATCATACCACTTTTAATGTTTGTTTTTTTTTGTAACTGATAATTCAGATGATGTGTTCAAGAAAAAGATGCTCCAAAATCACCACATAAAAATTGTTTCTCTTCTGCATGAGTTTTCTTGTGGCACTTCAGACTGCCAATCTTAATAAAAGATGCACTACAAATTCACACTAGTATGGTGTCTCTCCTGAATGTGTTCTCATGTGGCACTTCAGACTGTCAGCTTGACTAAAAGATGCATCACATTTATCACACTTGTAAGGTTTTTCTCCTGTATGTGTTCTCTTATGGATACTCAGATTGCCAGCTTCACTAAAACATGCGCCACAATCATCACACTTGTTAGGTTTCACTCCTGTATGTGTTCTCTTATGACTCAGATGGCCAGCTTGACTAAAAGATACACCACAATCACACTTGTGAGGTTTCACTCCTGTATGTGTTCTCTTATGGACCTTCAGATTTTTAGCTTCACTATATGATGACCACAATCATCACACTTGTAACGTTTATCTCCTGTATGTGTTCTCTTGTGGCGCTTCATATTGTTAGCTTGACTAAAAGATACACCACAATCACACTTGTAAGGTTTCTCTCCTGTATGTGCTCTCTTGTGGCGCTTCATATTGTTAGCTTGACTAAAAGATGCACCTCAATGATCACATTTGTAAGGCTTCTCTCCTGTATGTGTTCTCATGTGGCCCCTCAGATTTTCAGTTGTAGTAGATGATGCACCACAATCATCACACTTAAGGTCTCTCTCCTGTATGTGTTCTCTTGTGGAGCTTCAGATTGTTAGCACAACTAAAAGATGCACCACAATAATTACACTTGTAGGGTATGTGTTCTCTTATGACGACTCAGATCGCCAGCTTGACTAAAAGATGCACCACAATAACACTTGTAAGGTTTCACTCCTGTATGTGTTCTCTTATGACGACTCAGATCGCCAGCTTGACTAAAAGATGCACCACAATCACACTTGTAAGGTTTCTCTCCTGTATGTCTTCTCTTATGGACCTTCAGACGTTTAGCTTGACTAAAAGATGCACCACAATGATCACATTTGTAAGGCTTCTCCTCTCCTGTATGTGTTCTCATGTGGCCCCTCAGATTTTCAGTTGTAGTAGATGATGCACCACAATCATCACACTTATAAGGTCTCTCTCCTGTATGTGTTCTCTTGTGGAGCTTCAGATTGTGAGCACGACTAAAAGATGCACCACAATAATCACACTTGTAGGGTCTCTCTCCTGTATGTGTTCTCTTGTGGCACTTCAGATGGTTAGTACGACTAAAAGATGCACCACAATAATCACACTTGTAGGGTCTCTCTCCTGTATGTGTTCTCTTGTGGCGCTTCAGATGGTTAGCACGACTAAAAGATGCACCACAATAATCACACTTGTAGGGTCTCTCTCCTGTATGTGTTCTCTTGTGGCGCTTCAGATTGTCAGCATGACTAAAAGATGCACCACAATGATCACATTTGTAAGGCTTCTCTCCTGTGTGTGTCCTCATATGGTGCTTCAGACTGTTTGAGTGACTAAAAGATGCACCACAATCATTGCACTTGTAAGGTCTCTCTCCTGAATGTGTTCTCTTGTGGCGCTTCAGTTGGACAGCTGTAGCGAAAGATGCACCACAATCATCACACTTGTATGGTTTATCTCCTGTATGTAATCTCTTGTGGACCTTCAGAACTTTAGAATGTCTAAAAGATGCACCACAATCATCGCACTTGTAAGGTTTCTCTTCTGTATGTGTTCTCATGTGGCATTTCAGATCTCTAAAGAGAGTGAAAGATGTACTACAGTCATCACATTTGTGAGGTTTCAGTGTTACATTTGTTCTCTTGTGTCTATTTATATTGACACCTAAATCACAAACATTAGAAATGTATGGTGTAGAAGATACATTCACTGACAGACAACAATTGTTGTGGTTTAGTTTTTCCTTATAACTATTCTCAATCAATCTTAATTCTGTTTTACTCCCTCCTGCCATTCCTTGAATGATGTCACACCCTGTCATGTCTACCATGTGACTGACTCTATGATGTTTATCCTCGCAAGGTACATCTGATAGTTCCTGTTTCACAAGTTCCATGTTGCCATACATTTCCATATTTGAATGCTTTTGTATGGAGATGGAAGGATAACTTTCTGAAGATGGATGTATTTCTGAAACACATCATAATAAATACTTAGTTAATAGCAAGATATACTTGCAACAGTTTATTCAATCTCAAAAGGCTGAAAGCTAAAACCAAAATTAACAGCGGCACCGTCAGAGAGCTCCTGTTTGCTGATGATTGCGCTCTATACGCCAACTCAGAGACGGACATGCAACATAATGTTTCAGCTTTCTCACATGCCTGTGCCAACTTTGGGCTCAATATCAACTTGGAGAAGACTGTAGTTATGTACCAGCCAGCTCCAGGGAATAATCACACTGTGCCGAATATCAAAGTGAATGATCATAGACTAAGTGTTGTGGACAAATTCACCTATCTTGGCAGCACCGTGTCACAAGCTGCCACAATCGATGCCACAATTGATGACGAAGTGAATGCAAGAATCTCCAAGGCCAGTGCAGCCTTTGGCAGACTGTACAAGAATGTATGGGACAGAACTGAAATAAGCCTGCAAACAAAGCTAAAAGTCTACAAAGCAGTTGTATTATCCACACTGCTATATGCTTGTGAAACCTGCATTGTTTATCAGCGACACGCTAGGAAATTAAACCACTTCCACACAGTCTGCCTAAGGAAGCTACTGAAGATTAAATGGCAAGACAAGATTCCAGACACTGAAGTCCTAGAAAGAGCATCCATGCCCAGTATCCACACTCTACTGATGAAGAATCAGATTCGCTGGGCTGGTCACTTGACTCGCATGCCAGATCACAGGCTCCCTAAACGAATTTTTTTACAGCGAACTGCGTTGTGGTAAACGCTCCCAAGGTGGCCAGAGGAAACGTTTTAAAGACACTCTGAAAATTTCACTGAATGCTTTTGGAATTCATCATGACACCTGGGAGGCTGCAGCCAGAGACCGAAATTCATGGCGTGCATCATTGCGCAAAGGTGCAGTCATATGCGAGGTAACCAGGACTGCAAGAGCTGTGAAGAAAAGGCATGACAGAAAAACCACTGCGGGAAATCCTCCTCCAGAGACGTCAAGCATTCTTTGCCCACATTGTCAAAGAACATTTCGAGCCAAAATAGGCCTTATCAGCCATCTTAGAACCCACGGCTCCACACCTTCAACCCCACTGGATGAAATGAATGGTCATCATCATTCTTGATGGACAAACAACAGACAGACATACTTGCAACAGACTACAATTAGATGTGATAGTACATTAAAATAGATGAACTGTTGTTACTGAGGAACTATTGCATGTGACTGTTAACAGATAAATGTAGATGAAATGTAACAGATAAACAGCTGATGCAAGGTGAATGAATCTAACAAAAAAAAACTGTTACTGAATATTGGTGTAAAATAACACAAACTGGTAGTCTATTTTAAAATTATTGCTTAAAAGTTTGCTATTTTAGTTGTGTAAGTAATTTATGCTCCATGGCGAAGGTAAACTTGCCTAGGAATCATGAACAACCAAATCATGATGGGGTTGACTGCTATGCCCTGTACAGGATATGCAACTAACTTATTTTAAGCAATTTATGAAAATAAACAAAATTTGCATAGTACTAAAGGGAACATGGCCTTCTTGTCTGAAAAAAATATTTGTGGTGCAAAGCGACAAATATTTGTGGTACAACTTAATGTGACATGAACATGGAACTCTTGTTAACAGTCCCATTGGTCTGTGGGTTAATCGAGCCTATTAACAGTAGTACCAGAGATGTATTTCAATGCTCTATATAAATGGAAGACTGCAGGGAAGGAAATTGATAGATAGGGTCAAATCTGTTATGTGAGTTTATGCTTTTCTTCCTCTGAGAGATGCAGTCCCTGCATATGGCAGTTCTGACTGCTTAGTTAGCAGGTGGATAAATGAACAGTCTCATTCTGCTGCCAGCATTAGATGTGTCAGCTCTCATTCTCAATATTTCAAAGTCGGATGATAAACATGGAGGATATTCCTGAAAATTATTGATTACAACTGAACCCAGATATTATTTCACATGGCACAAGATTATCTAGTGGTGTGTATATTCTCCAGGAGTGACCTCCAACCTGTGAAGAATATAATCTTAGTTGGTGATTACGTATGTTTGGTGAAGATTCTCAATGCTTGGAGAAACGTTACAGACTCCTGTAGAACACTGTACTTTAAGTGCCCAGCATTGACATTCAGATCATCTGAGACCTGGAAAGGTCTTGCAACTATCAGAATGAGGCTGGTATACAAAATTTTCTCCTGATCCCAAACCAAAGTTCCATGACTATGGGGACTGTGTTACGGAGTTCTCTTTGACCTAAGCTTAGAATTGAAGTGGATGTGCAAGACTGGTACTGGGGCTTTACATCTGCAGAGAAGCATGTCAATAATTGAAGAGTTGGCCGGACTGACTGGGAATTGACATGACCCCAATCATTGTGGTTCAAGATTGAGGGACTGATAGAGTATAGTTTAAAAAGACTGCATGGATAATGGGGAAAGTTGTAAAGCATGCATAACTCAGAATTAAAGTGAAACAGTGAGTTTAGCCAGCCTAAGTCAGGTCACTAATCTGAACACATTGTATTGATCTATTAGCTGTCCATTACCTTAGATATGTTGATGATACACTCTTGCTAGCTGAAAATAAATAAGATCTCCATGAACAAGTTATACATGTGAGCAACAAAAAAATAGGCTGGGTATCCATCAAGTATGATAATGATCATATTGGCTTCAGCCAATGGGGTTGGAATTTGGGGCTGTGAGTTCTAAGATGGCTGGTAAGGCCTATTTTGGCTCGATATGCTCAGTGTGGGCAAAGAATGCCTGACGTTCCAGGAGGAGGATCTCCTGCGGTGGTTATTCTGTCCAGTCTTTTTTTCCACAACTTTTACAGTCCTGTTTGCCTCGCAAGTGACTACACCCTTACGTAATAATGTACACCATGAATTTCGGTCTTTGGCATATATTGAAAACCTGTGTTAGTGTAATCATAAGAGGGTTATGCTGACAATGTCAAGAGTACAGTCAAATTAGGGTTTGACACCTGCGAGCACCAAGAAAGGGAAACGCAGGCCAGCTATTCCTCCATGCATTCAGGCCTACACAATGTGATGGTCTTAGCACATCACAGAGCATGCTCCAGCTTTGGGACTTATTTGTTATAATAAATATACTGAAGTCAACATAATTTGGGCACATTAAGAGACGTAAGCATCATCATTGTCATGTTATACATCACTTAATATTACCTTGACCTGGGTATTCTACATATACTTCCGGTTGTTCTAACTTGACACTTGCTAGTGTTTTACTCTCCATCTCCTCAAAGGCTTGCACTTCAGTGAGAATCTCTATGGCAGGACAGTGAACACAGTCAGTCTGAAAGAAAAAGTTATAAGCTAAATACATTTTTGTCTGTATTCAAGGGAAGGTAGAGACAAACCATGGGCATTCCCTGCCATCCATGGAGGCTTCCATAAGTGCAGAGACATGATGCTCTGTTACTGGGTTCACCCTAAATATTGTCACCTCCTGCACATGGCTGCTTAGCCTCACTTCCATAAAATGAGCCTTCCATATACCAAAGGTTATACCTACAGGCATCAGATTGATGCAGTCCACAGATTTTGACTTTAATGACAACCACAGGCTATATGGTCAAATCAAGTATAACAGAGCATTGTTATCAAGGAAATAATTGGAGGTCGGATAAGGGAGTGAAGATGTGGTGCCGGGTATGTCTTTGGTTTTCTCCTATTTAGTGGAGGAAGCCAAAGAAGCACTGCACGAAGACGCACATAGTCTTCGTGGCAGCAATACGTCAGGGTAGCAACACAAACATTGACAACGGCAGTTCAGTTTTTAGATTGATAGAGGCAACACGCGTTCCATTTTTGTGGTATTCAGATAACCTTTAACGAGAAGGGCTACATCTGGAATGTTAGTTTCAATTATAAGAAGGGAAACCATCCCTAAATTGATTTTGATTTTAAGAAATCGAATTGAAGTTAGCTATTTTTAAATTACTAAGTAATTAGTTCCTTTTTTAAGCAACTACCCAATTAAGCACTAATTCCCAGATAGCTGAATAAGCTGGCCGGCTCATTACAAATGGTTTGAATATTCCGAATTTATTTTATTAAATTTCATAAGCTCCAGAAATAAAATATGGATGAATCCAGAAAAGTGACCAACGCGTGTGTGTGTTGAAGATTTTTCGAATTGGGTGAGTTATGCTCATTTGTTAAAATTGTTAACATGGTGTTTATAACAACGCGAAGATTACTGCCATAACCACTTCTCATGGATTTATAAACCATGGATCACAGCTTTTGATTACTCTCAATGAACTGGCACGGTTACACAAGCCATCTAACAAATAAATTTGCTAGGCAAGCAATGTTTCAATTGGTAGCCACTGAGACAACCTGGAAAGAATAACAAGCACAGACAGTGGTCATTACAACAACTGAGAGCATCTTCATACATATTAATACACGTGGAAAGTGTTAGGAGACATGTATGTGATACAGCATTTTGTCAGGAGTCTATGTGGTGAAGTGATCAAGTCAGCTGCCTCGTGCTCTGAAGGTTGTGCCATTACACAATAACTATTACAGTCACTAATCTGGAAATAAAATTTATTAACACTTTCTAGTTAAGACTAAACTCTTGAGCATGTCAGTATCTAATAACAATAAAACAAAAAGTTACTCACTTCAGAGACTGATTCCAGGTTTATATTGTTACTTGATTTAACTTCAGAGACTGATTCCAGTTTTATATTGTTACTTGATTTAACTTCAGAGACTGATTCCAGTTTTATATTGTTACTTGATTTAACTTCAGAGACTGATTCCAGTTTTATATTGTTACTTGATTTAACTTCAGAAACTGGTTCCAGTTTTATATTGTTACTTGATTTAACTTCAGAGACTGATTCCTGTTTTATATTGTTACTTGATCTCACTTCAGAGATGGATTCCTGTTTTATATTGTTACTTGATTTAACTTCAGAGACTGATTCCAGTTTTATATTGTTACTCGATTTAACTTCAGAGACTGATTCCAGTTTTATATTGTTGCTCGATTTAACTTCAGAAACTGGTTCGAGTTTTATATTTTTACTTGATCTCACTTCAGAAACTGGTTCCAGGTTTATATTGTTGCTTGATCTCACTTCAGAAACAGATTCCAGTTTTATATTGTTTCTTGATCTCACTTCAGAAACTGGTTCCTGTTTTATACTGTTACATGATAACATGTACAATTCCATGTTTCCTGAAATCATAAATTAAACAGTGATTAATTCTCATGTTTGAAGTATTCTTTGCTATTATAACTGATATTTTGTAAACAGAACATATTAACACATTTATATATGCCTTTGCAGAGATACTTCTTCCTCTTTTGCACACTACCTGCAAATGCAGGTAATCTAACCATTAATCATACAAGTGTATGAAATCGTGTTTGTATCTAGCCTGCAAACATGTGGCTTATTAACACTGAATTACATATTTTATTATGCTGTAGCAGATACATAAGCCTCGAATTCGGACTGACTTATTTGGCCAACGACATCGTAACGTTAATTAAAGGACTCTTGAGATTTGGAACATGGAATGTACGGACACTATATCGAGCTGGAGCGGCTGAAGAACTAATCCAGGAGCTGGTTGAATATCAAATGGATATAACAGCAATTCAAGAAATAAGGTGGCCAGGAGAGGGTACTTTAGAGCAAAATGTTCAGTTTATAGACTCTAATTATATAATCACTGGTGTTAGAACAACCCTCGGAGTAATTCTTTGTCTGGAATTGGAGAAAATTATTCTAATTCCCTGTCTGCCCATTTCTGGATTTTCTTAAACTTATTTCTTTACTATTGTTGTTAACCGAGGATGGTGAGAGGTTCTCTCTCTTTATTAATTTTCTTCTTTGGCCCTACGCAGTCAGGGTTGCGCTCTTCTCCTCACATCACCGTAGAAGTAAGTGGATCTTGCTCCTGTTTTCACCCCTGTTTCAGTTGGTAGGGCCTATATGGCGTTGAGGGCATCATCCACTAGGATGGTCTCACTTGAGTAAAGTGATGATTTCTCCAGTCAAGGTTTTCAATGGTGCATTTCTTTTGATCATTGGACCACAGGCTTTCTTTATCCCTTCAAACATGCTTCTGATGTTTCCCTTATCATTTGCATTTTGAATGGACTCAAATAACTTGATCCAATAGTCATTTGCACACTGCCTGGCAGCCTTTTGCACATCCTTCCTAGCTTGCTTCATCTCACTCAGAGTGTTACGCATTGTTCTTCCTTGTTTCTTAAGAGAGCTATCTTCTTCTTATCAATCAATGGCTGCAGTGTCTGGCTGTTTACCGCAAACCAGTCGTCCCGCCTCTTATGATCAACAGTGCCGTAAACCCCTACGGCAGTTTTATAAAGAGTTTCCTTAAGTTTACCCCATATTTCACTTACTGTAAAATTTTCTGGTGTATCAGTGAAAGCGTGAAAATTGTGTGAAAGTGAAATTCAGTGAAAGTGAAAAGTAACATTAATAATACACAGGGTAATTAATGAATTTCTTCTTCTTCTTCGTTCATCCGGAGTTTTTTTTCGGATGTGATTGCGTTGTGCCTGTTTACAGCAGAGCTGCGTTCTTGCGCCGTTAGGCCGACACATCCGACTTCTGCGGGCATTTGTTGACCGGGTTAACCTTCCCGGGGGTTTCTTAGGACCTTTGACTCTCACTGTTGTGGTGTTATCCCCCATCCCAGCTGGTCCATATAGAACAGCCAAAGATCCTGGTCAGCCCTCAAGGGAAGGCAGGGGCAGACCATGGGCATTCCCCGCCATCCAAGGAGGCTTCCATACTTGCAGAGCCGATACATAGCGCTCTGGTACTGGGCTCACCCAAGGAATCGTCACGTCCTGCACATGGCTGCTTAGCCTCACTTCCGTATATTGGGCCTTCCGTTCACCATAGGCTGTTCTTCCGGAAA
Source organism: Cepaea nemoralis (assembly GCA_014155875.1). Classification (NCBI taxonomy): domain Eukaryota; kingdom Metazoa; phylum Mollusca; class Gastropoda; order Stylommatophora; family Helicidae; genus Cepaea; species Cepaea nemoralis. The sequence continues at coordinate 821,718 of JACEFZ010023382.1, forward strand.
CCAGAAGTATGCAGTCTGCAGATGACATCCACACAGTGAGCTTTCGATTCGGACTTTCCACGTAATGGATTTGCTATCCAAGCAATATTCCATTTCATGCCACTAGGACACTTTTCCACCTTTTATGAAGCCCACACAATGGGCTTTTGATTCGGACTTTCCACGTAATGGATTTGCTATCCAAGCAATATTCCATTTCGTGCCACTAGGACACTTTTCCACCTTTTATGAAGCCCACACAGCGAGCTTTCGATTTGGACTTTCCACATAATGGATTTGCTATCCAAGCAATATTTCATTTCATGCCTCTGGGTCTTCATGCACCTTTAAATGTCAACCTGTATGTAGTTAAAGTAAGCTGCGGTCAACTTGAGCTTGTTGATATCTCCATAGAGCTTGTCCTCAAATGAAGCAGGTGTGGGCCAAAATATCTTTCTCTGTTCTGCATACGTTGGGCAATCCTGCAGCAAATGTTTTGCTGTCATTTTTCCAGTTCTACAATTACATTCATCAGTATCTCCTATCTTTAGTTTATTGAACAAGTGGTATTTCAGCCTGTTATGTCCTGTGCGGAGTCTGAAGATTGCTACTTGTTCTCTTCGGTCGAGTTTGTAATATGCATCATCCTTCTGATGGCCTGGATGCTCAGATTCCCATTTGGTTCTATAAGTGCTTTTTATCAACCTCTTTGCCTCATTATAGGTTATGTCTATGTCAGGCTGTGGTAGTCGTCCGCCCTCTTTTGCCAGTCTGTCAGCCTCTTCGTTTCCAGGTATACTGCAATGTGATGGGATCCACTGTATTACAACTTTTTTGGATTTCTGGCATAGACCATGGAGTGCTGCTCTTAGGTCAGTTAGTTCTGTGCTGTTATTGCTCTTGAGTATTGAGACAGCTGACTTTGCATCTGTGAAGATAGCTATTTGCTTCTCTTTATTTTCCTCCATCAGGAGCATTTCTGCTGCAGTTTTCAAAGCCTCTACCTCCGCTTTGAAGTTACTTGAAAATTTTCCAGTTGCCATTGAATGTGTTTTTTTCACTCCATTTTTTAAATTTAGGAGAATTCCTCCTCCTCCATTCTCTATTGAATTTTTGGCTGATCCATCTGTATATGCATGGGTCCAATTCCTGCTTGGGTAATGTTCTTTTATGTAGTTTAGGGTTATTTCTCTTCTTTCGGTTTCATGCTGAGTGTTCTTTTTCTCAATACCAGGAATGTTTTCTATCATCTCAGGCAGTTGCTGCTGTCTCCAAGCTGGGAAGTTGTGTGCATTGTGGATGGGCTTGACTGTTGATATGTTAAGTATAGGATCTGCCCTAATCCTTCGTTTTGCAGTTTCTACAAAGTTGCTACGCTTCAGTCTTCCCTTTCCAAAACCATTAAATCTGTTGTACATAGGGTGGTCTGTCAATCTTCTAAATTTTTCTGCTTGTTGCTGGGCTCTGCTATCTCTTCTATCCTGCATTGGTTGTAAACAAGTGATCTTTTCTAGTTCATTAATAGGCGTTGTCTTCAGGCTTCCAGTTATGATTCGCATTCCTTGGTTTTGGACTCTACTTATTTTGTTAAAGTTTGACTTAGCTGCTGTTGCCCAAGCTGCAATGCCATATTCCAGTACTGGCCTCACCCGTCCAGTATATAACTTCTTGAGAACTTTCTCATCTGCTCCCCACGTTGTACCAGCAAGCTTTTTCATGATTGCCATTCTCTGCCTTGCTCTTGTTCGATTTTTCTCAACCTGTGTCTTCCATGTCAGGCGACGATCAAAGGTGACTCCTAGATAGTTTGGATTTTCTTCATGGCGCAATATTTTTCCATTCAATACCAGCTTAGGTTGCTGAGTTTTATTTGAGAGGGAGAACACTGTGCATGTTGTTTTCTCCTCACTTATCTTCACTAGCCATGATTTTGACCAGTCCTCTAGCGCTAATAAGGCTTGCTGTATTCTGCTGTTAGCTGTACTAATATATTCTTCAGATGTCCATATGGCTAGGTCATCTGCAAAGGAGGATGTGTGTACTCTGGCTGGAAAATTTTCTGTGATGTCATTTATATATGCTAGGAATAATGTTGGTGAAAGAACTCCTCCTTGGGGGACACCTTGCTCCAGCAGCATCATTTTGCTTGTTTGTCCTTGTACTTTTGTCCTGGCAGTTCTGTTCTCAAGGTAGTGGCTGATCCATTTATACATTTTTCCACAAACATGCATGTTTTGCAGTTTTACTTTCAGTCCTTCCTTCCATACTTTATCAAATGCTTTTTCTAAATCTATCCAGACTGCTAGTGTGTGCTTTTTCTCTTGGAAGGCATCCTCTATTTCCTGAGCTATATAGGTTATTTGATCTTCAGTGGATCTGTATTTTCTGAATCCTGCTTGGTGTGGTGTTAAGAGTTTGTTTTCTTCCAGATGCCATGTTAGCCTGCCATTGATAATGCGTTCCATTAATTTTCCTACACAGCTAAGTAGACTGATAGGTCGATAGCCATTTGGTTCTTCCAGGTCTTTTCCTTTCTTTGGGACTGGTATTAGTATAGCTTCCTTCCATGCCTGTGGGACTATTCCTCTCTTCCAGCTGTTATTTAGGACTGCTAGTAGTTTCTTCTTTGCCTTGGTGCCTAGTCCTATTAGCATTTCATTTGTGATTCCATCCTTTCCTGGTGATTTCTTCTTTTTTAGGGTATTCATTGCCTGTTCCATTTCTTCCATTGTTAGATTTGCCATCATATATTCTGCTGCTGTCTCTGTATTTCTATGATGTATCTGTTTGTCTTTGATTGCTTTCTTCTGTTCGGTTGTAATATCAATGTGGTTTGCATTTGCATAGTGTTCCATTAGTGCATTTGCAGCCTTTTTGCCTGTAAGCAAGGCATTTCCTTGTTTAATTGTTATTTGTTTGTTTCTAGGTCCTTCATTGTTCATGGCTTTCACTAGTTTCCATAGTTTGTTTCCATCCCTGTCAAAATTCAGGTTTTCTGTTTTTTCCCTCCAACAATCTCTTGTTGTTTGATTTACTGTTCTTTTATATTTTGCTGAGATGGCTTTGAGAGAGATGTTTGCTTCAATTGTTTGTTCTCTCTCTGCTGTCTTCCTGGCATCTTCAACTTTGTCCTCCAAACTTTGTAGTTCTTCAGTCCAGTATGGTTTGTAATTTTTCCTCGCTCCTCTTGGAATGGACTCAGTGGCTGCCTGTATTATCGCTCTGTTTAGACTTTCCACCATTTGCTTTATGTTGCCATATCGTGTATTTATGTTTTCACAATATTTGTCTGTTAGTATGGCAAATCTGTCCCAATCTGCTCGTTTGTAATTCCAGCGGGGCAAGGGCTTTTGCTCCTGTGGAACATACTCCATATTCATTTCAAGCTTGATTGGTCTGTGGTCACTACCTGCTAATTGGTCCAGCACATGGCGATCGATTTTGTGGAGGATGTCTCCTGTGCAGAAAGCTAAGTCTGGAGTAGAAGTGGTAAGCCATCTTCTGGAGTAGAAGCTCGGTGTGTCATCCGCTTTGTTGAGTAGATGGAGATTTGAGTCTATTTCCCAGTCCTCCAATTCATCTCCTCTTTTGTCAGTATCTGGGTATCCCCATCTTTCTGAACGGCTATTAAAGTCTCCGACAATAATGCAGTTTGTGTCAGTTATTTTCATGTTTGAGAGTGTAAGGTCCTTATCTGCTGGGCTATACAGATTGTAGATTCTTATTTTCACGTCCTTTATCATTATATCAACACCTATAATTTCCGTTTGGTTGTCAGAGATCACAGATACTTCGCTGCAAGGTATTGTATTTCGTGTAAGTATTAGAACTCCTCCTTTGTGTCCTTCGCGGTCGAAACGTGTGGCCTGATATCCTCTGACTGAGAATTTGTGATTGGCGTTGAGGTGTGTCTCTTGAATGCATGCCACATCTATTCTATCTTTATGAAGACGCTGTGTTAGGGAGTCTTTCTTCTTGTAAACTCCTTCGGCATTCCACTGTAGTATGTTGAGTGTCCGGGGTATTTGGTCAATAGCTCTTAACCTACTCCTCTGTGCCTTGACTCCACAGCACAGGGGAAGGTGACCACCAGTAGTCATGGGTGGACCCCCTCGAGGCAGGGGGCCCGGCACTATCACCGCCTGATGGGACTTCACGGGATTAGCACCATATCGATTAATTTTGATTTGTGACATCATGAATTAAGTTACGTTGCACTGCTTTGTCAAGCCTGTGGCTCAGTACATCCGATTTCGACAAGCATTTATTCGGGATGCTTTCCCTAGCCTTTGACTGTCCCCAGTCTACCTACAAGGCAGCAGGTTTCACGTTGCACTGCTTTGTCAAGCCTGTGGCTCAGTACATCCGATTTCGACAAGCATGTATTTGGGGTGCTTTCCCTAGCCTTTGACTGTCCCCAGTCTACCTACAAGGCAGCAGGTTTGTGTGTCTCTTCGTCTGGTCCCTCTCCCTTGACCTGTCCGACATGGGTGGCCCTACCAGTAGCTGTGCTACCGTCGGCATAGCTCTTGGGGTCATTGGGACGCACAAGCCCCTCTACCTCGTCACGGTGGACACACAGCAGAGGGGAATTAATGAATTTGTAAAGAAGAAGTAATGAATGAAACCTCAGCGGTCTCCATGGCGTGGAGTTTAACGTCTTTCTCCGTAATCCCATATATTCTTGTGAGTAATGCAGCTGCACGAGATTCGGTAGCGGATCGTGCAGCGTTGGTTACATAGGCGGTATGTGAGCCTATCGCTCAGAAAACAATGGCAAACTACTGAGCATAATCTTGACAATTACATCAACAGCAGTTTTGGCTGGCAAAGATTAGTTTCATCTTCGTGCCAGGGCATGCTGGCGTAGAAGGGAATGAGCAGTCTGACAGGCTTGCAGGTTGGGCTACTGTGGAAGGCGGATGAGCTATGAAACAGTCAGACACTCTGAATGCTCTACAAGAAATAAGTCGTTTACGAGAACCAATCGATGACTGGGAATCTACAACCATGGTCAGGCTGCGGAAACGGTAAGTTAAAAGAGGTGTCGCCAAACAAGAACACTACGCAGGAAGCCATAAAAAGAGTAATAAACCAACACAGAATTGGTGACGTGAGCCGCTACACGCTGCGGGATTTGCCGAGTAGGGGATTCGCGCAAGTATGGACTGAATGGTTCGATGTGCAATGAGGATGATCTGTCGAGTAACTAACTAACTATCAACAGCAGCTGAAATTTGCTGGTGTTAACTGCAATGTCCTTTTTAATGAATTAGTGATTAATTAGTGGCCATCTTTAATTGTTTATTAGGTCATGATGCAGCATATAAAAAAAAAATAGATGACATGAGCAGTTAGGACTCGCTGCCTGTTGGCAAATAAAAGTAACGTTAAACAAAGACATCTATTGGATCCATCGATTCCGACACTCGATCGCTGCCTGGGGGCTGCACCCCCCAGCAGCTTCCGCAGATCCATAGAGCACACTTTATTCACATGCTTCGAGTTTCTCAGTTCTATATGTTAGTTCGTAATGTTTAATATTTTTTTATTAAAAGTTTTTGTTTTTAATTTCCGGCGGGAGTCGAACACCAGTCTCCCGCGTGACAGGCGGAGATGCTAACCTCTACACTACTGACGACACAATGATAGTTCTACATAGGTACTTCAGTAACATTTTCTAAATTGTTTTTTAATTATATAAGCTGCATAGTTGGATACCTCTTGAAAAAAACAAATCCAATGATACCTTATTCAAGTCTGTAAGTGAATTGTAAGCTGAGATATTAATTTTTGTATGTCAGTTTAATATTTAACATTGGCATATTGAGATCCCATTTGAAAAAAGTGTGACCACAAAACACATAAGCTAAGGGCAGATAACTGCTCTTGGGTTTTTCCCCAAGGGAGATAACTCAGGTTGTTATTTTGAGAGCCACCGTTAGAATGCAAAATTCAAATGAAAACCTTAAACTCCTTCTTTCTCCTGCCTCTTCCTCCACTCCAACCCCTCCTTCGCCTACTCCTTCTTCCTCCTCCTCCTTCCTCCTAAAGCCATTTTAATAATATGGCACATATTTGCAAATGCAAAATTAGTGCACCACGCATATCATGTAATAAAAAAAATTATGAATAATGCAATAAGCCTTAAGATGTATGGTGACTTTCAACTTTTATAAAATACCAAATCATGCACTTTAGAAAAAAATAAATACAAAAACCATGAGTTATTTAGTCTGCATATTGGTTTAGTTGCATGTCCTTCACTGGATGTAGCAGCAACCCTAGCATTTTTGGCTGTTCATGACTTCTAGGCAAATCTTATGTTCAGTAGTTTGCCATTGCTTTCTGAATGACTGGCACCAATACATTTTTCGAAAAAAAAATCACCACCGCTGTGTTTTGAACCTGGGTATACAGGATTACGAATCGTGTCTGTAACCCCTTCGCCACGGAGAATGATAGTCTGCATATACAAAAATATTATTCTGAGTTATATTAATTTAGTAATTGTTATTAATCAATTACATTATTAAAGCCAGCTCATTGGCAAAGAGGTAATGGACACAGTTCGTAACCCCGCATACCCGCGTTCAAAACACAGCTGTGGGCGATTTGGCAGCAGACTGCCTTGCGTTGGTTTTTTTTTTTTTTTAATGGTATGGAGGGCCAGTCATTCAGAAAGCAATGACAAACTATTGAATATAAACTTGCCAAGAGATCACAACAGCAAAATATGCTGGTGTTAACTGTGACATCCTGTAAAGGATATGCAAGTAACTAACAGTATTAAATCTTTCACTGATTCAAATCATGTGATATTAATAAAATAGTGACACCATCCGTTCTGCTTCCTTGTCCCATGGATATCAATATATATATATATATAATATATACCAGTCTCCGTGGCCAAAGGCTTGCGAACACCGTTCGTAAACTGGGTACCAGGCGTTCGAAGCTCAGCTGCGACTGATTTGTGGAGCAGACTGTGTCGCGTTGATGTTATAACTGTGCTGGTATGGGAGCCGGTCGTTCAGAAAGCAATGGCAAACTACTGAACATAACACTTGCCTAGTACATCAACAGCAGCTGAAAAATGCAGGAGTTGACTGCAACGTCCCGTAAGGGATACGCCAAAAAAAATAATATATATATATATTTACAGGACATCATTGTCAACACCAGCATTTTACTGCTGTTGTTGATGTCTTGGCAAGTTTTACGTTCAGTAGTTAGCCATTGCTTTCTAATCGACCGGCTCCATACCAACATGTTCAAACCCCAGGATATAAATACATACATACGTATGTGCGTACGTACTAAGTATATATGTGTGTGTATATATATATATATATATATATATATATATATATATATAATATATATATTCAGTTCAGTTCAGTTATCAGTTGGGGTATCTTCGTTGCACTCCGGACATGTCCATAGGTGCTCAGATCCTCCCCCCCCCCCCCCCCAGCATATTCATCAGCGTCCGGTGGCTAATAGTGCCAGTTCTGTGTTGGTTGACGAGGACGCTTTGTTTTCCCGATGTACCTCTCGCGTCTGGCTGTGCCGATTCTTACTCCCAGGTCTTTCATCCTGGACAGCGATGTGGAATCACTGACGTCAAAGTCCTCTGTTCTCGCTATATCTTTAAGGACGTTAATAACATCGGCACGATCCATGGGCTGGCCATCTACACGGGGTGCAGAGCCAGCCAGTTTGTCAGCTCGTTCATTTCCCTCGACTCCGGCATGTCCCGGGACGAAGATGAAGGTGACTTTACGGACAACAGACTTCCGCAGCGATTCAGTCCACTGTCTACGTACAGATCCAGCTTCGACCTTCTGAATCATGCTCATTGAATCACTTAGTACACATACGTTGGTATAATGCTGTGATTCCAGCCATATGAAAGCCTGTGTAACTGCCATCACCTCCATCGTCATGCTGCTCGTGGTCATAGAGTGGGCACCACTGGATTCTTGAACGGTTCGGCCCGCTGAATGGGTTGTAAATGCCCGCGCACTTCTCTGCTGCTTTACAACAGATCCATCTGTATAGATGAGCACTTCGGGCCTATCTGAGTGTTCATTGATGAGCGCGTTAACCTCTGCATTGACAGCGGCAGGGTTCTGCTCTCTGCACCGTCTGTCGAGTGTGATATATATATATATATATATATATATATATATATATATATATATATATATCACACTCGACAGACGGTGCAGAGAGCAGAACCCTGCCGCTGTCAATGCAGAGGTTAACGCGCTCATCAATGAACACTCAGATAGGCCCGAAGTGCTCATCTATACAGAGGATCTGTTGTAAAGCAGCAGAGAAGTGCGCGGGCATTTACAACCCATTCAGCGGGCCGAACCGTTCAAGAATCCAGTGGTGCCCACTCTATGACCACGAGCAGCATGACGATGGAGGTGATGGCAGTTACACAGGCTTTCATATGGCTGGAATCACAGCATTATACCAACGTATGTGTACTAAGTGATTCAATGAGCATGATTCAGAGGTCGAAGCTGGATCTGTACGTAGACAGTGGACTGAATCGCTGCGGAAGTCTGTTGTCCGTAAAGTCACCTTCATCTTCGTCCCGGGACATGCGGAGTCGAGGGAAATGAACGAGCTGACAAACTGGCTGGCTCTGCACCCCGTGTAGATGGCCAGCCCATGGATCGTGCCGATGTTATTAACGTCCTTAAAGATATAGCGAGAACAGAGGACTTTGACGTCAGTGATTCCACATCGCTGTCCAGGATGAAAGACCTGGGAGTAAGAATCGGCACAGCCAGACGCGAGAGGTACATCGGGAAAACAAAGCGTCTCGTCAACCAACACAGAACTGGCACTATTAGCCACCGGACGCTGATGAATATGCTGGGGGGGGGGGGGGAGGATCTGAGCACCTATGGACATGTCCGGAGTGCAACGAAGATACCCCAACTGATAACTGAACTGAACTGAATATATATATTATATATATATATATATATATATAATATATATATATATATCACACACACATATATACTTAGTACGTACGCACATACGTATGTATGTATTTATATCCTGGGGTTTGAACATGTTGGTATGGAGCCCGGTCGATTAGAAAGCAATGGCTAACTACTGAACGTAAAACTTGCCAAGACATCAACAACAGCAGTAAAATGATGGTGTTGACAATGATGTCCTGTAAATATATATATATATTATTTTTTTTGGCGTATCCCTTACGGGACGTTGCAGTCAACTCCTGCATTTTTCAGCTGCTGTTGATGTACTAGGCAAGTGTTATGTTCAGTAGTTTGCCATTGCTTTCTGAACGACCGGCTCCCATACCAGCACATTATAACATCAACGCGACACAGTCTGCTCCACAAATCAGTCGCAGCTGAGCTTCGAACGCCTGGTACCAGTTTACGAACGGTGTTCGCAAGCCTTTGGCCACGGAGACTGGTATATATTATATATATATATATATATTGATATCCATGGGACAAGGAAGCAGAACGGATGGTGTCACTATTTTATTAATATCACATGTTTTGAATCAGTGAAAGATTTAATACTGTTAGTTACTTGCATATCCTTTACAGGATGTCACAGTTAACACCAGCATATTTTGCTGTTGTGATCTCTTGGCAAGTTTATATTCAATAGTTTGTCATTGCTTTCTGAATGACTGGCCCTCCATACCATTAAAAAAAAAAAAAACCAACGCAAGGCAGTCTGCTGCCAAATCGCCCACAGCTGTGTTTTGAACGCGGGTATGCGGGGTTACGAACTGTGTCCATTACCTCTTTGCCAATGAGCTGGCTTTAATAATGTAATTGATTAATAACAATTACTAAATTAATATAACTCAGAATAATATTTTTGTATATGCAGACTATCATTCTCCGTGGCGAAGGGGTTACAGACACGATTCGTAATCCTGTATACCCAGGTTCAAAACACAGCGGTGCTGGTTTTTTTTTTTCGAAAAATGTATTGGTGCCAGTCATTCAGAAAGCAATGGCAAACTACTGAACATAAGATTTGCCTAGAAGTCATGAACAGCCAAAAATGCTGGGGTTGACTGCTATATCCAGTGAAGGACATGCAACTAAAAAAATATGCAGACTAAATGGTTTTAAACTCATGGTTTTTGTATTTATTTTTTTCTAACGTGCATGATTTGGTATTTTATAAAAGTTGAAAGTCACCATAAATCTTAAGGCTTATTGCATTATTCATAATTTTTATTATTACATAATATGCGTGGTGCACTAATTTTGCATTTGCAAATGTGTATACTATATTATTTAAAATGGCTTTAGGAGGAAGGAGGAGGAGGAAGAAGGAGTAGGCAAAGGAGGGGTTGGAGTGGAGGAAGAGGCAGGAGGAAGAGGGAGTTTAAGGTTTTCATTTGAATTTTGCATTCTAACGGTGGCTCTCAAAATAACAACCTGAGTTATCTCCCTTAGCGAGGGGGGAAAACCCAAGAGCAGTTATCTGCCCTTAGCTTATGTGTTTTGTGGTCACACTTTTTCAAATGGATTCAATATGCCAATGTTAAATATTAAACTGACATACAAAAGTTAATATCTCAGCTTACAATTCACTTACAAACTTGAATAAGGTATCATTGGATTTGTTTTTTTTCAAGAGGTATCCAACTATGCAGCTTATATAATTAAAAAACAATTTAGAAAATGTTACTGAAGTACCTATGTAGAACTATCATTGTGTCGTCAGTAGTGTAGAGGTTAGCATCTCCGCCTGTCACGCGGGAGACTGGTGTTCGACCTCCCGCCGGAAATTAAAAACAAAAACTTTTAATAAAAAAATATTAAACATTACGAACTAACATATAGAACTGAGAAACTCGAAGCATGTGAATAAAGTGTGCTCTATGGATCTGCGGAAGCTGCTGGGGGTGCAGCCCCCAGGCAGCGATCGAGTGTCGGAATCGATGGATCCAATAGATGTCTTGTTTAACGTTACTTTTATTTGCCAACAGGCATGCGAGTCCTAACTGCTCATGTCATCTATTTTTTTTTTATATGCTGCATCATGACCTAATAAACAATAAAGATGGCCACTAATTAATCACTAATTCATTAAAAAGGACATTGCAGTTAACACCAGCAAATTTCAGCTGCTGTTGATAGTTAGTTAGTTACTCGACAGATCATCCTCATTGCACATCGAACATTCAGTCCATACTTGCGCGAATCCCCTACTCGGCAAATCCCGCAGCGTGTAGCGGCTCACGTCACCAATTCTGTGTGGTTTATACTCTTTTTATGGCTTCCTGCGTAGTGTTCTTGTTTGGCGACACCTCTTTTAACTTACCGTTTCCGCAGCCTGACCATGGTTGTAGATTCCAGTCATCGATTGGTTCTCGTAAACGACTTATTTCTTTGTAGAGCATTCAGAGTGTCTGACTGTTTCATAGCTCATCCGCCTTCCACAGTAGCCCAACCTGCAAGCCTGTCAGATCTGCTCATTCCCTTCTACGCCAGCATGCCCTGGCACGAAGATGAAACTAATCTTTGCCAGCCAAAACTGCTGTTGATGTAATTGTCAAGATTATGCTCAGTAGTTTGCCATTGTTTTCTGAGCGATAGGCTCACATACCGCCTATGTAACCAACGCTGCACGATCCGCTACCGAATCTCGTGCAGCTGCATTACTCACAAGAATATATGGGATTACGGAGAAAGACGTTAAACTCCACGCCATGGAGACCGGCTGAGGTTTCATTCATTACTTCTTCTTTACAAATTCATTAATTCCCCTCTGCTGTGTGTCCACCGTGACGAGGTAGAGGGGCTTGTGCGTCCCAATGACCCCAAGAGCTATGCCGACGGTAGCACAGCTACTGGTAGGGCCACCCATGTCGGACAGGTCAAGGGAGAGGGACCAGACGAAGAGACACACAAACCTGCTGCCTTGTAGGTAGACTGGGGACAGTCAAAGGCTAGGGAAAGCACCCCAAATACATGCTTGTCGAAATCGGATGTACTGAGCCACAGGCTTGACAAAGCAGTGCAACGTGAAACCTGCTGCCTTGTAGGTAGACTGGGGACAGTCAAAGGCTAGGGAAAGCATCCCGAATAAATGCTTGTCGAAATCGGATGTACTGAGCCACAGGCTTGACAAAGCAGTGCAACGTAACTTAATTCATGATGTCACAAATCAAAATTAATCGATATGGTGCTAATCCCGTGAAGTCCCATCAGGCGGTGATAGTGCCGGGCCCCCTGCCTCGAGGGGGTCCACCCATGACTACTGGTGGTCACCTTCCCCTGTGCTGTGGAGTCAAGGCACAGAGGAGTAGGTTAAGAGCTATTGACCAAATACCCCGGACACTCAACATACTACAGTGGAATGCCGAAGGAGTTTACAAGAAGAAAGACTCCCTAACACAGCGTCTTCATAAAGATAGAATAGATGTGGCATGCATTCAAGAGACACACCTCAACGCCAATCACAAATTCTCAGTCAGAGGATATCAGGCCACACGTTTCGACCGCGAAGGACACAAAGGAGGAGTTCTAATACTTACACGAAATACAATACCTTGCAGCGAAGTATCTGTGATCTCTGACAACCAAACGGAAATTATAGGTGTTGATATAATGATAAAGGACGTGAAAATAAGAATCTACAATCTGTATAGCCCAGCAGATAAGGACCTTACACTCTCAAACATGAAAATAACTGACACAAACTGCATTATTGTCGGAGACTTTAATAGCCGTTCAGAAAGATGGGGATACCCAGATACTGACAAAAGAGGAGATGAATTGGAGGACTGGGAAATAGACTCAAATCTCCATCTACTCAACAAAGCGGATGACACACCGAGCTTCTACTCCAGAAGATGGCTTACCACTTCTACTCCAGACTTAGCTTTCTGCACAGGAGACATCCTCCACAAAATCGATCGCCATGTGCTGGACCAATTAGCAGGTAGTGACCACAGACCAATCAAGCTTGAAATGAATATGGAGTATGTTCCACAGGAGCAAAAGCCCTTGCCCCGCTGGAATTACAAACGAGCAGATTGGGACAGATTTGCCATACTAACAGACAAATATTGTGAAAACATAAATACACGATATGGCAACATAAAGCAAATGGTGGAAAGTCTAAACAGAGCGATAATACAGGCAGCCACTGAGTCCATTCCAAGAGGAGCGAGGAAAAATTACAAACCATACTGGACTGAAGAACTACAAAGTTTGGAGGACAAAGTTGAAGATGCCAGGAAGACAGCAGAGAGAGAACAAACAATTGAAGCAAACATCTCTCTCAAAGCCATCTCAGCAAAATATAAAAGAACAGTAAATCAAACAACAAGAGATTGTTGGAGGGAAAAAACAGAAAACCTGAATTTTGACAGGGATGGAAACAAACTATGGAAACTAGTGAAAGCCATGAACAATGAAGGACCTAGAAACAAACAAATAACAATTAAACAAGGAAATGCCTTGCTTACAGGCAAAAAGGCTGCAAATGCACTAATGGAACACTATGCAAATGCAAACCACATTGATATTACAACCGAACAGAAGAAAGCAATCAAAGACAAACAGATACATCATAGAAATACAGAGACAGCAGCAGAATATATGATGGCAAATCTAACAATGGAAGAAATGGAACAGGCAATGAATACCCTAAAAAAGAAGAAATCACCAGGAAAGGATGGAATCACAAATGAAATGCTAATAGGACTAGGCACCAAGGCAAAGAAGAAACTACTAGCAGTCCTAAATAACAGCTGGAAGAGAGGAATAGTCCCACAGGCATGGAAGGAAGCTATACTAATACCAGTCCCAAAGAAAGGAAAAGACCTGGAAGAACCAAATGGCTATCGACCTATCAGTCTACTTAGCTGTGTAGGAAAATTAATGGAACGCATTATCAATGGCAGGCTAACATGGCATCTGGAAGAAAACAAACTCTTAACACCACACCAAGCAGGATTCAGAAAATACAGATCCACTGAAGATCAAATAACCTATATAGCTCAGGAAATAGAGGATGCCTTCCAAGAGAAAAAGCACACACTAGCAGTCTGGATAGATTTAGAAAAAGCATTTGATAAAGTATGGAAGGAAGGACTGAAAGTAAAACTGCAAAACATGCATGTTTGTGGAAAAATGTATAAATGGATCAGCCACTACCTTGAGAACAGAACTGCCAGGACAAAAGTACAAGGACAAACAAGCAAAATGATGCTGCTGGAGCAAGGTGTCCCCCAAGGAGGAGTTCTTTCACCAACATTATTCCTAGCATATATAAATGACATCACAGAAAATTTTCCAGCCAGAGTACACACATCCTCCTTTGCAGATGACCTAGCCATATGGACATCTGAAGAATATATTAGTACAGCTAACAGCAGAATACAGCAAGCCTTATTAGCGCTAGAGGACTGGTCAAAATCATGGCTAGTGAAGATAAGTGAGGAGAAAACAACATGCACAGTGTTCTCCCTCTCAAATAAAACTCAGCAACCTAAGCTGGTATTGAATGGAAAAATATTGCGCCATGAAGAAAATCCAAACTATCTAGGAGTCACCTTTGATCGTCGCCTGACATGGAAGACACAGGTTGAGAAAAATCGAACAAGAGCAAGGCAGAGAATGGCAATCATGAAAAAGCTTGCTGGTACAACGTGGGGAGCAGATGAGAAAGTTCTCAAGAAGTTATATACTGGACGGGTGAGGCCAGTACTGGAATATGGCATTGCAGCTTGGGCAACAGCAGCTAAGTCAAACTTTAACAAAATAAGTAGAGTCCAAAACCAAGGAATGCGAATCATAACTGGAAGCCTGAAGACAACGCCTATTAATGAACTAGAAAAGATCACTTGTTTACAACCAATGCAGGATAGAAGAGATAGCAGAGCCCAGCAACAAGCAGAAAAATTTAGAAGATTGACAGACCACCCTATGTACAACAGATTTAATGGTTTTGGAAAGGGAAGACTGAAGCGTAGCAACCTTGTAGAAACTGCAAAACGAAGGATTAGGGCAGATCCTATACTTAACATATCAACAGTCAAGCCCATCCACAATGCACACAACTTCCCAGCTTGGAGACAGCAGCAACTGCCTGAGATGATAGAAAACATTCCTGGTATTGAGAAAAAGAACACTCAGCATGAAACCGAAAGAAGAGAAATAACCCTAAACTACATAAAAGAACATTACCCAAGCAGGAATTGGACCCATGTATATACAGATGGATCAGCCAAAAATTCAATAGAGAATGGAGGACGAGGAATTCTCCTAAATTTTAAAAAATGGAGTGAAAAAAACACATTCAATGGCAACTGGAAAATTTTCAAGTAACTTCAAAGCGGAGGTAGAGGCTTTGAAAACTGCAGCAGAAATGCTCCTGATGGAGGAAAATAAAGAGAAGCAAATAGCTATCTTCACAGATGCAAAGTCAGCTGTCTCAATACTCAAGAGCAATAACAGCACAGAACTAACTGACCTAAGAGCAGCACTCCATGGTCTATGCCAGAAATCCAAAAAGTTGTAATACAGTGGATCCCATCACATTGCAGTATACCTGGAAACGAAGAGGCTGACAGACTGGCAAAAGAGGGCGGACGACTACCACAGCCTGACATAGACATAACCTATAATGAGGCAAAGAGGTTGATAAAAAGCACTTATAGAACCAAATGGGAATCTGAGCATCCAGGCCATCAGAAGGATGATGCATATTACAAACTCGACCGAAGAGAACAAGTAGCAATCTTCAGACTCCGCACAGGACATAACAGGCTGAAATACCACTTGTTCAATAAACTAAAGATAGGAGATACTGATGAATGTAATTGTAGAACTGGAAAAATGACAGCAAAACATTTGCTGCAGGATTGCCCAACGTATGCAGAACAGAGAAAGATATTTTGGCCCACACCTGCTTCATTTGAGGACAAGCTCTATGGAGATATCAACAAGCTCAAGTTGACCGCAGCTTACTTTAACTACATACAGGTTGACATTTAAAGGTGCATGAAGACCCAGAGGCATGAAATGAATATTGCTTGGATAGCAAATCCATTATGTGGAAAGTCCAAATCGAAAGCTCGCTGTGTGGGCTTCATAAAAGGTGGAAAAGTGTCCTAGTAGGCACGAAATGGAATATTGCTTGGATAGCAAATCCATTACGTGGAAAGTCCGAATCAAAAGCCCATTGTGTGGGCTTCATAAAAGGTGGAAAAGTGTCCTAGTGGCATGAAATGGAATATTGCTTGGATAGCAAATCCATTACGTGGAAAGTCCGAATCGAAAGCTCACTGTGTGGATGTCATCTGCAGACTGCATACTTCTGGTTTCCGGAAGAACAGCCTATGGTGAACGGAAGGCCCAATATACGGAAGTGAGGCTAAGCAGCCATGTGCAGGACGTGACGATTCCTTGGGTGAGCCCAGTACCAGAGCGCTATGTATCGGCTCTGCAAGTATGGAAGCCTCCTTGGATGGCGGGGAATGCCCATGGTCTGCCCCTGCCTTCCCTTGAGGGCTGACCAGGATCTTTGGCTGTTCTATATGGACCAGCTGGGATGGGGGATAACACCACAACAGTGAGAGTCAAACGTCCTAAGAAACCCCCGGGAAGGTTAACCCGGTCAACAAATGCCCGCAGAAGTCGGATGTGTCGGCCTAACGGCGCAAGAACGCAGCTCTGCTGTAAACAGGCACAACGCAATCACATCCGAAAAAAAACTCCGGATGAACGAAGAAGAAGAAGAAATTCATTAATTACCCTGTGTATTATAATGTACTTTTCACTTTCACTGAATTTCACTTTCACACAATTTCACGCTTTCACTGATACACCAGAAAATTTTACAGTAAGTGAAATATGGGGTAAACTTAAGGAAACTCTTTATAAAACTGCCGTAGGGGTTTACGGCACTGTTGATCATAAGAGGCGGGACGACTGGTTTGCGGTAAACAGCCAGGACACTGCAGCCATTGATTGATAAGAAGAAGATAGCTCTCTTAAGAAACAAGGAAGAACAATGCGTAACACTCTGAGTGAGATGAAGCAAGCTAGGAAGGATGTGCAAAGGCTGCCAGGCAGTGTGCAAATGACTATTGGATCAAGTTATTTGAGTCATTCAAAATGCAAATGATAAGGGAAACATCAGAAGCATGTTTGAAGGGATAAAGAAAGCCTGTGGTCCAATGATCAAAAGAAATGCACCATGAAAACCTTGACTGGAGAAATCATCACTTTACTCAAGTGGAGACCATCCTAGTGGATGATGCCCTCAACGCCATATAGGCCCTACCACTGAAACAGGGGTAAAAAAAAACAAAG
>JACEFZ010023383.1:0-54743 GCA_014155875.1 Cepaea nemoralis
AGAGTTACATGACCTAGTGGAACACATAAACATGCTTAGTGTTATATAAATAACAGATGGTGGCAGAAGTGAAATAGAAATCAAAAGAGAATAGGAATGGCCAAAAATGCTTTCAACAGCATGAAATCAGTATTGACATCTAGAGAGATTAACAGCGCATTAAAAATTGAGAATTGTCAAATGCTACATATATTCAACGCTACTGTATGACGCGGATGCCTGGACATTGAATACGCAACTAGAAAGTCGTATAGAGGCCTTGGAGATTTCAATATACAGACGAATATGTCGTATGTCATGGAAATAAAAACAATCAAACGCAGAGGTTCTAGAAACACTGGGGATGAAGAGAGAGTTGATGAAAGAAATGAAGAGGAGGCAAGTGAAATATTTCGGCCATGTTAAAAGACATGATTTTTTTTTTTCGCATATCCTTTACAGGACATCGCTGTCAACAGCAGCATCTTTCAGCTGTCTGTTGATTTCTTGGCAAGATTACGCTCAGTAGTTTGCCATTGATTTCTGAGCGACCGGCTCGGTTATCCCGCAAGTCACCAGCGGGGGTCGAACCGCTTCCAGCTACGAGACTTTGCGTGATAAACGGGATTACTGAGAAAGTGTTGTAGCCCCTCGGCCAGAGAGACCGGCAAAAAGACATGATACTCTTATAAAATCCATACTGGAAGGCAAGGTTGAAGGCTAGAGAGCAAGACGTAGACAACGATACAAGTGGGAAGATAACATCAAGAGATGGATGAACATCAGCCTAACAGAATGTACTGTCAGGGCGATAGACAGTCAGTGTTAGAGCTCCACTGCAGCCAACCTTCATTGTGGAGACGGCACATGTTTGATTGATTGACTGAATGACAGCGCCAGCGTAGACATGAAAGCTAACTAGCCAAGTATCAGACCGTCAGAAGTGGAATGACGTAAATGTTGTAAGCACAGGAAGTGTGGTCGGCTGTTGAGGACTGATGTAGTGTATTTTGTGATTAAAGATTTGTGAAGCTGCTGCGTCGCGTTCTGTGAAGTCTGTTCTGAGCATCGGTCAGCGAGTGAGCGAGTGCGCCAAGGTGAAGAGAACTGCCACAATGCAACGAGCCCAAACATCAAACAACCCCTAGTAACAACATGACAGACTCGTCTAATTCTTTATTTACTGCTTACTAATAATTGGACAAACAAGAAACCATTTTTAGAGGAAGATTAATGGTATATTCAGGAATGTTTCTGAAACATTAAATCTATTTTTCTCCCACCCGAACCCTTTCCACACACTCAACAAGATAAAAAGAACTTAGAAGTTTTTGGGATTCCGTGTTACCGAGGATAAATTCTTAAAGTCACTGATGAAATAAACATATTTTAAACTGAGCGAAAAATGTCTGCCACCCGAGTCTCTACTACGTACCAGGTCCTGCTTGCCTGCCGGTGTAGTGGTCATGCGTTTAAACTCCCATCGAGACGTGGATTTTATTTAAATTAACCGAACGTAAACTGACTCGGCGTTGTGGCGTAAGGGATAGTGAACCTCGGTTCGAGGGTTCGAAATCAGCCGTGAGCGATTTGGTAACAGACAGCATTGTGTTGTTTTCGATAGTTCGGAGAGTCGGTCCTTCAAAAAGCAATGGCAAACCACTGAACTAAAATTTCCTAGTAAATCACAAACAACCAACAAATGCTGGAGTTCACTGCAACGTCCTGTAAAAGAATATGCAACTGACCTAAACAGGGTACCAGGAAATGTTCTGGGAAGAAACAGCGACAGCTGAGATATTGACCACATCGATCATCGACTGCCGATTGGTCTATACAAATATAGGACTAACACCATATACCCAAGTTGCCTCACGGCGTATAAAAGTGTCCTTTACTTGTTAAGAACTTCTCGAGTTTCAGTACAAGATCTATTCAAAATGTATCGCACCTTTTGATCTGAAGAATACATTTACTTGTTCGGTCTTGAACTTTCTGCGGGCTGACGATGGGGTAGTGAGTTCATTCCCTACACTGGCCTGTTGGACTTAAACGTTGACTTCTCAAACAGAAAGCCATATTGCCTAGAACATCAGCCCGAGGTTCATCGCAAAGTCTTGTAAAGGACATGCAGCATTCTTATAAACCTGGATGTCTGTAACACCGGTATCCTTTAAAATACTCTCCTTGGGGCTGTACCAATCACTACTCCTAGCTGTTCTGTCATTGGTGGAAACATCTAAGAAAGGTCTCTCTGTAAATGAAGTACTGCGTGGCCGTCGCGTTCCGCATAATGTCTGCTGGTGACTCGAATCGGGAACCTTTCATCGACATGGTCAGTTTGGTGAACAGCCAACAATCGGATGTCGGGGGAATAGGGGGTTTGACGAAAAAGAGGAGTAATGTGTTTGGCCAAAAAAAGTCTGAATCAGATGTGAAGAATGGGCGGATGCATTGTCATTGTGGTGATGCCATGCCTCCTCCCCCCACCACCCATTATCTACAGATCTCTTCGTATCTGCAGCATAGCATCACGAACGCGATGTACGATATCCAAGTAGTACTCTTTGGCAACGTTTTGATATAGTGGTGAACACTCGTGATGGACTATTCCACGGGAGTCAAAGACAAAGGTCAACTTGATTTTGACGTTGCTGCCCACCTGCCTTGCTTTTCCGGGTTGTATCCATAAACCAAACAATATATCACTAGTGATGACTGTTTTCAAAAAATCGGGGTCGCCGATAGCACAGCCGACCACGTCCTGTAAGAACTCAAAACGGAGCCGCGTCTATGCCTTTGTTGGCAGCTTCGGCACGAACTTCACTGACACTCTAGAGCAGTGGTTCTCAACCGGTGGGTAATTCCCCCCTAGGGGGAATTTTAGGGTTTCCAAAGGGAAGGTGGGGGGGGGGGGGGGGGGGGCGGGTGGGAATTAAGATTATTTCAAGATCGCGTTAATACAAGAACCACTTACTTGATATTGTTTTTCCCTCCATACTTTACGGTTCTGTTACTTCTCGCCCTTTTGAAATTCGTTTTATAACGTAAGTAGACCCCGCAATTCACGTTTTATTTAGACTGTCTAAACTTGTTTTAGTATGTGTTATTAAATTTAGCTTCCATTTTACATATACTGTGGGGTGGGGGGAGGGGGGGGGGTTATAGGGAGGAAATACGAAAAGGGGAGAATAACATTCTGAATATATGGTGAAGGGGTGCATGGGCCAAAAAAGGTTGAAAACCACTGCTCTGGGAAGATCACATTTGGTAGGCCTGCATGCTCAAAGAAGTAGGTGACCATTCTTTCCCTAACTTAGCAGGCGGCGAGCCCAGACATCTATTACTGACTTTATAGAACACCAAGGACTTAAATAGTTCGGACATTTAGCTATAATGGAACAAAATCAACCAACGGCTAAAGCTTTCTATGTCGGGATACAAGGCAAGAAGACGACCCAGGAAGCGTTGGTGAGATGGAGTGAAAGAGACACTGAAAACAGCACATATAACATTGGCACAAGCAACAAGATGAGAAAAAAAACACACAATTAATTACATCTACCTCTCTTATAGACGAGTTGTAAGAATATCTTGTATAAAGACAAGAACAAATGCATCCATACTTCAAGAGCTGAATACTGAAGACGGTTGGCTATTAAAGACGATAAAACAAAGAAAATTGAAATATTCTGGTCACTTGAAACGTCACGAAAGTTTGGAGAGAACAAAATTGGAGGGGCATATGCCTGGGAAGAGAGGAAGAGGAGGGCCAAAGAGAAGATGGGTGCAGGATGTCGCGGATGATCTCCAGATGGGTGTATGGGAAGCGGGACATCTGGCTTATGATCTAGAGGTTTTCAAGAAGGTTGTTAAGGGAGCGGGGTTCTGCAAAGGACATGCTACTGAATGAATGAATGACCTCTCTACCTCCCCTCGGCGACTTTTCACGACAAAAGCATTAGGACGAAAGAAGAAGAAGAATTACAGTTTAAGAAGAATTACAGTTTAACTCGTATCTAGAGTTTTTGTTGGAGATATTACCTTTCATTTTACAATCTTCCTATTGAGTTAATACTGTTTAAAACGGTTTACATTAAAAAAAATAAAAAAACAGAGCAGTCAAGTTCCATATAAATAATATAGGACATATGTTATACAAGTATAGCTTACCTTCTTCAACTGATGGAAGCAATGTGAGCAATAGCGCCTAACAATACTAAATAACATTTAGATAGTATAGCCTATACTATAGACTATAGGTGCACAATTTGTGCTGTGAATCAACCACAAGGGAATTCCCACAAAGTATATATAACTACCGGGAAAATCAATTATGACAAACAAGCAACATTCATTCATCACGTGCCACTCTGGTAAGCGTGGGCGGTCGTTTCGCCATATCAACGATCACCAAAAACGTTGATCAGCTGTGTGTTCTTGTCCCGACCTGTGGCCAAGCCATCTAGATATTTACTTCACTGTCTTCCCTTGTTCTTTTCCCTTCAATCTTGCCAGTTGTCACCATGTTCTCTACTTTATTTCTTATCATAACGTGCCCAAAAATTGTTGACTGTCTACGTCTAATTTCTCAATTCAGTTTACAGTTTTCATTTGCCTCTCGAAGAACTTGCTCATTGGCTTTTCTGTCAATCAATCAATCATGTGCCATGCCGGAAAGCGTGGGCGGTCATGACTCGCCATTTCACTCGATCACCAGAGTCGTGAATCAGCTCAGTGTTCCTGTCTTGACCATGCCATGTGACCTAGCCATCCAAGTATTTACTTCTCGGTCTTCCCCTGGGTCTGTTCCCTTCGATCTTGCCAGTTGTCACCAAGTTCTCCAATTTATTTCTTCTCATAACATGTCCAAGACATGTCTACGTCTAATTTCTCTAATCAATTTACGATTTTCATTTGTCTCCTGTAGTACTTGGTCATTCATTTTTCTGTCTGTCCATGGTATTCTTTGCATTCTCCTCAGAAACCACATTTCTGCAGCCATCAAATGTTTTTCAGCTCGACTGCTCATTGTCCAAGTTTCACATCCATACAAAAGAACAGGCTCTATGTAGCACCTCAACACTCTTTTTCTCGTTTCAATGGACATCTTTTTATAGGTCAGTATGTTTTTCATCTTGCTAATGGCTACTTTCGCCATGACGATTCTTGTTCTAATCTCTTCAAGGCAACAAGCATCGTCTGGATCTTTTCTCCGGGGCATGCTGGTGTGCTGGGGAATGAACAGGCGGACAGATTGGCTGGCTCTGCAAAACTTGGTGGAGTATTGATGCATGATAAGGCAGGCGTGGTTGCGGCCTTGTGGGAGCACATGTACACCTCGTAGGAGCAAATGGATCACCATGGTCTGGCAAGAATGCGACAGCGAGGGGTGACGAGGGGATCTGGCCGACTATCGACGCTCGGAGAAAAGGCGAGACGGACATATAACCAGATTGCTACTGGTACTATTAGTGTTGGAATTCTTCGCTGGCTGCTGAGGATGGAGACGGAGCGCTTATGGGAATGCCCCGAATGCTGTGATGTCGGTTCCTAAATCAATCAATCAATCAATCTCTTCAAGGCATCTCCCATAAGATGTTATGACTGTTCCGAGATAATTGTACCGATTCACTTGTTGAATAGTATTCCCATTTACTTGTATATTACATTGTGGTATTTCGTTCTTTCTAGTGACGACCATAATCTGTCTTTTTACAATTTAACTCTAACCCCAGTTGTTCACTGTGTGCAGCAACCACATCTACTAATTGTTGCAGATCCTGCTCATTGTCTGCCATCAATACTGTATCATCTGCATATCTAATGTTATTGATGTTTCGTCCCCCAATGCTGATTCCATTTATATCTTCTACCTTTCTGAAAATATTTTCACTGTACAGGGAAAAAAAGATCTGGAGATATTACACATCCCTGCCTAACACTTCTCTTAATAGGCTGACATTGTCCCACTTCATTATCAATCCTTATGGCAGCTTGTTGTTTCCAATATATGTTCTTTATAAGTCTGATGTCTTTCCCATCAATTTGTAGATCTGTAAGCATATCCACCATGCTGACATGTACTCTATCGAAAGCCTTTGTGTAGTCAATATAGCAAAGATGTACATCTTTGTTTACTTCTATAGAACGTTCAATAACTGATCGCAGCATATACACATCATTTACTGTACCCTTTCCTTCTACAAACCCACATTGTTCTTCCCCTATTTCAGGTTGTATTTTCTTCGTTACTCTTTGCATGATAATTCGTAGCAAATCTTCGTGATGTGCATCATTATACTAATTGTTCTATGTTGATCACATTCCAAGGGCTCCTGATTTCTTTGGGATTGCAATGAATATAGAATTACATAATTCAGAAGGTATTTCTCCGGTATCATATAATGTGTTCAGCAGTCTGATGACTTGATCTATTCCATAATCTTCTAAAGCTTTAATCATTTCTGTTGTTATGTTATCTGAACCGGGGGCCTTGGCAGCTTTCATACGTTTAAGAACATTTCGAACCTCCTTTTTCAAAATTGGCGGTGCTTCATTATTACATCGAATATCATACGGTTCATCTCTGTTATCATCATAAATATTTTTCACATACTCTGACCATACATGTAGAATCTGATCTATTTCTATTATGATATTGCCATCTATAGTTTTTAGACAGCCTGCTCATGTACTTGCTCTTGTATTAGTAGGCTTCCTGAATTCTTTTGTGCACGAATTTGGTATTTTGACTGGTGTGTTATTTTTTTCAATTTCTAAGCAATTTTTGTCAAGCCATGCTTCGTTTGCCTCTTTACATAATATTCTGACTTGTCTGTGTATTCTTCATATTTGGCAGGATTATTTTTGTTGAGTCTTATTGTTTCCATTAGTTGTAAAATGTCTTCAGTCATCCATTTCTTACGACCCATCTTTATTAATTTTGGAATAGTTGTTTCTGCAGCCAAACTGATTGAATTCTTCAACATTTCCCATTGATCATCCACATCCTGGAATAGGATCTCTAGATCAGACAATATATCAAATCTGTTCTGTACTTCTATGTTGAATTTGTTTTGCATTTCCTTGTCATTACTCAATGTACATAAATCATATCTAGTGTTCCTTGTTACATACTTGACTTTCTTTAACTTTACCCTCAATGTACCTGTAAGTAATCTGTGGTCACTATAACAATCAGCACTGGGAACTGTTTTTGCTATTGTTAACGCATTTCTAAATCTTCTGCTAATCAGAATGTAACAATCTGGTTTCTAATCCTGCTATCAGGACTCCTCCGTGTCCATAATCTTCTAGGGTGTTGTTTAAACCAGGTGTTTCCTACAATCATTTCCTGCTCTTTTGCCCACTCTACAAGTCTGTATCCTCTTTCATTTCTCTCTCCTAAACCATAGTTTCCTACTGTGTATCTATCACCTTGATTTCCTACTTCTGCGTTGAAGTCTCCTATTATGATACTTATTTCTGAATTTTTAAATTTCTTTAAAGCAGAGTCTATGTCATTATAAAATTCCTCTAGACTATCTTCACTGAATTCCCCGGTTGGGGCATATACTTGAATAACGTTTATGCTAAAAGGTCTGCCGCTTTTTAACTAGTAGAACTCTGTCTGACACGGCCAAATATCCTTGAACAGATTTTGATGTTTGCCGGTCCAAGATAATTGCCGCCCCCCCCCCCCCCCTTTTTGTCGAACTTCCCATCCAGATTAAATAATCTCAAAATCTTCATCTATCTTAATGCCTGCTCCTGTCCATCACGTTTCGCACATCCCTAAAATACTAATTTTCTCTATTTCCATTTCTTGTTTGATGTTATCTAATTTTTCGTCGTCGTTTAACGTCCTAACATTCCATGTTGCTAATTTTAATGTCTCTGTCCTTGTCTTGCGATGATCGGTTATTAGGCGAATCATAATGAACTAGGCAATTTTAAAGAAGGTAGTTTTCCATTGCTTTCCTTCCTGGCAGTGACCATACTGGCCGGGTGACAGCAGCCATTGGTCCAATAAAGAGATCTTCTGCCTGCCGTCGCGACATTTGAGACCATACCCAACAACTATCTAACAATTTCTAAGCAATTCTAGGCTGCCCTCAAAATTTCATCCACCACCTGCCTTCCGTGGCCTCTTTTGAACACTTCCAATAAACGAATACGAAATAACACCACATAATCCACAGATAAACACTAAAAACAGCGTCTCCCGAAGAATGAACGCGTTAAGCCGTCGCCATTTATGTGCGTCCATGGTATTCTTTGCATTTCAAGCAACATTGGCAAAACGAAAATAAATTTGAAGCAATGTTTTCGAGTTGTGATTTTGAATAATTGTCACAAAATGCGCCTGGAGGATGCGACCAGTAGATGTGAGATTGACCAGACACACGAGATCTCACGGCCTACAGCAAAGTTCACGATTTATAGCACATTTTGTAGTCAAAGGGAGATAATTCAAGTAATTTTACCCCTAAAGGAGTGGAGGATTACGGCCTTGGATTCTCGAATGTTCGAGATGCCGGAACTATTGTTCCAGTGCGCAAGCGCTGTGATTGGGCTGGCTGCTGAGGGAACTGGTGGTTGTTCTAGTGGGCTGGCGAACTTCTGTCTGGCTGCAGTGAATTGAAGAATTGGGTCCAGTGTCAACATACAGTTGGAAGACGGTTGACAGTATGTCCCTAAGTTGGACTGAGGTTCCATACTTCTAGCTGCATGACAGAATAAAAAGGTAAGAATGCGACTATTCTTGGATAGGTTCGTGTCGAAATCCCGATCATACAATGTTGCATAGATCATGCAGCCGTGTTCACCCATAGGTCAAGGGCGAGCCTGTAAATTGTTGCAGCAAGCGGGCCTGTTTATTTGATCCCATTTTCAGCAGGCCTGTTACTTGACTCAACTCTGTCCTGTCTTGAACAGTGAACTGCTGTAAGAAAAAAGAACTGGTAGAACGCATAGTCTGGCCTGACAGAAATTTTTCGTGGGGGAAATAGGAGTGGCCTAAATGTTGGTGATTTGATGGCACTACTGGGCCGCCTTGGAACTCAGGCGTAGTCCGCAAAACCGGAAGTCGGTGACGCCGTAACTAAACCCTATCGTGTAAGATATCCTCCGACTCGGCCGGTCAAGACAAATCTCATGGGAATGTCCGCGGTCAAATCGACGGTTATTTGAGCGATCCCGCGTGTGTCGAAGTTCACATCTTTTGGCAGGGCGACTGTTGGTTTTCTTTGCCTTCCTCATACACTTTATGTTCAAGGTCTCCTTAACGGACTACCATTCTAATTTACAGTGGGTTCCTTAGATGAGAACAACGGGGAGGGAAAAGAGGGAGAAATGGTGCTACAGACATGTCTGATGGTTGCAGTGGAGATGAATTGGGGAAAGCAGGGCCACCTGGGAAGAGCTGGAAGGGGGTTTTGCCAACGGCCCTCCTTCAGGGCCATCTTGCCTATGGGTACTGTAGACCTTCTAACCCTGTATGTCATTAGAAGACTTCCACTGGGGAACTGGGGGGCAGACACTCATGATTAGCCACCTTGGGTTCACTCTATCCCCAGTCTAGGGAAACAGATGATCTATTCCGCTACTTGTCAGACCCCAGACCTTATTCTGTCTCTGACCTTGAGGCATGGCCTGTAATTGAACCACCACCCATCTTAGGGAGGTGATTCACTCTCTGAGTACTATGAGGATGTCTATCCCCAAGTGGTGGGTCATGATCATGTGATTCTCACAGAGGTTGCCTGTGTCATTTTTTCCAGATTCTACCTTCCGGAGAGGAGTGATGGACAGTCAGTAAAACCATCATTCTGTGTCAACATCAGCAGTCTGGACAGACCAACTAACGTGAGGTGATCCTACTGCACACCACCCGGTCAGTCATATATGCCCTCAGGCAGACCCAGGATAAGTCACCCACCATTTAAAACGAAGGCTGCTGGGCAAGTATGGCTTGTGTAATTGTCCAGCTGTGCTACACTAGTTCACAAGGATGATACTCCTGATCATAAATATAGCCACAGACTTTAAGCAATTGTGACTGTGGCAATGAACAAGGTTTTAAAGTAAATTTAGCACTGGACGTTGTGCTGGGATATACTATAATTCAGGAACTGTGCTACTATCAGTATATTGTTGAGTTGGTGCCACTGTTGGCAGAGCAACGAACTTTAGGATTACGTTATACCTTTTATAGAGGCACCTACCTGATGGGATGTGAATGGAAATTCCGAGTTTCATTTGGACACATGCTCAGATTCACAGTGTCATTATCGTAACGGGCTACAACTCGGAGGAGGTGCTGTCTGGTCAAAGACTGAGGTCCTACACTAAGAAGATAAGTGCAATTACCGTCTTGTGTGGAACTCTGACATTTGTACAGTGAAGACCATCTTCATGTGGCTGCCTCAACTAACTGCCTTCTAGCAATTAGCACACCAGACAGATCTGCACTACATCCACATTATCTTCACTTTGTTTTGTACAATAAACTTTTATTGTTGAGTTTGTAAATACCGGAGTTGCATCATTTGTTCAGGATGATGTTTGAAAGGGTAACATCCCTTGGTTGGTTGTGAGAGAGATAGGTATTCGTGGACTGGTGGGGTCGCAGACTGAAAGTGTCCCAGTCCCAGATCTGAAGTCATCCCATGATTTATACATATACATATATAAATAAATATAGAGATATATGTATGAATAGATATTCATAAATAAATGCGATAGCCTGTTCCCTTCACCCCAGGGAAGCTATATGACAATAATGAAGACACAAACAATATATTATTTACTGAAAGGATTCAGCTACGTCGTTATATGTTGAACTTGTGTCTGTAGTATGCACTTGACGAGATACAGCGAAATATAACAGACAATAAACTAGACAATGTATTGTTTGTGTTTTCATTATTAAAAATAAATTGTTGTTTCTCACTGCCATAACTCGTGTACATAGTCACCATCATCATGATGTACCATGAAGGGCTGCGTACTGGACCGTGTACCTCCACAAACATGTTTGTCTCTGTTCCTGACAAGCTCGACCATGGATAATTTTACATCGCACTCTGCTTACCCATACAGCACTATCAATTTTCCCGGTTTTCACACGTTCTCCACCGGGCCCGTTGGAGTAATGGTTAGGATGTTACTTGGGCAATGACGTGAGCTCGGTAGGAAGGTGGTTCGAAGTCAGATCTCATCGTTCGCTACGAGCGGAAAATACTGTTCGCCTATTCATTCGTGCACTCAGGCTTTAAAACAATAGACATCCTAGCACTTCACATAACCCACAACAGGTCTTGCGAAGGAACATTTTAACTCTTTTTTTTTCTTTTTTTTGTTCACACGCTCTCCAATTCTATCTCTTATTGTTTTGTTGAATTTTATTACAATATCCTTTTAATTGTTAATGTATGCATTCTACGATGCTTGATTAAGTATTGGTCTTCTTAGCTTTCAGTATGATTCGTAGAATTCTATTCCAAGAAACCACATCAGCGTGACCAAAAATTTCTTTCTCATTTCATTTTTCATGCCCCGTGCTTCACAGCAATTGGCTAAGATCAAAACACAATGATGTGCGGAGATCTGGCCAGCATGACCGCAAAATGGAAAACATGACAATTAAGCAAATGCAAGATGGTCCCGGCTGACCACATAGAGCCGAAAACTTCGTATGTGGGACTAAGAGGCTGAAAATAAGAAATGAACGCTATCTTACGTACTTATATGGACCGGAATTTTTTGCACATACATTTTTCATCTGATTCTCAGTCATATAGTCAAACATTGTTGTCTATATCAAGATAAATATAAACCATGACAAACAGTACTGAAGAAGTGAAATCTGGTAGACATGCGTGTATTACTCATCATAAAGCATGACCGTCCCAGCAGTGAAAGGTTGGAGGTAATGGATCTGTCCTGAACTGCGAGTGTACATTTTGCTAGCCTGTATCCTGATAACGTGAATGAGATAATTCGCCAAATTTAATTAGGAAGTGCTTAGATTCAATAAAGATGTTGCTCCTGAGACGCATGTTGCGAATACCTTGGACTGCTAGAGTAACTAAAAGATTGCATGGAAGAGGCTATTGAAAGTAGAACATAATACACAATTATAAGAAAGAGACAAATGTCATTCTTGTGTCATGTAATGAGTAGCGGCATTGTAACACATCGTGACTGCTGGAAAGATCAGTGGGAGAAGAGACAGAGGAGACCGAGAGAGATGATGTTGGATGGTTGCTGAGACTGTGGCATGGATAGATATCATCAGCAGAGTTGATCCATATCAACAACGGCCGAGATCTGTATAGGGACGTGAACGCCAACAGTGCTTCAAGAAACAACTCAAAAAATTAAAATTATTAGACAAATTAGACGCAGCCGGTCCAGATTTGTTTGGCACGTTATGAGGGGAAATAAAATCGAAAACATAAGGACAACTGGCAAACTGATGGAGAAAAGAACAAGAGGAAGGCAGAGGAGTGAGTATCTGGATGGCTTGGCCACATGGCATGATCGAGACAAGAACCTGTAGCTGATCCACGATTCTGGTGATACATGATCGCCCACGCTTATTGGTACGGTACATGATCATTATTATTATTTAGACCTGTTGCAGCGGGAATATCTCTCTCTCTCTCTCTCTCTCTCTCTCTCTCTCTCTCTCTCTCTCTCTCTCTCTCTCTCTCTCTCTCTCGCTCTCTCTCTCTCTTACTCACTCACTCAATTTTCTCTCTCTCACACACACACACACACACACACACACACACACACACACAACTAATTCTGTTTCGGCTGTTTGTTACGAAGTTAGTATATTCATAGATGTTCACATACAAAGCATCATCACGTAACAAATTCTTTCCAGAAAGTCATTCTCATCACTTGTCTGAAAAATAATTATCAATCCCCTTCCAGTTCTTCTGCCTCTTGCATGCACATACCCAGGATGTCTTTATTATCCTGTGTTGGTCAGCCCCTACTTCTTCATCAAAGAATGCGTGATTACTTACTTGCTTAGTGTTGTTTTTAATTTCCTGTTCACCTCTCCTGGAACATAGATCCTTTTTCCCTATAAAGTGAAAATATGTTCAGAAATGTAGAAGATATAAATGGAATCATCATTGGAGGACGAAACATTAATAACATTAGATATGTAGATGATACAGTACTGATTGCAGACAATGAGAAGGATCTGCAACAATTAGTAGAAGCGGTTTTTGCACTCAGTGAACAACTGGGGTTAGAATTAAATTGTAAAAAGACACAGATTATGGTAGTCACTAGGAAGTAATAAATATCACAATGTAATGTACAAGTAAATGGGAATATTCTTCAACAAGTGAATCGGTACAATTATCTCTGAACAGTCATAACATCTGATGGGAGATGACTTGAAGAGATTAGAACAAGAATCGCCATGGCGAAAGTAGCCTTTAGCAAGATGAAAAACATACTGACCAATAAAAAGATGTCAGTTGAAACGAGAAAAAGAGTGTTGAGGTGCTACATAGAGCCTGTACTTTTGTATGGATGTGAAGCTTGGACAATGAGCAGTCAAGCTGAAAAACATCTAATGGCTGTGGAAATGTGGTTTCTTAGGAGAATGCAAAGAATACAATGGACAGACAGAAAAACCAATGACCAAGTTATACAGGAAACAAATGAAAATAGTTAACTGATTAGAGAAATTAGACGTAGACAGTCAAAATTTTTTGGACATGTTATGAGAAGAAATCAACTGGAGAACTTGGTGACAACTGGCAAGATCGAAGGGAACAGACCAAGGGGAAGACCGAGACGTAAATACCTGGATGGTTTGGCCACATGGCATGGTCGAGACAAGAATACTGAGCCGATCCACGACTCTGGTGATCGAGTGAAATGGCGAGTCAAGTATATATATATATATATATATATATATATATATATATATATATATATATATATAGATATATATATATATATATATATATTAGTTAGTTTTTCCTCTTGAGCCTAAGGCGGCGCATAGGGCAGAAGTCCTGTCTCTCCATGCCTGGCGGTTCGCTGCTATCTGTTGTAGATCTTGGATATTTACTTGGCCATTGAATGAGCCTTCTCTAATGATGGTTCTACGCAGGGTCTCTCTTGGTCTTCCCCGTTTTCTTTTCCCTACTGGTGACCATATGAGGGCTTGGTAGGGGAGTCTTGAGTTGTCCATTCTGAGTACATGGCCGATGTAGTTCCAACGGCGTCTTCTTATGAAATTGGATACTGTATCTTGCTTAGTCTCTTGTCTTATTTGCGCATTGGTTCTGAAGTCTGTCCAGTGGATGTTTAGAAGTCTTCTAAGACATTTGTTCTCATATATATATATATATATATATATATATATATATATATATATATATATATATATATATATATATATATATATATATATATATATATAATAAGTTCTGTATTGTTTAGTATTCTTGTTTGTATGATATGTTTCATAGATATCGTGTTTAAATATAAGTTATAACGATATAAATTAAAATCGGAACAATCAAGTTAAAAAAAAGGGTCGATTGTTATATAAGTGTGACTTACCTTCTTCAACCGATGTAAGTAAGCAATGTGAGCTTAACCCTTAGATAATATTCGAGTGTATCGGCTAAGTTAGGTATTTATAACATTCGCTATAAATACACTCACTGTATATATGTATATACAACTACCGGGAAAATTAGTTATGATACACGTGAACTTTCAAACGAAATAATGAAGTTATGACAAACAAACATAATTATCGGAAAAATCAAGTATGATAAACAAGAATAACTACCGAGAAAGTCAATTATTATCATTATCATATGCGTTACCAGCTGGCACAGACATGCATATCTTTCCACAAATCTCCGTTGTTGGTGCTATGGATCAACTCTGCTGTTGATGTTAACCCATGCCACCGTATCAGTCCATCCAGTATCATTTCTCTTGGTCTGCCTCTATTTATTTCCTCACTGATCTTTCCAGTTGTCACGATGTTCTCCAGTGCCTGACTAAAGAAGAATGCCTCTGTCTTTTAGTTGCACACAATGTTCAAGTTTCATTTGCCTCTTCCATGCAATTGTTATTAGTTATTCTGGCTTTCTATGGCATTCACAACATTAGTCTTAGAAACCATATCCTCGCTGTCTCCATCGGTACATCTTCTTCTTCAGCATTCCAAGCCATTGAGGTTCTTTGCTGCAGATACAAGCCGCCTCCATTCGTCTCTCTGGTTGACCTTCTCTTGCCAGTCGCTGATTCCAAGTGCTTGTAGGTCTGAATATATATATTATCTCTCCACCGGTACATGATATTTTTTATTATCATGCCAGTTTACTTTAAAGTTTTTTGTTTTTATAATTACATCCTTCTAGTGTTATTCTCTGTCACTGCCACTGCCTAACACAGGGGATGGGGGTGGAGGGTCCTTTCACCTCTGCCTTTGACAGCCATTTCCGACCCAGGACAAGTGAGTGACCTGTACTGCTCAGCTGCAGAGTTATCTCTTTGTCCTGGGGGGTCTCCAGCCACTCTGTGATGTGTTTCCCATCCTCTACCACTTGGAGGTGCAGTTTGGGTTTTAACTTCCTAGAGTTATGGGTCCTCTAAAAGTACCCGACAGTTTCGGCCAACATAGCCCATAACTTCGGTCATGTGGGAAAAGAGGCAGAGAAAGACCAAGAGAAATTATGCTGGATGACTGAGAAAACGGCATGGAGGAATACCATCAGCAGTTGATCCAGAGCACCAAAGACCAAGATCTGCGGAATGAAATGAACGCCCTCCTCAACTGGCAAGGCACATTATGATTATGAGACTTGATTTTCCCGTTATTTTGTTTCTCAAAATTGATTTTCCCGGTAGTTATTTTTCATTATGATAAATTATGTTCCCGATAGTTATACATAGTTTGTCATAATTTATTTTCCCCGTAGTTATATACAGTCATTCAAAAGTACTGAAGGGTTGGCCATCATGGTCCGCAGCTCTCATCATCATCATGTGTACTGCCAGCTGGCTTAGGTTCATATCTCTCCAAAGATCTCGGCCTTTAGTGTTCTGTATCAACGCTGCTGATCAACTCTCTTCTTGGCACATGACCGAAGATTGTCGTTTGTCTCTTTCTTTTAGTTGTATATAAAGTTCTAGTTTCATTAGCCTCTTCCAAGCAATCATTATTAATTACGCCAGCAGTCCAAGATATTCGCAACATTTGTCTTAGGAACTACATCTTCGTTGCGAGATATTCCTAATTTGTTCATTAACAAACCACAATTCGCTGCCATACAACAAAACAGGTTCTATGTAACATTTCAACATTCTCTTTATTACATTCAATGATTCGCATTTTCCTTATGTTGGACTGGTAGTGCATGGTTCCGTCGCCCTGCTACTGAGTTGAGTGCATGGCGTGACACTGTGAATTTCGTTTGGAATGCTTTTACATCTGTCCGCGGTTGTTTGTAGCGTGAACTGCATGTTCGGAATTATGGCGGCCAGCCTGCCGATGAATCGATCGAATGGATTGATTTTTCTGTTCACGAGTACATTTGCCTCTGAGACTCTTGTGTTCGTCGCTGGAGCTACGGAGTTCGTTTTTTGTGCGACGCTTTCAGCGGGCTGCCATGCGGAAAGAGACCGAGCCATATGGGATAAAACCCGGAGCAGTGAGGTCGATCCTATCGACTTTTAATACTTTTTAAATGCAGTAATGTGTGGCTGCTGGTTTTCTAGTGACCGCCGCTTCTATCGACGATGAACTGTATTTTTCGTTGAGGACTTCTGTGTTGGCATTCTGGCGGCGGCATTATGTACAGTGTACCTATGCGGGCTGTTGGCTTGTCGAGACTCCTGCCTGTTCCACTTTTCACATGGGGCAGTGAGGAGCATTTTGTGTGATATTCACTGGCATAGAAACGCAGCATGATGGGGACAACCCGTTGCCGTGAAGTTGGAACCTCGACTATTGACTTTATTCAATGATAGTGACTTATTGCATAAGATACTCTTCATTTTCTGGAATGCAGCTTTTACTTGACATATTCTGCTTGTAACTCAAGGTATTTAAATGTATCAGTTTGGTTGATTATTTTCCCTTCTATTGTTATCTCACATTTAGGTGTCATTGTTTACTTTGATATAACCACCTTTTCCACTGCTTCCTTGATACTCAAGGCAAGTCCTATTGTTTGCACTCTATGTTATGGCAATGTCCAAAAATTGTTTTGCATTTTTCACCATCAATGACAATACTGTGTCATCTGCATAGCTTAGATTGTTTATATTATAACTACTATCTCGTATACCATCTCGTATTCTTCTCCTTTTTTTTTTATCTCGCTCATAATTATTTCGCTAGAGAGAGAGAGAGAGAGAGAGAGAGAGAGAGAGAGAGAGAGAAGAGAGAGAGAGAGAGAGAGAGAGAGAGAGAGAGAGAGAGAGAGAGAGAGAGAGAGAGAGAGGAGATCTGACGACAAATGTAAATCCTCGTCTTACTCCTTGATTTTGTGTGTGCATAACTACCATCTTTATTTCCCATGTTAATTGCTGCTACTTGTTTCCAGTATATTCTTTATTATTTTGAGATCTTTCCCAACAGTGTTGAAATTGGCAACATTTTTATCAGTTCATAATGTTTTCTTTATCTAATGACTTTTTAAAACTATAAAGCACAAATAAGTGTCTTTCTGTGTCTCTATTGATCTCTCCATTGATGCTCATAATATGTATATTCCATTATTTGCACAGTTTTCCTTCAACAAATCCATACTGTTCTTAACTAGTTTCTATTCTTATTATCTTTCTTGTTCTTCTCATTATAATTCCAAGTAGAAGTTAGTAACATGGTTTATGAGACTGACGGTACGAATATCTTCGCATTCAATTGTTCTTAGTCTTTTTGGTAGAGCTATAACTGTACATACGTATTTCAGCATATCGCAGGGTATATATCCACTGTTGTAAATGTCATTCAACTTGTTTGCTCCCAGTACATCTAATTCTTCTTTAGTGATTCCATCTGGCCTGCCAGTTGTCCCCTTCTTCATATGTTTGATAACGTATGTGACTTCCTTTAGAATAGATGGACCTTCTAAGTTCATTTCGTCGGTTACTCCTGGTCTTTCTGAATCATGCAGCTCTATTATATACTGATTCCATCTCTTTACCAAAGCATCTTCCTCCAATACTATCTTTCCTGTTTTTGATTTCATAGATCCTGTGTTTACTCTTATTTTCCTTTTTGTGAGCTCACCGATTTGTCTGTGCATGTTTTTAAAAAATAATTCCTGAACTATAAGAATATAATAATTTAACTCAATTTTGTTGCACTGCCCGTTTAAACAATTTTATTTTGCCTTCACGCATGCGTCTTTACTTTCTTTAGTAATCTTATCATACTCTTCCTTATTATTTTTTTTAAATTTGTTTCGTTTTGTCCATCAACTTCAAGACTTCTTCAGTCATTCATTTTTTTCTTAGCTTTCTTTTGAAGATATATTTTGTTTCATGGTGGACTCAGTAAAATTTGTGAGAACCCACTTATCTTCGAGATGACTCACTTCAGTGCAGATTTAGAGACAGTAACAATGCAGATAAACTTGATAACCTTGAAGATACGTTACATAATGTCAGGGAAACAGATGGATTTATTGTGATGGGTGATTTTAACGGACGAATAGGCACACGATAAACACTGTGGGACGAATGCATGTGGCCATTCAGGGACACAGAGACATCGTCGTAGCCACACCAAATTGACTTTATTCTACTTAGGAAATCAGACAGAGGACTACTATTAGATTCAAGAGCACTCCCAAATACAGACGCTGATATCGATCACAAACCAGTCATAATAAAAAAGATTCCAACATACAGGAAAATAAGAAACGGAAAGGTAACAACACACGTTATCAATTATAAGAGGCCGCAGGAAAGTACGGTTAAAGACGAATTTAATCAGAAATCAAAAGACTACATAAGAACATCCCTGATGACTACTCAGCGTAGATAAGTAATGGGCAATTTTCAAGGCTGCTATGCTCGACACACTGAAAAATAAATGTGGAACAAAGAAAGTAGGGCAGGACAAAAGATTAAGAACAGCTTGGTGGAACAACGAAGTTAAAGATAGCATATTCAAAAAGCGTTCAAAGAATGGATCACAACCAAATCTGAACAAGACTATGTTACTTATAAAATAGCACGACGAAATGCCAAACGAACAATTAGAGCATCTAAAAATGAATCCTGGAGAATCTACGGTGAACAGATGGCGACCCTTAGCAAAGACTACCCAAAAGAATTTTATAAATGTGTCAATACAATGAGAAACAGAGATGCATGCTACAACCCAACCACCATCATAAACAGCAAAAGAAGTATACCAATATTTAATCCACAACAAAGACTAGCAAGGTGAGCAGAATACTTTCAAGAACTACTTAACCCCTCACATAACATAGAAAATCTCAATTTTGTGCCTAAAAGTCATGGACAACAAGAACCAAATTTCATACCTGCAGAAGTCAAGACAGTTCTACAGAAAAGTCCTAAAAACAAATCACCGGGTCCAGATGGAATAACCACAGAAGCTATTCAGGCCTGTGGGAAAACAGGAGTTAAATGGCTAACAAGACTTTTTAATATAGCATGGGAAGAAAGAAAAGTCCCAGATGATTGGCAACAGGCAATAATAGTATCAATATGGGGAAAAAGGCAATATGAGAGAGTGCGAAACATACAGAGGTATATCATTCCTGAGCCATATATGGAAAATGTACGCACAACTATTGGAACAACGAGTTAGACCCATAGTTGAACAACAGTTAAACAAAGTACAATTTGGTTTTCGGAAAGGTAAAAGTTGCACTGATGCACTATTTACACTTAGACAAATATGTGGAAAAAACAACTATTGAATATAGTGATCAGCAGAATATTGTTTTTGTAGATCAGGAAAAGGCTTTCGACAGAGTAAACAGATACAAATTATGGACTATCGTTGAAGATATGGGACACAAGTACAATTGCTAGAAAACATCATAGCCATGTACCCCTCGAGCCGAAGTGCAGTAAGAACACAAGAAGGTATATCAGATATGTTCACAGTTAACACAGGAGTGCGACAAGGATGTGTGCTCTCTCCTTTGCTATTTAATATCTACATGGACAGAATATTAAAAGAAGCAAGTCTTGACACAACAGATTCAGAAAATTTAGAACTATTTACTCCAGATGAAACAAGTGACCCACAGGAAATAAATGAACTTCTATGTGTAGACGATCAGTGCCTGTTTTACAGCGATGAGGGCAGACAACAAAATCATATTACTATTCTGAGTTCAACCTGCAGCAGATACAATATGAGTATAATCACTGCCAAAACCGAAGTAATGCAAGTTAGATCGCCGGGCCCACTAAGTATACAGATAAATAGCACAACTCTGAAGCAAGTTAAGAATTCAAATATCTTGGAAGTATGATCACAGAAGATGACAGATTGGACAGAGAAATCGAAATCAGATGTCAAAAAGTTAGTGCACTTACATATCAACAATAACCCTTACTTAAACATCCAAATATACCCATGTCCGCAAAACGACAGATAATAAACAGCATATTCACACCAACCCTATGCTATCAATCTCAAACTTGAACTTTATCCAAATCACACTTTCGCAAAATCAACACCTGTGAGATGAGATGCCTGAGGAAAGCTGCCGACTTAATAATCAAAGACCGAGTAAGTGTAACAGAAGTAGAGTAGTAGGTGGGAAAAGGCTACGGCACGATTGAGCATCGGGGGGGGGGGGGGGGAGAATGGGAAGAGAGATGCTCAAGTCGTGACGTAGTTGGTTGTCAGGGGGCAGTCAAGATCAGGGCCTGGAACTGGAAGGACGCCATGTTTATAGTACTTGCCATCAAATGTAAATAAACCTTATTTATATGAAACCAACAGTCTTTCTTAGTCCTTCATACTGTTACAGGACTAATTTTGGAGCCCACGACACAGGATTCGAGCCTGGTACAACGCGAAGTCTCAAAATGCTGTCCACTGAGTAACGACGCGGAGTCTCAAAATGCTGTCTACTGAGTAACAACGCGAAGTCTCAAAATGCTGTCCACTGAATAAGATCGCGGAGTCTAAAAACGATGTCTACTATATAATACATCGAAGTAGCTCAAGATCCTTGGTCCGTTTATGTCGATCGCCAGAAACAGAATTTCGGCACGGTTCTAAACAAGTATTGAACATAACAAAGCGCAGTTGGAAAAATGGCCAATAAGTTATCGGTGAGAAGTACAGCAACCAAAAGCCCGGCCAGGGGTGGTTGTCTGTAAGTCTTTTTCAAGACTTGATATCAAAATTTAATTGGCGTCAAGAAAAGGCTGAAGACCAACTTCCCATAACAGGTTGCAGCGCCTGCGATTGTCATCAAACCGGCGAGCATCAACTGTAAACACCATCCTAACGGCTCCTCTTGTCCATTACTCTGGCGAACGTGTCAGGAGTGTGCTGAAGCTCAAGTCAGTAAATCGATATCTCGAGCGAGCAAGAGTTTGGCTTGAAGGGCAATCCAGTCTGATCGTTGTTTCAGGTGAGCAAGAACTTTTCAATAAGACAATCAAGTTCAGCCTCAATGTTAATAGGTTTTGCTCTGAGCGCGTTGTTAAAAGACAATCAAGACAACAAATAAATACCTCATTACTTCATGGATTGGCCCATGGTTTGTTGACGTGTCAGACTATCTCAGGGCTCTACTACAAATGAGAGCCGCTCGCTAATCCTTTTGGGCTCTGTTACGTATGACTCGTTCTCAAGACGTCGATTTGATGTACTCCATCTCAGAAGGGACCCAACCAAGGGTTGAAGTACTGTACTGAGGCATCCCGAGAAGAGAACCTACCTTAGAAGAAAGAACTACCTGAAGTGCGCGATTGGTTGCAACTAATACAGCGTTGAATTTAACCTGACGGCGAACCTAGGAGAATACGTTTTGCTTGGATCGAGAAACAAGAGTAGGGTAATTTGTAACCCTATAAACTGATTGAACTGTTCTTACGGTATAAGTGATTTGTATTTCTTAAATTAGTAAATTACAAATGTGAAGTTGTTTGCTTGGTCTGTATAATAATATTTCAGCATGGCGGAACAAGACACCTTAGCACAAGTTTTGACGGGGGTAGGAACAGCGGTAGGTAGACTTAATACGGTTATTAAACAACAGGGAATGGCAACTGAAATTGTTAAGTTTAGTGGACAGGCCAGAGAGTTTAAGAAGTGGATAACTTCCATAGAAAAATATGCGTATTTGATCTCGGCAACAGATGAAGAGACAATGAGACTGGCTTATCAGACGGCAACAGAACCGGTTTCGGATCATATAAGAAGAAAGTTAGAGGCTAGATTAGATGAGACATGGGAACAATTCAAAGAGGACCTAGCACGAAAGTACGCGGAAATAACGGATCCACAACATGCGTTTTCGGTGTTGAGACAGGCTAAACAAAACAACGGAGAGACGGTACAATTGTTCAGCGATAGGTTGATTAACCTGGCTGAAGAGGCTTTCTTAGGACAGAATGTACGAGGAGAAGAGGTGGAGAGGATCTTAGTAGGAATTTTTGTAGATGGCATAAAATCCGATGGTTTGAAATTTAAGTTGATGAGGGAAAACCCTGAATGGTTATCACAAGCGGTAGATATCGCGGTACAAGAAGAAAATTTGAGACGTAGATTTAGATTGAGAACAGGACGAGAAATAGGAACAAGTCGAGAAGACAGAGTTGAGGAGCCTATGGAAATAGGACAAACAAGGTTCGGATGGAATAGGAGAGGAGGTATACAGACGTTACAAGGTAGAAATAGAACTGATTATGATGAAAGAAGAAATATGAGATACCCTACAAGTGAGACAGTAGGCAACACAAATAACACAAATATTGTCTGTTGGGTTTGTGGTCAACGCGGACATGTTTCTCGTTTTTGTAATAACAGGCGTGTCCAGTCGAATACACAGGGTAGACATGACAATAACAGGTTGAGTAGGAATGTTGAAGGTAGACACAGGAATTTTACAGGTACAAGAACACAGGAAAACCGGCGCCCTACCTATTAAAAAGGACCTGTGATAGGAGGGAAAATAATAAGGTCCCAAGGTTTAAAGAGTATGTTAATAACAGACATAGGGGGACGAATAGAGAATGCTCACAAGTAGATGAAGTCAAACAGTTTACAGTGAAGACAACAGATAATAGTTCGTGCATAATAGAAATAGGAAAATATAGAGTTCGTACATTAATTGATTCAGGAGCTCAGGTTAGTGTAATTAAAGAAAGTTTTTTATATAAAATAATGAGAAATTGTAGAATATTTAAGAGTCATAATAATCTTCACTCTGTTACAGGACAGAATTTACAATTAATTGGACAAACAATGATCAATTTTAAATTAGGAGGGATCAACGTAAGACATCTTTTTCAGGTAGTGAAAGATTTAAATAGAAACATGCTGATAGGAAGAGATTTTTTAATAAAAAATGGAATAAGACTTTTCTTTGATTTACATAAATTAAAATTCAGGGACGTCTATGTAGATATGGAAGAAGACATGCATATATCAGCACTAGTTAGAGTTAAAATGTCCACGACGTTAAAACCACAGTCGGTTAATTTGATACAAGCAAAGCTGAAGAGAAACCCATATTATGTGGCAGGAGACACAGTCAGAATCACTGAGTTGCAAGAGGAAGTAATTGATGAGCCTGGTTTGGAAGTTCCGGATGGAATAATAGCGTTGGATAAACACTTAACCTTTCCAGTGATGATTATCAACAACACAGGTAGAGAAATCAAATTATACAGAGGATGTGTGATAGCCAAACTAGATCATAACATTAGTGACATATTGGCAACGGATATAGTAGAAAGGTCAGGAACAAGTTATTCAGAAACTTCTAGTGAAAGAGTTAATAACAGACGCGGACGCGGAAGAAGAGGGAACGTACAAATGGATGAATTGATCCATCCATCCAGAAGAAATACAGCCCAAATACATTCACTAGACAAAATGACAAGGGAACAAGAATTGTTGGCACAGTTAAAAGCTCCGCCA
The DNA here is from genome assembly GCA_014155875.1 of Cepaea nemoralis. Taxonomy (NCBI): domain Eukaryota; kingdom Metazoa; phylum Mollusca; class Gastropoda; order Stylommatophora; family Helicidae; genus Cepaea; species Cepaea nemoralis. The sequence goes on from JACEFZ010023383.1 coordinate 24,146, forward strand.
GAAAATAAGGAAGTATTAGAACAACTTATAAGGCAAAATCAAGATGTATTTGCAATTAATGATTTGGAATTGGGAAAGACACAAACAGTTACAATGGAAATAGATACGGGAGACCATCCACCAATTAGTTTAAAACCATATAGAACTCCATTGAGAAATAGAGAAATTGTGGAAAAGGCAATAGAAGATATGTTGAAAGCAGGAATAATAACAAGATCGAAGTCAGAATGGTCATCTCCGGTCGTCATCGTAGCCAAACCTGATGGTTCGAGTCGCTTCTGCTGCGACTACAGGGCGTTGAACAAAATCACTAAGAATGTAGCGTACCCACTACCAGTAATTGATGATATTTTGGGGTTGCTTAATGGTTCTACATTCTTCACGACGTTAGACGCAAGATCAGGATTCTGGTGTATACCTATGTCGAGGGATGCTCAAAAGAAGAGTGCTTTCTGTACCCATATGGGCTCTTACGAATTCTTACGAATGCCTTTTGGGGTCAAAACGGCGCCGTCTCACTACATGCTCTTAATAAATGAAGTATTAGAAGGTATGCAAAGGTTTGCATTAGCCTATATAGACGATATTCTGATTTTTACGAAAGGAGATGTGAATGATCATTTAAAACATATTAGATTAGTGTTCGATAGATTAAGAGTACATGACGTTAAATTGAAGCTTAGTAAGTGCCAGTTTTTAAAGACAGAAACAAAATATTTGGGTTATATTATAAATAGAGACGGAATTAAACCAGACCAGGACAAGATAAAGGTTATTAAAGAATTACCTCCTCCAACTAACGTAAAGGAAGTGCGTGCGTTTATAGGAACTTGTGCGTATTATAGGCGGTTTGTCCCAGCGTTTTCAAAGATAGCAGAACCTATTACAAATTTAACAGGCAAATACGCTAGATTTAAGTGGGATGATGAGTGTCAAAAAGCGTTCGAGTATTTAAAAAACAGCTTAACACTGGTACCACTATTGACGCATCCAGACTTGAATAAACAGTTAATACTGTACACAGATGCTTCGGACAATGCAATAGGAGCATGTTTGGTTCAACCATATGAAGGAAAAGAAGTCTGGAATACCAGGGGTTAAAAATGAAAGGCCAATTTACTTCTTGTCTCACAAACTTAGCAAGTCGCAACGAAAATGGACGACTATTGAAAAAGAAGCATATGCTATTCATTATGCTCTTCAGAAACTAAATTACTACTTACATAACGCAAATTTTGTTATTAGAACTGACCATATGCCTTTAAAGTCTTTTTTAGAAGCTCCAGTGCAGAACAGGAAAATACAGACCTGGGCATTGAATCTACAGGGGTACAACACGAAAATTGAATACATTCCAGGTAGGATTAACACATGCGCTGATTTATTGTCTAGGATTCCGTACCCACAGTCATCAGGAGACACAGAAGATGAAGCTGAACCAGAGATAGACGACCGAAACTGGCAAGTAAATATTTTAGATTCTGCCATAATAAATAGAGAAGAATTTGAGAGTTTACCATCGGATCAAGAGTCGGAACATAGAGCAGAAGACCCACATTTAGCACAATTTAATATGAAAGAAGAACAAGAGTTGGATCCAAAAGTCTTACAAATAAAAGAAAAATTAAGAGAAACGGAGGATAACAAATATAAGAAGAATTATTTGGTTTTACAAGAGGATGGACAGTTATACTATATGTGTGAAAGGAACGAACAGTTAAGGAAATATATTCCAAAACATTTGGAAAATGAAGTTTTAAAAGCATATCACAATGAGAATGGACATCTCGGTCGTGATAAATTGGTGAAAGCACTTACGAGCAAATATTATTGGCCAAACTTGTTTAAATCTGCTTGCAAATATGTAGATACATGTGAAAAATGCAGGTTAAGGAATATGAAAACAATTAAGTGTCCTTTACAAGATACAGATATTCCTCAGTTCCCAATGCAAAAGATTAGTTTAGATATATCGGGTCCTCACCCTAGAACATTGTCAGGAAACGTGTATTTAATTCATATAGTAGACGTCTACAGTCTTTGGCCGGAAGTTTATGCAATCCCAGATAAGAGCGCAGATACTGTCATTAATATTTTTTTACAAGAGTTCGTACCAAGATTTAGTTGCCCACAAAGTATACTTACGGATAATGGTAGAGAATTTGTAAATAAAAAATTCGAAAAGTTATTAAAAGATTTGAACATAAAACATATAAAGACCTCATATTATAGACCTTCTTCAAATGCTAGGAACGAGCGTCAACATAGGACATTGTATGATATCATAGCAAAGATTGTTGATGAACATGAAAAAGATTGGGATCTATTCTTAGGACCTGCCCTTAGCGCTATCCGCACAAATCAAAATGAGAGCACGGGGTTTTCACCATTCTATTTAATACACGGGAGAGAACCAATACTACCTATAGATAATCTATTAAAACCAAGACGGAAATATATGGGGGAAGACTTTCAAGAGACAATAATACAAGAAATGCATAAAGCACACGTAAGATTAAAGAATAATATAATTAAAGCTAGGGAAAGACAGAAAAAGTACAAAAATGTAAATACAAAATTACAAGAGTTTAAAGTAGGTGATAGAGTTTATTACAAGAAGCATAGAAGAAACTCTAAGTTTGATGCTCGTTGGATCCCAGGTTATTACGTTTTGGAAAAACTAGGTAATGTATCGTATACTATCAAGAACCAGGTCACAGGACATGTGGCAAGGGCACACGTTGAACACTTAAGAAGAGACGAGGATGAGATGGAAAATAATAATTATAATAATAATTATTATTCAGACACAAGATATTTAGATGAACAAGTCGTCAGAGGAGCTACAGTAACCCCAAGTTTTAGAAAAGATCCAGCACAAAATCAGTTACTAGCAACTCCAGGTTACGAAGATACTCAAGAACAGACGATACCGAAAACAATAGAAGAAGAAAATGTGAATGAAACTCATTATGATAGTATGGAAGAGGAAATAGGTGCTCCATTTAAGAATACTAGACAAGCAACGAAAAGAAGAATGGATAAACAAAGAGATAGAGAAGTGAAAAGACAGAGGAGGATTAGAGATTATTCAACAAGCGGTGAAGATATGCCTCTACTAGAAAGGTCCTTAAGAAATAATGATAGACAAATTAGATGGGATATTGAACAGAAGAGATTAGCGGCTGCTAACGAGAGACATACAGACGAAGAAGAAGAAATGGATGAAAAGTCAGAATCAATTAGTAGTATGGAAGAAACTAATAAGTTGTACGAAGAAGAGGATATTGATGTAGAGTTAGCACTTATTCAAAGAAACTTGGAGTTGTTGAAGAAGTGGAAACGTAGGAGATAGATAGATAGAGAATACTGCAGATGGCAAGTTATAAGTTTCAGGATTTAGAATTGAAAGTGATGCTTGAAGAAGTACACGAAACGGTGGAAATGGAAAAGGATTCTATGGATATTTTTTAAAAGTGGTCTTGAGGAGTAGTTAAGCAGGGAGATAACTAATATAGAGGTAGGTTTGAGAGAGGCATGTATATATATATTTTTTTCTCTCTGTGATAGAATTGCTGGTTGAATTTATGTTTCTACTTCTTGACTTTTCGTAGATTGGACAAATTAGGTATTGGTACAATAGGTGGATGTACTCTATAGCAAATAGACAAGTTTTTTTATTGGTGCTAGAAATGCCGTGTTTAACGGTAATAATTAAGAAGTTATAGTGATGTTTGGTCCAAGGGAAATAATTGGCAGGCCGAGCCATAGGTTAATTGATAAGTAGATGATGGCTGCTACATTGAGTTGACAGTTGGAATAGTCGCCACATTAGGAATAGATAAAAGGAGTCAACCTGTAGTTTACAGTGCTTACTTAAGATAATATTCCGGATGTTATGATGTATTAGGAGTTAAGCTAGAAAAAGATAGAAAGTTATGAGGGGAGAGAATCAATGGTACGGTCATTGTTGATTATTGAGTTTTTTTGTGTAGAGAGAACAGATATTGTTCTAAGTTAAGAAATTAGTCTGTAGTTAACAGATATACATACGTGGCAGTGAAGTGTTTTGTTTTCTCGGTCATAGAAATACTGGAATGACTTGTATAAATAGATATGTTCGTACGGGAGGCCAATGTTGGTGGGCCACTGTACGTAGTAATTTTAAGGGAGTTATATTTTTTTTTGAAAATCGTGTTTTATTCACTCTGAGTTTTATGAGTCATGAGTCATATATAATATGTTTTTTTTTGCTTGAGTTGGTACTGTAAAATGATGGTTATTATTTGATTGTTTTATTGAGTCTGAGTTGAAATGCCTCATATATAATATTTTTTCTTTGCTTGATTTGGTCTTGTAAAATGTTATTTGATAAATTGATTTAGAATAGGATTATTGTGTTCCAAATAGTTTGAGTACAAACTATTGGTCCGTAAAAGAGACCAATAGTGATAGGTAGAAATAGAATGTTTTATTCTGATTTGATAAAATGCATGTTATGTCATTTTAAAATATGTTTTCTTTGGATAATTTGGGGGAATGACGTCTTGTTTTGATTTTATTTCGTTTAAATGAGTGGTTTTGTATATTAAGTTACATTGTTAATGAATAGGTTATAAATTTAGTTAAGTAAGTTTAATTTTCAAATACATGGGGCTTTGTTTAAGGCCTTTCGTTCAGAAAAGACTTAATAAAACTACTGGGGGATAATATAGAGAAATATTCTCTTTGTGAATATTAAGTTGCTTGAAGAGGTTCTTATAGATATGAACTGTTAGTAAAATAGGAGTAGCGTTATATGAAGATATAAGGTTGGGGGAAGACTGTGAATGGCAGCATATAAGCGGGGATATATATAAAACGGGACAAAGAAGCAGGTCATGGGATGTATGGGGGCAAGATATAGGTGCTGTGAAAAACCAGCGTGAATTATATTAAAAAGTGTTCATGGAATATGAACATTGGCAATGGGCTCCTGAGATATCGGAAAAATAGACAAGATTGTGGATAGCAATATAAGTGTTGTGAAAACTTATGTCAAATTTATTTATAGAGAACAAAGATCTATTTCGTAAGATGTATTTTAAAAAATTGTTTTACAAAAATTTTTTTTATTGGCAAGGGAGGTAAATGTGAGTGTGTTAACTATTCATTACTGTGTGTAAGTGTGGTCATGTTGACTATTCATTCTTTATACTTCTCACTCGGTGCGCACCGTTTCTTTACTTTTTCTAATTACATTGTTTCTGTTCATCCTGTGTTGTGGAAGAGTGAGGAATTTATAAGGTCAAAGGTATGATAACGATTTTACGAGCTGTTCTTATGACATGTATATTTTCTACAGGAACAATAAGGAGCCAAGAACGAGCCAGAAATATATGACTATATAGTGGTTGACTATATAGCACGGGAAAGACTTAAAGAATAGAATAGTTACTTAAGTTGGAGTTGGTTTGGGGAAGATTAGAGGAACTGTAAGAGGTAAAGAAAACAAGAGGGAATAGAGTAAGGGGATTAGGAGTAAAGATTTTTTCCTTTACAAGAAAAATTCTTTAATTAACATGGGGAGGTGTAACAGAAGTAGAGTAGTAGGTGGGAAAAGGCTACGGCACGATTGAGCATCGGGGGAGAATGGGAAGAGAGATGCTCAAGTCGTGACGTAGTTGGTTGTCAGGGGGCAGTCAAGATCAGGGCCTGGAACTGGAAGGACGCCATGTTTATAGTACTTGCCATCAAATGTAAATAAACCTTATTTACATGAAACCAACAGTCTTTCTTAGTCCTTCATACTGTTACATAAGAAATGCTGTCAGAGTAATTGACACACAGACAGTGGGATCAACGCCTTGTGCCACATTTATTGAAAGACAGAAGATCAAGTGGATTGGCCATGTCGTTAGAATGCAACACCAACAACTACCATCAATGGCCTTACATCAAAGATCATCTGCAACGAGACCAAGAAGAAAATGGATTGACGACATCAAAGGCATTGTACAATCACACGGAATGACACTATCCAGTGCCGCCCATCTGGCGCTGGAGTGTAAATTATTCCTCCCCACGATGCTTGACGGTAAAAGTGGAAGATGATGATGATGATGATGATGGTGATGATGATGATGATGATGATGGTGATGATGATAATGATGATGATGATGATGATGATGATGATGATGATGATGATGATGATGATGATGATGATGATGATGATGATGATGATGATGATGATGATGATGATGATGATGATGATGATGATGAAAAATGCAGAAGGAATGTTTTGATGGGAAAAAGTCAAGAAAAATACAACTATCATCAGAAATATGAGTGAATTCACAGTAGATACAGAGACCTTGAAAAGTGCAGCAGGGATATTTTGACGGAAGAAAAGTCTAGGGACATGCAGTTATTTTAAGAAATGACTTGTTAAAAAAATGTCGCTTAAAAGTCTTGAGGGTTGACGTCATTGCACCGGATTTAATCCCATATGGCTTGGTCTCTATCCGTAGGCCGGGCTGCCAAAAGCTTCACACGAAGCACGAGCTCCTTTAAATTACCCGGGAAAGACTGTGGCAGGGAGTTTAGAACCTCTGTCAAAATTTAAGGAAGCACGCAGGATTCAAATCATCCCAGATGATCGCTGTTCGCTGTATGTGATAGCACTAAATCCCCTAGACCAGGGGTGGCCAACCTTTTTTAGCAGGCGGGCCAAATTTCAGAAATAATATTTCCTGCCGGGCCACGTACCTATTTTGTTTTTGTTTTGTTATGTTATTAAAGTAAGCAAGCAAGCGTGCTACAGCTTCGACCACATCGTCGCCTCCCAGTAGGTGAAATCGTGGTCAAACGCTTGCCAGGTTTAAGGTTAAAAAAATACATCTTATTAATTAATTTATATTTGAATAACGAAGACACAAACAATAGATTGCACCATTTATTGCCTGGCATATTTCTCTGCATCTCGTCAGGTACATACTGCAGAAATCACACAACTTACGTGAAATTAACTAGATAAATCCTTCAAGTTGAAATATACATTTCTTTAATTTAACTTTAAAATAGATTTCTTCAATTAATTTATACTTCCCTTTTAGACGAGTATTAACGTCATTTAGGTGGCTAGTTATATCGACCAGAAATGCAAAGTCACAAACTCACGCTTTGTCTTCAAACTCTGGGATACTTTTTGACTTGCTTGCAAAGAATTATTGTATTTCTTGTTGCAAATCAAACACTCTTTTCAACAATTTGGCACGGGTCAGCCATCTTACTTCTGCATAAAATGTAATCTTATATATAAAAGGCAATCTCCGTATGTATGTATGTCTGTATGTCTGTATGTCCTTTATGCGTTCGCGAAAGGTCCATCCGATTGAGATGAAATTTTCTACACGTCTTCCTCTCATTCCCATGTTGCCAACTGTCATAGTTTGTTATTGCAAAAACAGTTATTTACTTAATATTATTTTATATTTTAATTTACATTATAATGTATATATAGCGAGGGGACATAACTTCTAATAGCATTGCTATATATGTAAAATTGTTGCATATTTCTCAAATAGGTGGACCTTTTCGCTACAGTTATCTACAGTCATATACGTTATAATCCGCCTCCTCCTCCTCCACCTCCTCCCCATCCTCCTCCTCCCCATCCCTCTCCTCCTCACCCCACCAACTCCTCCCCTCCTCCTCACCCCTCCTCCTCCTCCCCTCCTCCTCCCCCCTCTTCTCCCCTCCTCCTCCCCCTCTTATCTCCTCCTCCTCCCTCCTCCTCCCCCTCCTCATCCCTCCTCCACCTCCTCTTCCCCATCCTCCACCACTTCTCCCCCTCCTCCCCTTCTCCTCCCCCTCCCCTCCTCCTCCCCCGCCTCCCCCTCCTCCCCTCCTCCTCCCCTCCTCCTCCTCCTATTGCCCCTCCTCCTCCCCTCCTCCTCCTATTCCCCTCCTCCTCCTATTCCCCCTCCTCCTCCCCCCTCCTCCTCCTCCCCTCCTCCCCCCTCCTCCTCCAGTCCTCCTCCTCCCTTCCTCTTCCTCCTCCCCTCCTACTCCCCTTCCTCCTCCTCATCCCCTCCTCCTCCTCCCCTCCTCCTCCTCCCTCCTTCTCTTCCTACCTCTCCTCCTCCTTCCCTCCTCCTCCTCCCCTCCTCCTCCCCTCCTCCTCCTCCACTACTCCTCCCCTCCTCCTTCCCCTCCTCCTCCTCCCCTCCTCCTCCTCCCCCTCCTCCTCCCCCTCATCCTCCCCTCCTCCCCCTTCTTTTTCTTCTGCTGCGTTATAATATATAATGATAAAATCTTTACGGCATTTTCAAAGTTTTCATAAAAATAATGCATCTATTTTAAATACATGTTTTTTTTATTTCTCTTCGACATCTATACAGTCATCCCAGCATTTATTGCGCTTTTGTGATATCTTGGTAAGTTCAGTAGTTTCAGATTGCCATATTTAGTTATTGGGATGAAAATTGTTCTCTTCCAAACTGTTCGCCATATTTCCGGTAACGGGAACTGGAGCTTATATGACTACTTATATGAATTAAATGAGACGCTCCCCACCAGGAGCTGGGCGAAGTCGGGCCTGGTCGTCTTTTTTGGGAACGGGAACGGGAGCAAGGGCCGAATATGAATTAAATGAGATGCTCCCTGCCAGGAGCTGGGCGAAGCCGGCCCGGGCCGGGTCGTCTCTTTTTTGGGAAGGGAACGGGAGCAGGGGCCGAATATGAATTAAATGAGACGCTCCCTGCTTTGGGAATGGGAACGGGAGCAGGGGCCGAATATGAGTTAAATGAGATGCTCCCCGCCTGGGACTGGGCGAAGCCGGGCCGGGTCAGACAGACAGACAGACAGACAGACAGACAGACAGACAGGCAGACAGACAGACAGACAGACAGACAGATTCCCGCCAGGGACTGTGCGAAGCCGGGCCGGGTCAGCTAGTATCATTATAATCTTAGTGCAAAGACTAAAAATTCTTGGAACTGACGGTGATTCAACCCGTTCGACTTAATGAAGATCACTATTGTGACGACCACTTTCATGACATGGTCCATTTCGAGGGCCTTCGAACATAAATTCTCCTGATTGATGTAATGAAATTGTTTTTTTAAATTCTCATATCCTTTACAGGACATCGGTGTCAACATCAGCATCTTCCAGCTGATTGTTGATTTCTTGGCAAGATTACGCTCAGTAGTTTGCCATTGCTTTCTGAGCGGCCGACTCAGTTATCCCGCAAGTAACCAACGCGGAGAGAACAGCTTCTAATGCTCGCGCGCTGCGTTATACTGCGTGGATAAACGGGATTACGAAGAAAGTCGTGTAACCCCTCGGCTAGGGAGACCAGCAATGAAAATTTATCATAGAAGTATTACCGACTTTGAAGGCCTCATTTTCAATCAATTTTACTAAACCTTCGTGTTTCCCAACCATTGCTGGTTAAGCCCGTTATGCTGTTATGTTGTAACGAAAAGCGATTCAATGTCGATGTAACTGCTTCTAACAAATCTCGTGACTTAGTAGTGTCCTTAAGTGGATACAGTGCTGCTAATTCTTCTGTCTTTTTAAAAATGGACATCAACACCCCTGATAAAAATTGAATGTTGGGCAGTATCTGCCATATCTGTGAGTTCATCCACTGCTAGAGCATAAAATATAAACTTGGATGCTCGAATTTTCAAATTATCTTCTATATGTTTTCCAAATGTCGTCCACACGCCTATTAATATTCTGACAAGACAGACTTATTTTTGAGAAATCCTTCTTCTTTTCTGGACACAGAATTTCAACGACGCTCTCCAAACATTCCTTAACCATTTCACCATCTGAATATGGCTTCGATTTGTTTACTAGTATCCTGGCTACTGCATAACTAGCTTTTACATAGCATGTTGACTCTGAACCCGCTCTAGTAAATATCCTTTGTTGTGCAAAAAAAAATTTCAAAGGCATTTACTTGGTCTTGTCGAAATTGCCCTTTGTACTTATAAAACTTATTTGCATGTTTAGTCTTGTAGTGCCGTTTGATGTTATACTATTTCAAGACAGAAACAGATTCGTTGCATATCAAGCATATGGGCTTTGTTTTAATTTCCACGAAAAAAAAATAGTTTATAGTCCACCTGTCTTAAAACTTTTTAATTCTTCTGTCTGTGATTCTTCTCTTATTTGGTCCAACGTCTTTACTAGTTGACGCCATGTTTACGTAATACCTCAAATACAAATACACATATTGAATATTCACATAATAAAAACCCATATCAAAATAGTATTAATAAGCTATATTAATCATAACTTTCTCACTGATGTTCTCAGCCAGTATCCAACCAATACTATCTCTTTCTTCAACAACATCCACTCAGAGAAATATCAGGAACACAGAGTTCATACCTAATACCATAAAGTCTTTTCACAAACTAAAACACTATGGTTCCTACAGTCTATGTTCCATAATATTCCCTTTACGAATGTTCATGTTTAAGTCACTGGAGTAACATTAGCCAGGTTAATAAGTTCCCAAGGTGCACATATTCATTCGGCTGAATAATCCGGAATTGGGAGTATCCAGTGCAACATTCCTCAAGCGGTGAAATATCCCTGTTAATAATAAATTTCTTCAGAAGTTATAAATATCCACAGGGCAGATAATCTTCAGGAATTACAAATGTTCATCGTTCAGATAAAGTTCAGACTTTATAAATATCCACTGGTAAAATTCAAAAGTTACATATATCCACAGGGAAGATAAGCTTCAGGAATTATACATATCCATGGGGCAGATAAACTTCAAGAGTTCTAAATAATGATACTAGTCAAGGATGGAAATTATCCATAATTGATAAACGACGGGCAGATATCTATGGTAATAAGTTTCAGGCTGTGAAAAATATCCATGATGATACCGTTCATGTTTTAAAAATGTCCTCATGGATAAAGTTCAGGTTTTAAAAATGTCCTGATGGAAGCAATCCAAGTTTTGTAAATGTCCATATAGATAACTGCCAGGTTTTGACAATGTTCATAACCCTTCTCCTGAGGTTGCCTTAAACTTGGTGAGTAAATAATATTAAGGAAACTCGGCTCTTACATCAATATGAATCCTTTTCATCTTGTGCCGATGAATCAGCCACTCCAAATGAGAACTAGAGCATTTGAACTATGCTTCCGGTTCGGCCAAGGTTCAGTCCACCATCCTGGAGTCCAAAGAACCCCACTGTATCCAATACGGAAAATACAGCTGGTCGCTAGAAAAACATTTATCAGACTCCTTACAGTTCTCAATTTCACCCCTTAAAAACTTCTAAATTCAATCCACCCACTCCATTTAATTTTAATGTATTTATCCTAGGCACACTTTTGACACAGAACGCGACACAGCTTGATGGGGATGCTGTCGCGGACAGGGCCGGGCTGGAGAAAGAGAGGGGGGGGGGGGCAATAGTGTTGCCATCTCCCGTTTTCTTGTCACCCTCCAGACGGCCGCACGTGTTCATATGTTGTATGGACGCAGTTTAAAACTCCTGTCAACTTCAAACGCCCCGGCGGGTTAAGTGTTATTGTTAGAAAATTGGGCTTGGCTTCGAATTAACATTGTGAACTCTGAATACACAGTTTAATAGGAATCCAAGTGTCGTTGATAGGCAGACAATATTGGAAATGTGTCACAACGACTCATGATGTAATGTTCTTTTGATGATATGTACAATAAAGTTAACATTTATGTGCATTTGACCTAGCTCCGCGGGCCGCAACATGATTCCCGGCGGGCCTCGAGTTGGCCACCCTTCCCCTAGATATGTGTTAAGATTTGAGCCTTTCTTTATGTACCATATATTGAGATAGGCCAACATCCTGTTACATAAAATAGTTTGACTTAGGGGTAACACAGGAAGGCCATCACAGTTTGTCTCAAACTGTATACTTATTGCCTTCTCCCCCAAATCCTGCTAAAATAACGTATCGTGGGACAGAAAGGCAGTGTAATAGACGGGGGCCAGATCATCACGTTGCTTTGTGAGAGTCATTATCCAGGTTACAGTTGGATAGAATAAATGTGACAGAAGGCATCCCTTTTGCACTTCTCTTCCTATTCAAAATGTTATTTATTAATTTTCCCTCACGTAAGAACTCTTTTTAGAACTCTGTATTCCACATTTTTATATGTTACTCATATTAAATTTATTGATTGTTTTTATTATTATCAACCATAACCGACAACTAATAAATATGGACATAATTTGTAAAGATGTCCTATCACAATAGTCAGTCAAATGGAAAGGGTGGATTTATTAAAAAAATATTAAGTTACACAGCCGTGAAAGGTGTTGTTTAGTTTTATTTTGCCTCAGATCGAGTTTTCGGATACACTAGCTGTGGTCTTTATGTACAGTATTAAAAGAGAATATTCACTTTTCATTCAGAAAGCAATGGCAAATTACTCAATGTAAAATTACCTAGAAAATCAACATGGTGTTGATCACCACGTCCTGCAAAGGACAAGAATTATTTTTAAAGTCTCCCATTGAACCGTTGCCTGTGGCAATGATCCGCATAATATTTTCCCAGGAATTAAAAATTGCATTCTTCTTCTTACTTTGTCTTTTATATCTTATTGGGCTAAAGAACATCAACCAGCTCACGCCAAACCGTCGCATAGTTTTTGTTGTTGCTATCTTCAGCAGATCCGGCCACGTTCTCCCCATATTAATCATCTCTGTCTTTAATTATCTTTTCCGCGTGTTTTAGGCCTCCCACTATTTCACGTGGTTTCCAGACAAAGGAGTATCTATTTATACTATTCTCAGGATCAAGTGCTGGTATAGTGTGAAAAGCATTCTCTGCTCTATGTCCATTGCGGCCATAGTTTTAAGTGCATTGAGTCCCTTTTGAGTTCTTGTTACGACCGTCTCCACATGGTCCTTGAAGGATAGGCTGCTGTCAAATGTGATCCCCAGATACTTCAGTTTGTTCTCTCTGCTTACATTTCTACCATCTATCGCGAGGCTTGGGACATCAGCTCTTACATCCCTGTTGTCCAGAGAGCACCACAAAACAGCCGCCTTTTCCGGGTGGATGACATCACTAATTTCGGTGCACCAGTCAATCACTTTATCTACTGTCGCCTGTAACTCCTGGGCTGTTTGCTCCCTATCTCTCCCCTGCCTATATGCAAGAATATCATCTGCAAATGTTAGTATTCTTCCAACCCCTGGTGCTTCCAGGTTTGCAATCTTGCTCGTATACACATTAAAGAGCACCGGTGAGACTGCAGATCCCTGTGGCAGTCCCGGGGTTAACATATGTGGCTCTAAGGTCCATGCGCTCAGACGGAGAGTAACCCGACGAGAGTGCAGGACGGCTGCTATCCAGTTCACCAACCAGGGATTGACCCCCTTCTCCATCAGTGCGGTCATAAAAATATCATATCGAACTCTATTGTACGCATCCTCCAGATCAAGCGCTACCGCCATCGTTTCCTGTCTACTCTGGAACCCCTCAATAAACATCAAAGGCAAAAGTGGCTTCATTAGCCCAGGTATCTTTTCCTGGCCTGTAGCTTCCCAGGCCTCTTGGAAGAAGCTTTCCCCTTTCCAAAAAATCCTGCTGCTTAACAGCGACTATCTTCTCTAAAACCTTCCCAAATGTATTCTGAAGGGTGATGATCCTAAAGCCGCTAAGCTTTGACTGATCCTTGAATGGTTTTGGGAGAGGGATGAGATAGCTGTGCACCCAATCCTGCGGTACTGATGCTGTCCTAATGCTCTGGTTAAAGCAGTCGGTCATCTCCCCCAGGTCTGCTTCGCTCAAACCCTTCATGTGGCCATACCTGACCCCATCGGGCCCTGGTGCCGTGTCTTTTGCCTTTTTCAAAATGTGTTTAACATCTTCCACCCGTATGATGTCTTCATACTGCATATTCTTCGTGGTGCCAGATAGCTCCTCTCTAACCGCATCCCTGGTGTCCGCATCATTATGATTGGTCTGCTCTCAAAATCTCTGGAAAAACGCCTCCCCTATCTCTTTGTCTGTTGTCACGCGCACACCATAATCTCTATAGATTGTTCCCACTGTCATCTGCCGATCTTTTCTCTGCATTTGCCTGTGCAGTGTTTTATCACCTCCAATCTCCTTCATGAAACATTCCCATTTTGCCTTTTTGGCTTCTGCAGCACAGCGCTTGAAAACCTCCACCTTGTCTTTCTTGACATTTTCCGCTGTGTCCACTTCCTCTCGTGAGCTTCGAAGTGTCTGTCGCACTTTCTTTAGCTGCTTCACTGGAGCTCTCTTTGCTTTCCAAGCATGGTCTACTTCTGGGGTCCACCATGGGGGCTGCAAAAAGGGAGTTTTAACAGTCCTGTTGCATGCCCCTTGTCTGAGGCGTCCAAGATCTTGATCTTGGTCCTCTCAGTAATTGATTATGGATTAGGTCTGCTCACTGTCTCAGAGATTCAGCTGGTGAAGTTAGAACGCATACAGAACGAAGCTATGCGGGTCATTCTGGGATGCACTAGAGACACCCCACTAGTGTGTATGCGTTACATCCTTGGTCTGCCGACTGTTGGTGGTAGGCTCAAGGTGATGCAGGCGAAGGCATACCTCAGAGTAGCTTCAGACACAGACCACCCATTGCATGAGGCACTGGATTCAGTTAAGGGTCAGCGACTGATAAGAGGGAAATCATGGATGGCTCAGGCGGAGGATACGATCAGACAGGTGTGCCCCTTGGAGAACATTAGGCGTGGAGAGGAGTGGGTCAGAGTGCCAGCGGAGCAGTCAGACTTGTGCAGAGTTATAATCACATTAAGCAGGGAGTGCAGGGAGTGGCCAGCAGGGGCCACGGAAGTGGAAATCCAGCAACTAATTCAGGACAATGCTCATTCGAGTGATTATCTACACAGATGGTTCGGTGTCAAGAGGTGAGAGAAGTGGCTGGGGGTTCATAGTCAAAGCTAATGGTCGATGTTTGGGGCAGATGAGCCTGGCATATGATACCACAACATCCAATTTAAGAATGGAAGTGGAGGCAGTCACTGCGGCTCTCCGCTGGATGGAGAATACGACACACACACACACATCGTGATTGTAACTGACTCAGAAAGCATGCTGACGAGGGTGAGGACGGGCAGACTTCGTGCGGTGTGGCTTGCTTTGCTTCGGAGGTCACGGGTGACAAGCATCGCCTGGATCTTTTCTCCGGGGCATGCCGGTGTGCTGGGAAATGAACAGTCGGACAGATTGGCTGGCTCTGCAGAACTTGGTGGAGTATTGATACATGACAAGGCAGACGTGGTTGCGGCCTTGTGGGAGCACATGCACACCTCGGAGGAGCAAATGGATTACCATGGTCTGGCAAGAATGAGACAACGAGGAGTGACGAAGGGATCTGGCCACGCTCAACGCTCAAAGGAAAGGCGAGACGGACTTATAATCAGATTGCTACTGGTACTATTAGTGTTGGAACTCTTCGCTGGCTGCTGAGGATGGGGACGGAGCACTTATGGGAATGCGCCGAATGCTGTGATGTCGATTCCTAAATCAATCAATCAATCAATCAATCAATCAATTATTCTCAGCACTTCCCTGTGTATTTCCTATCCAGTGTTAGCGTCTTTTCCCCGCCTCTTGATTTACTGGGAATTGATTAGTTAGCTCCATAACTCCATGCTGGAGATTCTTCATACAATTTTAGTTCCACTATTACACACAGGCACCAGTTACTGAATGTTTGCAATGTATAAGTAATTATTTTAGTTTTTCTCCATATTTTTGTTGCAAATAATAATATTGGTTTAATATTGGAGTCAAATATTCTAAGTTTAGTACTAAGTTAATGTCCTTTAAGTAACTTTTCCTCCAGGTAACAAATATTTTTAGACTCAGTCCACCACTGGTTGAAGAAACAGAAAACATTATTGGACACACTTATAGGAGTAGAAAAACACTAACGGATACACTTATAGGAACAGACAAACATTAAGAGACACAGTTATAGGAATAGACAAACACCAACGGACACAGTTATAGGAACAGAAAATCACTAAAGGACACATTTATAGGAACAAAAAAACACTAACAGACACAGTTATAGGAACAGAAAAACAATTTCATTGTACACAAGTTTAAACGTTTATTTTCTTTCAGTGCATTCGACTGTACTCTCAATGATATTTAAATACAGTACAGCATATAATACAGCAGTAGAAATATATTACATATGTGTATTAATTTGGTATTTATCACTACGACTCAATAACATCTATGTTCATATACTTAGATTTCGAAGTTGCCTTATGTGACTGTACATTAAACTATTTAAGTTTAACATCCATGATGCAGTTGGTTGGTTTGACCATGAATCAGGTGTAAGAATTTAGAGTTTTAACTCAGTGCATTGACGCTCAGGTTGTTAAAACTCTGATAGTGTCTTGCCACTATCGCAGTGAGGCTGGAGTAGAGACGTCTCTTCTGACCTGGTACTAAGATACAATCTCTGTGTTGCAGAACTCTTCTTTCCCTCTCCAAGCTCAGAAACGAGTGGGGACAGAGACATGTTAGGATGTTAAGTTAGTTGCAGTGCTTTTACGTGACGTCACAAGCCTCCTTGTCTTACTCCTCCTCCTCCTCTCCTCCTCCTTCTTCTTCTTCTTCTTCTTCTTCTTCTTCTTCTTCTTCTTCTTCTTCTTCTTCTTCTTCTTCTTCTTCTTCTTCTTCTTCTTCTTCTTCTTCTTCTTCTTCTCCTCTTCCTCCTCCTCCTCCTCCTTCTTCTTCTTCTTCTTCTTCTTCTTCTTCTTCTTCTTCTTCTTCTTCTTCTTCTTCTTCTTCTTCTTCTTCTTCTTCTTCTTCTTCTTCTTCTTCTTCTTCTTCTTCTGAAACATCAAATAAAATTGTGTCATATGATCGAATTATGGCAAAGCAATTAAACAAAACAATAGAACAGCTTACTATGTTTATAGGAAAGTTACACATGTAAACATTTAGCTGAAATTCCAAGTTCTAAATTTGTATCTTGTATTCATAAAAGACATAATATTTGCATGTATTTAGGGGTGAGACAGGGTTGTGTTCCCATATCTTTTTTCCAGTAAAAATATGTTCAGAACTGTAGAAGATATGAAAGGAATCATCATTGGAAGACAAATGAGAAGAAATACATTGGAGAACTTGCTCGCAGCTGGCATGATCGGGGTGAAGAGAACAAGGGGAAGGCAGAAAAGTAAATACCTGGAAGGCTTGGCCACGTAGAATGGCCGAGACAAGAACACTGAGATGATCAACGACTCCGGTGATCGAGTGAGATGGCGAAACATGACCGCCCACGCTTATTGGCATGGCACACGATGATGATGAATATTTACTAGACCATAGCTAGTTTATGTAATTTTTTTTTTTCAAGTAACGTAAAGACCTCTTTTACACTTCTGGAGGTGTACTGAGTAAATGGTGCTATCCCCATATCTTTATAGAACAATAGACACTCTATGGATGATGTGGTCAATATTACACAGGTCGAATTTACTTCCCCGGACATATCCTGTTACCCATTTTAGGCTCGATCATCCAGGTCATTAAAAAAAAAAATCCGCAACGAAGGGGACTGGAACACAAGACCACCAAACTGATAGGACAGCGTGTTAGCCCCTGTAGACAGCGGTTCCCATATAATGTGTGTGTTTCTTATTATGTCATCTAAATATGAAATATCCCAGCCAATTGACATAACCATAACTGAAAATAAAATGCTACTATCAAATCTGAATACAAACAAGAAGCAACTGTCATAAAGTGGAGTGTTACATTATTTTACCACGTCATTGATAATATTAATCAACTAGTGTCGTATATAATGTTTGTGACCACACTAACACTTTACATTTATGAGAAGATCAAATACATATCCTACAGCATCGTCTAATACAGGGGTGGGCAAACTACGGCCCGCGGGTCGCACGCGGCCCACCACCTGATTTTATGCGGCCCGCGAGGGCATTTAGGAATAACAATTTTGTTGAATTTTAAAGAATTTCATGTACGGTTATGATTATTTCAACATTTTTGATAAGATTTCTTTCTAATTATCAATTTTTGTAAACAGTCCATGGCCTTCGTATTGTAATGCTTCTTCTTTCGTTCGCCTTAAATACTATAACTGCAATGTTGCCTCTTGTGTGAATTTAACTGTCCCTTTTAGTTCACTCAGCAGTCCATAGAGTTTATCTTCCACTGTCGTCTCTCTTGGCCAGAAGGTTAGCCTAGACATGTTGTAATTTGGGCAGTCTTTGAGTATGTGCTCTGCTGTCTGCGACGATAATCCACACGTGCACATGGCTGATTCACCAATCTTGAATCTTGTATACATGTGGTTGCGTAATCTATTGTGTCCTGTTCTGAGGAGCAGAATAATGACTTGTTCTGGTCTGTCCATAACGTGGTAGTCGTCTTGAGCAGGTTTTGGTGGCTTTCTGACTGATTTGATCATTCTTTTCTTTTGGTGGTAACGGGCACATCAGGCTGTTCTTCTTTTGCTCCTTCCTTAGCCAATCGATCAGTTCTGTCGTTTCCGGGTACTCCACAGTGGGATGGTATCCACTGTATGGTGACCTTATGCTGGCTGCTAAGTTCAGAAAGTAGTGTCCTTAATACTGGCAATTTCCAAGACATCATTTCGTTTTCGTTGAGGTGAGTTTCTTGCAAGCAACATACGCTTACCTTTTCTTGGTCCAAGATGTTTTCTAGTTCTATTGTTTTGTTGCTGAATCCCTCCGCATTCCAGTGCATTAGTTTTAGTCTTTGTTTGGTATGGCCAGACGCTCTATTCTCAGGTCCCCTGGCTCCACAGGACATCTGAGAAGGACCTCCAGTAGTTGTGGTTGGACTCTTTCGAGGCATATGGCCCGGCACTGCACCTGCCTGGGGGTCCAAATTAGGGCGAGCACCGTAACATTTAGCCGTAGTCGACATATTTCATTACGCGTGATTGGTGGCATCCTGATTTCTGTGATGCGCCTCCTGGCTGGTTGCCTCTTTATTCAGCACCTTTCCTTTGCTAGAGCAGACTGTGGTCTTACTCGAGTTTAGGTGTGTAGGCACGCACACACATGTCTGCGCATGCACGTACGAGCATACACATCTAGAGCTTTCTGTATATTTCTCGGCGCCAGTGACTCGCCGCCGCCTCTTCTCCTGTTAGTTAAAACAGTTCCGCCACGAGAAGGCCAGAAGTTGGACTTTTGCTGCATAGGTGATGAATGCACGAGCCATTAGGGTATTTATGCAAGGTTGGGCGCTCACCCCAACCCGGCCCCTGGCTACATACAGCAACATTTGGAACCATGTTATGCTAAAATGCGAATTTATCGATTTTTATATAGAGAAATATTTATCGACATGAAAAATTTAATAAGGATGATTTTATGAAAAACAGATATTTCTCCGGTGAATAAAATGATTTATTTTGCAAGAAAATATTAAATTTAAAAGTCTTTTGCTGTTTAAATTATTTCCACATTTACAATGTTCAAATTAATTTATTTGTTGTAGTAGTCTTGATATATTTCTGAAATTTATTCTGAGTTTACTACTTGTTTTCCGAATATTTTATTTTCACACACAGCCGGAAGTAGGTTTTGTTTCATTTCCGTTTTAAAGTTTTGTACAGTTCTAACTGTTCGAATTTTATTTAAAAAATGAGTGTCAATAACAAACGTAAGATTGAAGATGAATGCCGTGTTTTTAATTATGAATGGACAACTAAGTACTGTTTTATAAAAGTTGGTAGCAAATCAGTTTGCTTGCTGTGTCGTGAGTCAGTGGCTGTCTTCAAGGAGTACAATTTAAAAAGACATTATCAAACAAAATATTCCGATTTCGGATACAATGTAACAACCGAATGGAGGGAAAGGAAATGCCTTGAGTTGGTGAAAATTTTTGGAGAAACAGCAAACTGTTTTCACTAAACAGTCTTGAATTCAAGATGCTACAACTGAAGCTAGTCTTGTGCTGTCACACAGAATTGTAAAACAGAACAAGCCATTTTCTGATGGCGAGTTCATCAAGGAATGTTTGCTAGATGCAGCAAACATTATGTGTCCAGAACAAAAAAAAAACAGATCTGACAACATTACTTTATCCAGGAGAACTGTGGTCAGACGTGTTGACAAGATAAGTGACAATTTATGCATAAACTTCAAGATGCAAGTAAACAATTTTTGTGGTACTCTCTTGCATTGGATGAGAGTACCGATGTACATGATACTGCCCAATTATTGATATTTATACGTGGAATAAACATTTCTTTCAAACTCACTGAAGAGTTACTGAGTGTTAAATCACTCAAAGACACACCCACAGGCCATGATATATTCAATGCTGTTACTAACTGTATTGAAAGAACTGGGTTAGGTTTCGGAACAAGATGGCAAGTGTTACAACTGACGGAGCTCGTGCTTTGACTTGAAAAAATGTAGGTCTGGTAAAGTTGATAAGTGATAAGATTAAAGCAGAATATCCAGACCACACATTATTACCACTTCACTGTGTGATTCATCAAGAAAGTCTGTGTAAAACTGTTTTGAATATCAAGCATGTTATTGACCCAGTTGTCAGTGTCATCAACCTCATCAGATCAAGAGGACTTAATCACATACAGTTCAAGGCATTACTTGACGATTTGGAAACTGAACAATTCCGATGTCCTGTACCACACCAGTGTTCGATGGCTGAGTCTCGGCAAGGTGTTGAGGCGAGTGTGGGAACTCAGAGAAGAAATAGTGATGTTCCTAGAGATGAAGGGCATTGAATGTGACTTTAATACTAATATTGTCAATAAAGAGTGGAAGTTAGACTTTATGTTTGCCATTGAAATTATGGAAAAGTTAAATGAACTGAATTGACAAACTTCAGGGCAATGGTGTGTTCGCACATGAATTGTATGTACATGTAAAATCATTTCAGGCAAAACTCTCACTGTACTCCAGACAAGCAAGTGAAAAAGATTTTGTCACTTCCCTTTGCTGAAACAAGAAACCATTTCTGGTGAAATGACTGAAAAGTACAAAGCCCAATTAGATGCACTGATTGAAGAATTTGGATGGAGATTCCAAGATTTCAAGAACGTAGAGCCACAGTTCAATATTCTCAGTTCCCCTTTTAGTGCAGAAGCTGATGCAGCCACAGAGGACATACAGCTGGAGCTGCTTGACTTACAAGCAGATCATGACCTGAAAGAGAAATTCAAGTCAGATGGTTTGCTGGATTTCTATGGATCTTTATCACAAGAATCATTTCCCAACTTGAAAAACTTTGCAGCTAAACTTTTATCATTGTTTGGATCAACATACATTTGCGAACAAGCATTCTCTTGCTTGAAGATCAACAAATCTAAGAATAGGTCTTTATTGTCGGACTGCAACTTGCATGCTGTCATGCGAATTTCAACAAGTAAACTTGCTCCAGATTTCAAGAATATTGTCAAAAAGTGCAAGCAGTTACATACATCTCATTAGAAATCAACAATTATAGTGACAATGTAGTCGGTTTGTGTCTAAATTAAAGCCATTGATAGATAATAAAGAATATTTGTTATAATAACATGTTATAAAATCTTAACAAATTAGTACAAGTTTTTGTCCATATTGTCAAATATAATGTATAAGTATATAAGTAAAATAACATTGCAATCATTATTTATTTATACAGCTTAATAACCTATAAATAATTAATAATTACTTATTGTGATAGGTTGCTGTAAGCAAAATGGACATTTTATATATTTATATATATATATATACATGCGGCCCGCCAATAGCTTTACATTTGTCAATGCGGCCCTACGCACAAAATGTTTGCACACCCCTGGTCTAATATGAAAATTTTATCATTATGATATACATTTTGATTCAGAAGAGTGTGCACAAAGCATACATAAAAAAAAATTATATTGAAATTTTTACTTTTACTGCATATCGTATTATGATGCTCATATAAACTGATGAAACGATGAACAACAGGATACAAGGAACGAAAGCTAAGAACACTCCATGTTACACATTGGTAGACAAAGAAATACGTCATTTCCGAAGAGCTGCGTAATAAATAGATTTGGACCAAATATCAGGAAATAGAGAAACTAGACGTAAAACACAACACTTAAGTGCATTAAAATATGAAGACTTACAAACATAAAATATTCATATAATTGGAAATGGTTGTGTTAGAGGTAAAGATGGAAAAATTATACACGATAAAACTGATATGATACAAAATGGACTGAAAACATAGAAGATATATTCTTGGACAACATAGGTAAAAAACCAAAACAATATAATACACATTTTAGCCCTGGCGAATTGCCGACTGAAGTACAGAAGGCTGTCAAAAGAATGAAATAAGGAAACGCTGCAGGTCTTGACAAGATAACAACGAAAATGATAAAATCACTATCAAACGTTGGTATTGTAACAATTATATAATTATGTGATGAAATATGTAAAATTGTAAAAGACAAAGAAAGCAAGCAGCAACTGATTTATAATTATGTTCGTCATTACAATAATGATTGACCATTTCAGCTCTCAGCACCATAAAATCACATAACAGCAATAATCCAAATAAAGTAATCAAATAATTTGATTTTAAAAAACATAAAAATGTCTTTAACAACAACGGCATTCAACCGGGCATACATTGCATAAGAATTAAATAATTCCATGAATCATGCTGGACACTATCGACATTGGCGGCTGGGTCATTTATACAACTGATAATACTGGGCTGGCGTTCAAAGCAAAATAAAAAATGGTATCCATCATGTATCATTCACCCCAAACAAATTATGCAATAGCGTCAACGCTAAAGCAGAAACTTTGAAACCAACATCAGACATATATATTCAGAAAAAAGACATGCTAAGAGCCAAACAGCGATTTTATCTGATACTCTCAATAGTAACCACCACATGCTGAATTAGCATGCATGTATAATGTTTTAAGATAATAGTCCTGTGATATGAGGAGAAAAAGTCCTACGTTATGAGAACAAACAAACATCACAACTTAGTTACAACTAACAAAATTGATTCATTGGCACCTTGCCGTCTTGACAGACGATAGTTTGTGCTTCAAAAAGGCATAATAACTATTACCCATAGCGGTAGCGAATGTGGCTGATAAGGCCAATTCGCGCTGTAAATGTTCGTCCACAGTGGGTGAATGTGAACACGTGGTCATTTCCACCATCATGCACATCTTACGACTCACACGCTCGTGTGTGACTTATCTGCAATAATTTTCTCCTTTGTTTTTATTCCATTTCTGATATTTGCCCTGCATGCAACACGTTCAGCGGCGACTTGCTCCCAATGTGCATTATCAATGCCTGTATCAATCATGTCCCGCTTACACACATCTTTGATAGGGAAAGAGAAATGGTAAGGCACAGAGATAAACACCTGGATGGCTTGGCACGTGGCATAATTTGGACAAGACCACAGACCTGATCCAAGACTGGTGACCGAGTAAGATCGCAAACCATGACCTCCCACGCTTGTCAGCATGACACATGATGATGATGCTGATGATGAATGATGATGATGATGATTCTTGTGATGGCGCCCTCAACAGCCCTGCCCAACTTATAGTAGTTAGCGTAAACAAATAAGGCGCCGGCCGACTTCAACTTTACCAAAAACTGTCCGGGGATGTCAGCAACATCAATCCACATTCTTTCAGTGAAGCATTTAAAGGTTGAACTACTGAGAAGTATCGTCACTCTCAACATTCCTGTTGTGATTAGTCCCGTAAATAACATTCAGAGTTCCATTGCCGAATACTGCATTTGTGGGCTGCACGTGCACTTTATCGGAATGGATATAAATACTGAAATGGAAATGGTAGGAACATCTGTCATAGTAGGAAACTCTGTCACATACATTTTAAAAAAAAAAACATTTATTGTTAAAATATTTGGTAGAAGATAACGTTGTGAAAAATATTTAAAAAAAAACAACAACAAAAAACTCGAAATTTTACTTCGTCAAAGAAAATTACAAACACAAAGATACATATTATCATACGCATAAGCACAGCGGTGTGTATATACACAATAGTTAGTGGTTAAGTAAAGGCAGTAATTGGTTTGAGTCACTAACAATATTTCTTCTGCACATTTGTCAAAGCTGGTATGTGTTTCCCCTGCCCTCTTCTTCTTCTTTCGTTCGCCTGAAATATGTCTATAACTGCAATGTTGTCTCTTGTATGAATCGAACAGTCTTTTTTTGTTCAGGCAACGGTCCATAGAGTTTATCTTCCACTGTTGTCTCTCTAGGCCAGAAGGTTCGCCTGGATATGTTGTAGTTTGGGCAGTCCTGGAGTATGTGCTCTGCTGTCTGCGACGCCAAACCACATGTGCACATGGCTGAGTCACCAATCTTGAATTTTGTATACATGTGATTGCGTAATCTATTGTGTCCTGTTCTGAGGCGCAGAATAATGACCAGTTCTGGACTGTCCATAACGTAGGGTTTGGTGGCCTTCTGACTGATTTGATCATTCTTTTCTTTTGGTGGAATGTAATGGGCACATCAGGCTGTTCTTCTTTTGCTCCTTCCTTAGCTAATCGATCAGCTCTGTCATTTCCGGGTACTCCACAGTATGGTGGCCTTATGCTGACTGCTAAGTTCAGAAAGTAGTGTCCTTAGTACTGGACATTTTCCAGTCAGGAGGGCTGTCATAATCCCCCATTGTTGTGCCGCGGCGTTGTTACGCGCGCCAGTCAAACCCCAGTTACCTATCCACAGGTTCGCTGGTGAGTTAGAGTAACCGTCAGCGGTCAAGCAAGTACAAGCGTGACGCACGCAGTTCCCGCTGGACTCGATCCCACAGGGCAAGTGCTCAGAGCGAGAAACGGCAGACGAGGCTTGGGTATTCGGACAGGACAGACGCGGTTTGAGAGAGGCTTGTATTATTGCTGTGCCTGAATGTCGATTGCTAGTATCTCTTGTGAGAGGATGGAAGACTGCGCTGCTGTGGTTTGAGTCTGTGAATGTATTGATTCATCGACTGTGTGTATTCTTGTATTCACATTGTGCGGGCAACATGCCGAATTAGATTGTGTTGCATGTGAAGTGTAAATAAAACATTGAACTTAGTGTTACCGTGTGTCAAGTCAAATCATTCTGTGACTGTGTATGTCTCGCATATGTTAGGTCAAGCGAGCCAGATTCATCCTTAAATGTGAGAACCTGACAAGAGCCTCTATTACTGATTTTCACTTGTCAAAGTCAATATCACCACAGTTTGTGTAGCATTGCTGGTATTTAGTAATTTCTCTGTTGCTATCTTGATTGTCTCAATTTCAGCATCATAGATATGGCAGTACTTTCCTGTTGGACTCTGGCCATGTCCCTAGTATTATTTGGGTATTCTATGTACACTTCCGCTCCTCCATTTCGAACAGCATTTTGTGCTGCACCATCTGTGGTAGACTCGAATCCAGAGATCCTGTGGTATTCGTCATCAAAGAAGCTGAGAGTGGCTATTCTGCGCTTGTACACTGTTCTGTTCTTCCTTGTCCAATATTCCTCTCACTTTGTCGGGATTTGTAGCGATAGTCGATGTTCATCGTTCCATGGGGTTCGCTCTAGAATATTGTCAGGGGATACCAACTGTGGGAAGATCGGTGGTTTTCTCTGTAGAGTCGTTTGGCCTGGTGGATAAAACTATTCTTTTCAACCGCCCCATAGCTAAATTTTCAAATCGGTTCTTCATAGAGTGGCCTGGCAAGCTGAGGAACGTTTCTGCTTGTATTAGTGTTTTTGTATCTCTGCGCTCTCTCAGTGCTTGTGTCCTCCCCATTTTCTCCATTGCTACTATAAGGGGTTAATTGCATTACTCCTGTGATAATTCTTAAGAGCTTGATTTTGACACCTTGTCCAGTTCTTGTAGTGTAGTTTTTTATGCTGAACACCACGCAGTTGACCCGTATTCCAGTGTGGGTCGTATGTTCTGTTGATAAACTTTTGCTAAGTATTTTCCCACTTAGCTTTCTCAGGATGGTTTATTTCCTTCTGGCTGTTGCTACTGCTTTTTTATGTGTTTTTTTCCATGTCAGCCTGTTGTCGAATGTTACACCAAGGTATGTTGGTTGTTTATCTTCTCTTAGGGGTGTTCAATTTATCTGGATGATCCCTGCCTTTTGTTTCGGAGAGAGGGTAAATAGGGTGGTGCTGCACTTGTCAGTGTTTATACTGACTCACCATCTATTTGCCCATACAACAAATGTATCTACACCTCTCTGGAGCAATATGGTGGCCACTTATGCATGTTCATTTGTGCTCCACAAAACCAGGTCATCAGCGTACATTTCCGCTTTAATTCCATCCGGTAGATTAGCAACAAGATCATTGATGAAGATTAGAAAAAGTGTGGGGAAAAGGACTCCACCCTGGGGAACACCGTGACGCAATAGTAATTTATTGCTTTTGATACCGTCTATTTGTATTCGGGCCCTTCTGTTGTGCAAGTATGCTTTTACCCAATTGTACATTCTTCCATTGACTTTACAGTTTCTCAGTTCCCTCATCAGACCTTCTTTCTAGACTTTGTCAAAGGCTTTCTTCAGATCGATCCATTCCGCAAGTACCAGCTTCTTCTCTTGGAATGCATCCTCAACTTCTTGAGAGAGGCAGGTTGTCTGATCTTCCGTAGAGTAGCACTACCTAAAGCCCAATAGAGAGGTCGATTCTGTAAAAGTAATTTACAGATATGACAACAGTTATATTACAAGCGTCATGCTTGTTACATACAAACAGAAGAAGACATGTGTTGGGTTGAAAAATAGGATAGTAGTATATAAAGAATAGTTTGACCATTTAATTGCCTCAATGTTGTGTTATGTTTATTGGGTATGAACACAGTTAACAGAACAAAGTTGGGGTGTGTAAGTATGGTAGCATGTTGGCAGGTTGTGAGTCATCTTGAACTCTGTAGTTTTTAGGTCTTAGGAGTTGGCGTTTAGGTTATCTGAGTCCTGAAAAGGACTTGCGTACATCAGAGTGAAGTTGGTGTATAGAATTTTCTTCCTACTCGGTATCATCAGAGTGAAGTTGGTGTATAGACTTTTCTTCCTACTCGGTATCATCACAGTGCAGTTGGTGTATAGACTTTTCTTCCTACTCGGTATCATCGGAGTGAGGTTTGTGTTTAGACCCTTCTTCCTACTCGGTATCATCGGAGTGAGTTTGTGTATAGGCTCTTCTCCCTACTCGGATCAATAGCCATGTCAGTTACATAACATGGTTAGTATGGGGGGGGGGGGGGGGGGGGGGCATAATCTTTTCCCCAGGAGATGTTTAGCGATCCTCCAGTCAGTTCCGGTTTTTAGCCATGTCTCGTTTGATTCGATGTATTCGAAACCAACGTGATATGACGTCGCGGGAAACAACTCTAGTAATTACAGTAGTTATGCTATATGGCTGTGAAGCTTGGAATGTAAATGAATAAATTAGGAAAAGCTTGGATGCAACAGAAATGTAGTTCCTGTGACATAATGTCCATTTAATTCACACCAGTTGCGACAGAGACACGCAATGGAATTTCTCACGCACTGCTTAACGCTAGTTGGCACCATGCGACATGTTATCATGCTTATTAATAGACATGCCACTTGGTATGACTCTGACTTAGGGCCGCGTTCCTGATATGATAGATCATTGGTCGAGTAGAAGAGAGAAGCGTAGAATAATGCTTTGTGGGATATCCCAAAGCTTCTAAGCGGCGCACTCAGTATTCATCTTTCCCAGGAGCAAGACGAGTTTTACTGTGGATTACGAAAAGTACTGTGCCCCTCTCTGTGATTTAGCCAAAGATGACCCTGGAGTATATATATATATATATATATATATATATAGTATAATATATAGTATATAATATATATATATATATATATATATATATATATATTATATATATATATATATATATATATTGTCAAAGACTAGAATATATAGGAGGGAAGACCACCCTGAATGATGGTCTACCTCAAGTAGATTAGAGGTAACCCAGTGCCCCAACAAGAGGGCAGGGTAGGTGTAGGGAGTAGATAGGAAGGGGAACCGTCAAACAGTTCTCTCATGAGACACGGAAGTGTCAACCAGAGGGTAAGCACTCTGGTCACGGTGTAATCACCTCAACGTGATAGACACCAAGAACTTGGAATAGAACTCAAGAGTAGGCTTACTACTCTAAGCGTGTGGAATGATGTAGCACGCAAAAGCCGAAGTGCGCATGAGACCCTCCGCGTGCTGTGTAATCAGGACACGGAGGATTGTGAGACAGGGGACGGACTTCGTAGCGGACACATCGCTTAGAGTCGATGCGTCCCTTCTTTAAGTGAATAGATAGATTCAGCAGTAGGGCTAGGGACGACTAGTGATAGGAAGTTCTGTGTATTCATGTGTGATTCATTAGAGACAGTTTTGTGCATTTATG
The DNA here is from genome assembly GCA_014155875.1 of Cepaea nemoralis. Classification (NCBI taxonomy): domain Eukaryota; kingdom Metazoa; phylum Mollusca; class Gastropoda; order Stylommatophora; family Helicidae; genus Cepaea; species Cepaea nemoralis. Next base: position 52,624 of record JACEFZ010023383.1, read on the forward strand.
TATTGTAAGAGCCAGTGGCAATAAAATGTGTAATCAATTCCTCTCGTACGACTGACAAAGTCTTTTTTGTGTGGTGCGAGAGAGTTTATCCCTGAATGCCTGTAACATCGCTTGATGACATATTATATATATATATATATAATATATATATATATATATATATAGTATATGATTATAATATATATATCTATATATATTGGCAATCCGTTGCATTCGCTCCGCGGCATATTCATCTAGTCTATAATCTTCAAGCTATTGAGAAAAGCATTCTCGTGCAGAAAAATCATATGCTGTAAAAAGAGCTTGTCTAGGCATTTCCATGCTTTTCTTAATATTAAAATTACTAGCCTCTTATTCTTCTAAGAGCCTGGTTGGAAAATTCAATCCTTGCTTTCTGCCTGCCGACAATCGCTTTCCTTCTGATTCGCAGTAAATCTTAAACACACACGGAGTGTAGAAGAAGGCGAGAGTGATTAAGTTCTCCTCATCTACCTCTATTTGTGAGTGGCGTTGGATGAGATATATGTCGCACGACTGGCAGAAATTGGTGTTCGGATCCAGCTGAAATTATCAAGCTGTGGTTATATTTCGTTCAGAGTTGCCCTGGTGACTGAATACAGTCCACTGCATCCATGACGAAAACTGACGTCAAATTATCTGACCAGACTAGGGACACGAACCTTGTCCTCAGCTTAAGCTGAAGGGACAAAACACATATGCATTCAGGCAAATGAAGAAGAAGGATTGATTTGGTATGAGAGGGAGGACTATGTGCTCTGTCATTCTCATATCTATGTATACATGTTGTGGTTCATGAATGATAAACCAGTGTGAATTTCCTTGTGTGAACATTTCACCTGCATTCTTAATGTATCTGTTTTATGAACATAACGATTGCTATCTCAAATGTGAGATAATTCATTATATGCTTTTTAATGAACTATAACTTCTAACCATTATGGGGAGAAAATCGTTCAGAATATAATACCCCAGTTTGGAAGAGTAGGTGAAAGAGATGAGAGAATGAGAGGAAAGTAAGAAGCACTCGAGAATCGAACATAAACTGTAAACAGGCAACAACCAATCTGGTACTGCCCTGATTTGGGAATATGAGAATTAACAGTTGATCATGCCATCACAGCTGTCATTCTGTATCATCACTGTCTAGGTTCTGACCTTGATGAATATGCCTGCTCATTTATTTCTCTGTCAGACTTATAAAGCCTTGTCGTTCTCTGATGTCTATATTTTTGTGAGATCATCAGCACATTCAGACCACTACAACAACCAGGGCAAGAAGTAATGGCAATACAGATAAATGTTCTGCCTATTAGCAGTCAGAGTTGATCCAGTATAGAGGAGAGACACAGGACAGTAGATCTCACCCTCTGACACTGTCCTTACTCTTCTCCTTTCTCAAACCTTCTATCTGTAGGTCCCCTTTTCATTCTTGTCAACTGCACTATAAAATTCAGTTGTGACCAAATATGAATGAGTGAATTATATTTATTTGATATAGAGAGGAGATGGTGTTAGCGGATGATGGATGGGATGAATCCAGTACAAAATAAGCAAACGAGTTGTCTGAGACGAATTTGGGACCGCTCAGCTTCTGCCAGAGCGTGGTTCAGTCATCACAATGTTTGGTAATCCTAGAGTCATATCTAAAATACTCCAAGACGGTACCCCATATACCAGTGAAGATCTGCCAAGCCCAATGTCTTCAGCAATCATCCAGCTGCTAACCTGTTACTTGGACAATTCTGCTACCATTTCATTCCAAAACATCTTATATTAACTCTGGAAGGGGAACAATGTCAACGTATGACAGGATGAATCTCGGCAACAGAGGCATAGACTGAAGACTTATGATATTAGACCTCAGTCGATTTATATTAGGACTATGTTCAGACATGGGATCCCGTATTTTAGAAAGACCACCATCTCACCACCAGAACATATATTAGTTAAGGAAGTGCATTCTGTGAGAACAAACATGTGTGGGACCCTTTGTGGACAATGTTAATATCTATAGTGGCCAGCAATTGCTCTTAATGTTTTTTTAAATTAAAATAACTGCGTACTTGGCTATTGGCAATTTGTGCTCCCCCCCCAAAAAA
>JACEFZ010023384.1:0-12500 GCA_014155875.1 Cepaea nemoralis
TTGCAAAATTAAATAACAATTAAAACATTAAATTAATACATAGCGAGGGGACTTAACTTAAGAAAAGTTATATCAAGGGACATAAACATTTAGTAGCATAGCTATATATTTTATATATAATTGTTGCATTTTTATCAAAGCTTTATATAATGTTTGTCTACAGTTATTTGCAGGCATATGCGTATGGTATATATAATATATAATGATACAATCTCTAAGGCATTTTTAAAGTTTGCATAAAATAATGCGGGGTGATCAAACCACCTCACATAGCTTCATCTTAAATTTGGACCACTGTGGGCAATAGCTCACAGTGATACTAAGGGTCCACGCCAAAAAAAAAAAGGGGGACGCGGGGGAACCAGCTGGTCTGGGGTAACCGCCAAACCCACACAAAAAATTGCCCTATTTAGTTATTGGTATGAAGATTGTTCTCTTCCAATCTGTTCGCCATATTTCCGCGAACGGTAACGGGAGCTTATATGAATACTAATATGAATTGAATGAGACGCTCCCCACCAGGGACTGGCCGAAGGCGGGCCGGGTCGTCTTTCTTGGGAACGGGAACGGGAGCAGGGGCCGAATATGAATTAAATGAGACGCTCCTCGCCAGGGGCTGTGCGAAGCCGGGCCGGGTCAGCTAGTGTGTGTGTGTTTGTATGTGTGTGTGTGTATGTATATATATATATACATATATATGTATACATATATATGTATATATCTCATCTAATCTAATCTCATCTCATCATGTTCCTCTTGTACCTTGCGGTGTCGAGGTGAAGTATAAACTTCGTGAGAGTGCCCGATTATGGGCTTCATATATCGATATTCCCATGGACTCTGCTATTCCCTCCGTCCAACGTTTACGTGGTAGGCCTCTTCCTCTGATTCCATCTGGTCTGTACATCATTGCTTGTTGTGGTATGCTGTTGACTGGTAACCTACTTGCATGGCCAAACCATTTGACTTGCTGCTTTCTGATAAAATCTAGTGCTGCTTTAACCCCCACTTTAGTCCTGATTTCTTCATTTCTGATCTTATCTCTTCTTGATACGTTGAGTATTCTTCTCAGGAACCTCATTTCTGTTGTTGTGATTTTTCTTTTCTCTTTTTCTGTCATTGTCCAGGTTTGGCATTAGGTAGCATAGAGTTGGCAGGAAGATTGTGTTGTAAAGTGCTTTCTTAGTAGTTATTGATACATGTTTGTTCTTTAGTATTGGTGCCATTTGTCCAATGAGTTGATTTGCCTTATTGCACCTATTTTCGATCTCGTCTTCTGATCTGCCATTTGATGATATTATACTTCCTAGGTACTTGAAACTCTTTACTTGTTTCAAGGGATGTTCGTTTAGGTGAATTGTTGTTGTTTGTTCTTCTTTAGTTATAGTCATTACCTCTGTTTTGCTTGTGCTAATTTTCATGTTATGTTCCCTACACATTTCGTTTAGACTATTCATGTGGTCTTGTAATTCAGCTTCTGATTTTGCTATTAGTGCTTGGTCATCCGCAAACAGGAGTTCTCTAATGGTTAGATTTGCAGATGGTTCTTCTTCTGTGTTCTCGTCATGCGGTATTCTTGCTGTCTCTGCTTGGCTGGTTTCTTTACATATGTTGTCTATATATGTTATGAACAAGAGAGGGGACAGGACACAACCTTGTCGTACTCCAGATCTTATGGTGAAGGGTTCTGAGTGTCCTCCAGTTGCTCTCACTATGCATTCACTGTTGTTGTATAAACTTCTACATAGGTTTGTTAGATGTGTACTCACTCCATATTGTTTAAGGATTTCCCACAGCTTGTTTCTATCTACTCTATCGAATGCCTTTTCTTGGTCGACAAAGGCTAAGTAGAGTGTTTCATTGAATTCGATTGATTTTTCTATAAGTTGTCTAAGAGCAAAAATGGCATCTGTGCATCCTTTGTTTTTCCTAAATCCAAGCTGTGTTTCGCTTAGCTGGGGTTCTAAATGTAGTTCGTAATCTTTTTTCTAGAATTTTGCAAAATATTTTCCCAGTATGACTCAACAGTGAAATGCCTCTGTATTGTGTGCAGTCTCTTTTGCTGCCTTTGTTTTTCCAAATTGGGATAATTATGGCGTTTCCCCAGTCTCGTGGTGTCTGTTGTTCTACCCAAACATGGTTGAATAGTCTATGTAGCCAAGCTGTTCCTACTTCTCTTGCTGCTTTAATTAGTTCATTTGGTATTTTATCCTGTCCCGGTGATTTGTTCAATGTGGCTAATCTGATGGCTTCTATAATTTCTTCTTTTAGTATGTCTGGTTCTAGTTCTTCGGTGACATCTGTATAGGTCTCTTGAATTCCTGTGACATCTGATGGGATGTTGAGAAGTTGTTCGAAATACTGCTTCCATCTTATTAGGATTTGTTTTTGTTCACTTATTGGTTCTCCATTTTCGCTGTTAATTATTTCAGTTGGGTCAAAGGGTTCTCCTCTTGTTCGCATTGCACCTATCTTTTTGTAGAAGTTTCTAGTTGCCTCCTTGTAGTTTTGATGTAGGGTTTCTCCATAATCTTCCCAGTCTTTTTATTTTTCCCTCTTTACTATTCTATTCACATGTCTTCTCGCTATTCTGTATTCTATGTAATCACATTCCTATTTGCTCTTCAACCACTTTTTAAATTTTTTCCTTTTTGTCTTTTACCGCTTCCTTTACTTCTGCGTTCCACCAACTTGTTATTTTCTTTAACCGTGTTTTGCGTTTTTTCGTGGTTCCACATGTTATTTTTGCAGTATTTAAAATGCTTGATATGAACATTTCCCATTCTTCTTCCATTGTTATTCTTTCTGCAGGTAATTTTTCAAAGAGTTCAGTTAGTTCTTTCTCATAATTTTCTCTTACTGCCTAGTCTTTAAGGTTTTTTAAGTTTACTGATTCGCATGGCATGTGTTTTCCTGCTCTTTGTTTTCTTCTTCTGATTGTTCTTATTGTGGCAACGACGCTTTATGATCTGTGTTTATACTGAAATTGGGCACTGCCCTTGCATCTAATATATTTCTCTTTCTGTTGGTTCTTGTTAATATAAAATCAATTTGGCTTTTAGTATCTAGATCGTTCCATTTATGCCAGGTGTATACTTGTGAATCCTTATGTTTATAGAATGTGTTTGTTATATATAGGTCGTGTTGGCTGCAAAGCTCTAATTGTCTACTTCCGGTATCACTCCTTTCATTTTGCTTGTCTCCAAATGCTACCAGATGTTTTTCTATGCCCACTCTGTTATGTCCTAGTCTTGCATTGAAGTCTCCCATAACTATGATGTTGTCCTGCTTATCTATTTTTTTTAGCACGTCATGTAAGTCTTCGTAGAAGTCCTCGCATTCTTGCTCTTTATTGTTTGCATTACATGGTGCGTATATTTGTACATATGTTGTATTGTTTGTTCTTTTATTCTCACTGTTATGATACTTTCTGATATATTTTATTTCTAGTATTCCTCTTGCAAGTCGTGGTTCGATGACTATTCCATCAACGTGTCTTGCTGTTCTACTCCAGAGTAAACAAACGTGTAACTGCGGTATAGCTCCTAGCATCCTTTCCCCTTTGTTCTGGTGTCCGCTATTCCCATCAGTCCAATTTTCCTCTCTTCCATTGTTTCTATAAGCTCTTCTTCTTTACTATTGAAGCCACAGACATTCATTTTGCCTATTTTTTGAGTCGCTGATCTATCTCGTGGTTTATTAACATTGCCGGGTATATATATATATATATATATATATATATATATATATATATATATATATATATATATATATATATATATATATATATATCTTCTTCTTCTTCTTCTTCGTCTTCAGCGTTCCGAGCCATTGAGGCTCTTTGCTGCAGATACAATCCGTCTCCATTCGTCTCTCTGGTTGACCTTCTCTTACCAGTCGTTGATTCCAAGTGCTTGTAGGTCTATATATATATATATATATATATATATATATATATATATATATTATATATATATATATATATATATATATATATATATATATATATATATATATATATAATCTCTCCACAGTCTTCTTGATCTACCTCGGGGTCTACGGTCATTTATTTCCTGTGTGTAAGCGAGTTTTGTTTCCCTATTATTTTCCATTCTTTCTATATGCCCCAGCCATTGTTGTCTATTAACCTTCATGATACCAGTGATTAGCGGGGACTTACACAGATCATAAATATCATTGTTACTTCTTTTTCACTCTCCACTTTCTGTATCCCTAATGGGTTCAAAGATGCGTCTTAAAACTTTGTTCTCAAAGGTATGTAGCAAGGCTTCGTCTCCTTTCGTTGTATTCCAGGTTTCAGAGCCATACAGCACAACTGGTCTGATCAGTGTTTTGTATATTGTGATTTTGGTGTTACAAGATAGCGCATTTGATTTTATTAGGTGTTGTAGTGCATAGTATATCTTATTTCCAGAATTGATTCTAGTTTGTATTTCTTCCCTTATGATGTTGGAGCAGTTGAAGATTGTACCCAGGTATTTGTATGTTTCCGTTCTGTTAATGGTAATATTATCTATTTGTATGTGGCCAGAGATTTTAGCCGTTCCTTCTCTTGAAATTACCATATATTCTGTCTTGGTTGATAGCCATCCCCATCTGTTGGGCTTTTTCCTTTAAGTGAGTCAACATTTCCAATGTCTTTTGTTCATTTTCCCCTATAATATCTATATCATCTGCATAACCAAGCAGCTTTAATGTTCCTCCAATATCACATTCCTCCTTTACCTTCCTTACAACTTTCTCTAGAGCAAGATTGAAGAGTAGCGGCGATAGTGCATCACCCTGTTATACATTTATAAAGGCAACTGAGCAGCACACTAACTATGTGTGCGTTGTCCTTGTATTGAATCAAAATTGACACATATATGTCACATACCTGTCAATGACACAAATTTGCACCGCGCTTCCAACGTTCTCAATTAGCCATGTAAAAAAAAAAATATAGCTGTCATCTTCCTTAGCACATAGTCACATCTGTTCATAGCCTTAAAATTACCTGTTCATAATCAACGGGACAACTGCCCGTATGTACTACATTGAAATGTTATGGCATGTATGTGTCAACAGACTTAAAGAGATTCCTTTCAGGAGAATTGTAATACCAAGGTTCGACTGTTCAAGCGGTGGGCGGCAAGCCAGGTGTGGACGATGTGTGTTCCACGTTGAGCAGGCTGGTAAAGAGAAGTATACATCTGGAAAATGCTTGAAAGTTAATTGGTTTAAATTCAAGCGAATCAAATTCATTGCACCGGGTTTCACCCGGATGGCTGAGTCTTTTCCAGCAAAGCGATTTACTAAAAGCGTCGCACTGAGAACTAACTCCGTAGTTCCAGCGATCACCTACAGTTGCTTCCGAAAAAAATTACATTCGGAATTTGTAAACTAACCCAGGATTTGCAACAGAAATACAGCATCAGTAGTTTACGTTGTATCCCTGACCTACCCGTGGACACTGCTTTGGAGTCTGTGGACAATGAAACACCTACAACCCATGGAGGATCTCGGGACTAGGCTGAACCCGACCAGGTGGCATGTGCTGTGCTAAAAACACAGCTTCATTACATCCACATGTGGTTATTTGCAGATGCTAGTAGTGCCGCCAGCTGGATTGTGAACTTTAAGAGCGGAGACATAGCTCTACAATGGATATAGCACTTTACTACCGAATCGGAAAGACAGTCTCCTATACCACGCTCTCGTAAATAGATGCAAGCGAGTGACGTGATTCAAACCATCTTAACGTTAATTATAATCATCATGTGCCATGCCGATAAGCGAGGGCTGTGGTGGTTCGCCATCACCAGAGACTTTGTTATTCTCTTAATCTCTACAAGACACCTTTTATCAGATGTTATGACTGTTCTGAGATTGTTGTTCAATTGTTTCAGATTTTTGCCATTTACTTGAATTTTCATTACTATCATCACGTGCCATACCAATAAGCGTGGGCGGTCATGTTTCGCCATCTCATCCGATCACCAGAGTGGTGGATCAGCTCAATGTTCTTGTCTCGTCCATACCATGTGGCGAAGGCATCCAGGTATTTGCCTCTCTGTCTTCCTATTGTACTTTAATGGAGGTTTCCTGTAGTGTGTTCCAGTCAAACACTATGTTAGCTGATGGAGTCTTCCTGTAGTGTGTTCCAGTCAAACACTACGTCAGCTGATGAATGTTTCCTGTAGTTTGTTCCAGTCAAACACTATGTCAGCTGATGGAGTCTTCCTTTGGTTTGTTCCAATCGAACACTATGTCAGCTGATGAATGTTTCCTGTAGTTTGTTCCAGCCAAACACTATGTCAGCTGATGAATGTTTCCTGTAGTTTGTTCCAGTCAAACACTATGTCAGCTGATGGAGTCTTCCTGTAGTTTGTTGCAGTTAAACACTATTTTAGCTGATGGAGGTTTCCTGTAGTTTGTTCCAGTCAAACACTATGTTAGCTGTAGAAGGTTTCCTTTCCTGTAGTTTGTTACAATCAAACACAAGTTTAGCTGATGGAGTTTTCCTGTGGTTTGTTCCAATCGAACACTATGTCAGTCGATGAATGTTTCCTGTAGTTTGTTCCAGTCAAACACTATGTTAACTGATGGAGGTTTCCTGTAGTTTGTTCCAATCAAACACAAGTTTAGCGGATGGAGTCTTCATGTAGTTTGTTCCAGTCAAACACTATTTTACTTTATGGAGATTCCCTGTAGTTTGTTCCAGTCAAACACTATGTTAGCTGATGGAGGTTTCCTGTAGTGTGTTCCAGTCAAACACTATTTTACCTGATGGAGCCTTTCTGTAGTTTGTTCCAGTCGAATACTATAACTGGTGGAGGTTCAATACAGACATTTTCTCCCTCTATCTCTGTTTCCGCAAATCTTTATAGTTGTCACAATATATTCTAGCTTCTGTCTTCTCATAATATGGCCTAAAAATAATGACTACCGCTTGATAATGTTGGTGATAAGTTTTTGTTTTCGCTTTAGCCTCTTTAAAACCGTTTATATTATTGATGTTGGAAGGCCTAGGAATGTTCAATATTCTTCTGCAGAACCTCATATCTGAAGCTTCTGATGATTTATTTGCTTGTTTACAAGCAAATGTCCAGGATAGACAGCAGCGTGTTATTGTACGAGGGCGAGTCAATAAGTAAGTCACACAGTTCTGTTGGATGGCAGGTAAATGTAGTTGATGTTTTCTAAAAGTGTCATTAGGTGACAGCAACATCGAACTTTATATTCCCGTTCGTCAGGTGGCGCTAGGTGTTTCATGCGCATGCGCAGTGCATAAACAAAATGGTGACTGTACTTACGGGGTGTACAACCAAAGAGCAGCGTGCTGTTGTGTGTTTTTTGTGGACAAAGGACTGCCTGCAAAGGACATTCATAAGGAAATGCTTCCTGTCTATGCTGACAAATGTTTGTCCCGTAAAGCGGTACATAGCTGGTTAGAAAAATGTTCTCAAGGACACTCTAAAATTGTTGATGAAACCCGATCTTGTCGTCCTGTTGAGATTGCAACAGAAGCATCCGTGCAGCGGGTGGAGGAGATGATTAGAGGTGACAGGCGAGTAACGATAGACTCTGTAGCATCTGCAATAGGGTGCTCACATGGTTCAGCATACAGCATAATGCATGATCGATTGAAATTTAAGAAAGTGTGCTCAAGGTGGGTACCCAGACAATTGAAGGAGGAACACAAAATGAACCGATTTGGCCTGTCCTTGCATCATCTCTGTCGATACGAAGATGAAGGAGAAGACATGCTGAACAGGATTGTTACTGGGGACGAATCATTGGTGCATCACTACCAGCCCGAATCAAAGCGTGCTTCAATGCAATGGAAACATCCTTCTTCGCCTTGTGTCCAAAAATTCAAGGTTACGCCATCAGCAGGGAAGGTTATGCTGACAGTGTTCTGGGATTGTCAAGGAGTGCTTTTAACCAATTTCAAGAAGAAAGGTGACAATGTGAATTCTGAATCGTACTGTGAAGTTCTATCGATGCTTCATGATGCAGTTCGAAGAAAACGTCCATGACTGCTGACTAGAGGAGTGTTGCTTCTTCATGACAATGCCAGACCACATACTCCTCTGTTAACTCAGGAAAAACTAACCAACTGAGGTTGGAAGTTCTGGAACATCCACCTTACAGCCCCTAGCGATTTCCAACTTTTTGGTCCACTGAAAACTCACCTTGGCGGGAGACATCTCGCGAATGACGCCGAAGTTGAATGTGAAGTGAAAACGTGGTTTAGAAAACAGAGCACGCACTTCTATGCAGCTAGTTTGGGAGAACTGATAAAACGATGGGATAAGTGCATCAATGTTGAAATTATGTTGAGAAATAAAGGGGCAATGCATGTATAAAAATAAACTCGTTTCAAGTTGTTATCATTTTCAGTTATTTTGCCACAGCCATTTGTGACATACTTATTGACGTCCCCGCCTAATAGGACACATACATTAAATGATGGATATCGCATATTTCCTTATCTCATTTGTTGATTAAAGGTAATTTCAGAAGAGCACATTAAAATAGTGAATATAAACAATAGATGGCTACAGTCTTATTGTCCATCAGCAATTCTTCATCGTTAATACACACTTCTTCAAATAACCTGTCGTCGTTCATAAAATATTTGATATAACGATCCGACACATGCCTCCCCAAGCACGAAATATGTTATCTAGCATAGAACTCGACATTCCCTGTAAATACCAAAGGGAAAAATACTGAATACAAGAAAACTAGTCACAAAGAGCAGACATTCCTATACACAAACTTTCCATTCACAGTAACCTCGCAGACAGAACTAGGATTTTCCTTCTAAATCCACAAGCCAGTCTCTGTGATCTAACAAATGTTACCACGGCTTACCCCACCTGGGGGTGGATTCAAATTCTTCGTACCTTAGGGTATCTTATTACCCACGTATTCATTGCCTCCTAATTAAAATACAACTAACAACCCTCCCCCCTCCCCCTGGGACCTTCTCCAACATATGATATAGATACAACTTATCTCCACGAAGGCTTGGCAAGATAAGCTTTGTATACACTATAATTGGATACACGCTGATATTGTTCACGCAACAGTAATGATGTATAGATGCATGATGTATGTTTGCTTAGTTACCCAGTGAAGAAGCATGTGACCCAATTTATGATGACAGCAGATGAGTATTTCTTTCAATGGAGACTGGTTCTGCTGAGAAATGTATTAGAATTAGAGACTTCAACACGCCATCAACAGAGAGGGAAAACCTTTAAGAAAATACGTAGTTGCACTTTACTAGGCACTTATCAGCACTAGCCTCACTTTCGAAATGATGAACACGCTACAAGATTAACAACTAGACCCGGCGATTAAGATGCGTCACAGACTTGGCTTTGATTTCGACACTAATGTCCTATCAACAAATTGCAATGTACTGTAAGCTAACATAGTGTTTGACTGGAACAAACTACAGGAGACCTCCATAGGTGATTTATACTTCAGGTAAAATGGCGACGACCTGACGCGTTTATTCTGTGGGAGACGCTGTTTAGTGTTTTCCTGTGGATTATGTAGTGTTATTTCATATTCGTTTATTGGAAGTGTTCAACAACAAAAAAAAGAAAAAAAAAAAAAAAGACATGGAAGGCAGGTGGTGGATGAAATTTTGAGGACAGCCGACAGATATTTGTTGGTTATGGTCTCAGGTTTCAGGCAGAGGATCTCTTTCGCGAGACAATGGCTGCGGTCACACGACCAATATGGTTACTGCCATAGAGGAAAGCAACGGTAAACTACCTCTTTAAAAGTGCCTAGTACATTATGATTCGCCTAAAGACGGATCATCGCAAGACAAGGACAGAGACATAAAAATTAGCACCATGGAATGTTAGGACGCTAAACGACGACGACAAAGTAGATAACATAAAACAAGAAATGGAAATAGAAAAAAAAAAATAATATTTTAGGGATGTGCGAAACGAGATGGACGGGAGCAGACATCAAGATAGACGAGGAGTTTAAGATTATTTATTCTGAAGGTGAAGATCGACAAAGGGGAGTGGCAATTATTTTGGACTGGACAGCATTAAAATCTGTTCAAGGATATTGGGCCGTGTCGGACAGAGTTCGACTAGTTAAATCATCATCATTATCATCATCATCTTCCACTTCTGCCGTCAAGCGTCGTGGGGAGGAATAATTTGCGTTCCAGCGCCCGGTGAACCTTTTAAAATAAATGTTATTCAAGTATAAGCCCCAACAGGAGAATCCAGTGAAGATAGTGTTGAGGAATTTTATAATGACATAGAGTCTGCCTTAAAGAAATGTAAAAATTCAGAAATAAACATCAAAATAGGGGACTTCAATGCAAAAGTAGGAAGTCAAGGTGATAGATACACAGTAGGAAACTTTGTTTTAGGAGAGAGAAACGAAAGAGGATACAGATTCGTAGAGTGGGCAAAAGAACAGGAAATGATCGTAGGAAACACCTGGTTTAAGCAATACCCTAGAGGATTATGGACATGGAGGAGCCCTAATAGCAGGATTAGAAACCAGATTGACTACATTCTGATTAGCAGAAGATTTAGAAACGCGTTAACAATAGCAAAAACAGTTCCCAGTGCTGATTGTTATAGTGACCACAGATTACTTAAGGTTCATTGGGGATAAAGTTGAAGAAAGTCAAGTATATATCAGGAAAAACTAAATATTATATTGTGTACATTGATTAATGACAAGGAAATACAAAACAAATTCAACATATAAATACAGAACAGATTTGATATATCGTCTTATCTAGAGATCCTATTCCAGGATGTTGATGATCAATGAGAAATGTTGAAGAATTCAATCAGTTTGGCTGAAGAAACAACTATTCCAAAATTAAAGAAGGTCGGTCGTAAGAAATGGATGACTGAAGAAATTTTACACATAATGGACACAAGAAAACTCTACAAAAATAATTCTACCAAATATGAAGAAATTCACAGACAAGTCAGAATATTATGAAAGGAGGCAAAAGAAGCATGGCTTGAGAAAAATTGCTTAGAAAGTAAAAAACAACACAACACTCAAAATACCAAATTAGTGCACAAAAGATTTCAGGAAATTACTAACAAAAGAACAAGTACATCAGCAGGCTGTCTAAAAACTAAAGATGGCAAAATCATAATAGAAAAAGATCAGATTTAACAGGTATGGACCGATTATGTGAAAAACCTCTATGATGATAACAGAGTGGAACAGTGTGACATTAGATTTAATAATGAAGGACCGCTAACTTTGAAGATGGAGGTTCGAAATATTCTTAAACATACGAAAGCTGGCAAGGCCACCGGTGCAGATAACATCACAAAAAAAAATGATTAAAGCTTTAGAAGAATATTGCATAGATCAGGTCACCAGACTGCTGAACACATTATATGATACTGGAGATATACCTTCTGAAATATGTAACTCTGTATTTATTGCAATCCCAAAGAAATCAGGAGCCTTGAAATGTGATCAACATAGAACAATTAGTATAATGAGTCACATCACAAAGGGATTTTGCTACGAATTATCATGCAAAGAGTGAGGAAGAAAATACAAACTGAAATAGGGGAAGAACAATGTGGGTTTGTTGAAGGAAATGTTACAGTAAATGCTGTGTATATGCTGCGAACAGTTATTGAACTGCTAGTCATCTTTGCTTTATTGACTACACAAAAGCTTTTGATAGAATTAGACATGTCGACATGGTAGATATGCTTGCAGATCTACAAATTGATGGGAAAGACATTAGACTTATAAAAAACATATATTGGAAACAACAAGCTGCCATACGGATTGATAATGAAGTGGGACAATATCAGCCTATTAAGAGAGGTGTTAGGCAGGGATTTGTAATGTCTCCAGATCTTTCTTTCCCTATACAGTGAAAATATTTTCAGAAATGTAGAAAATATAAATGGAATCAGCATTGGAGGACGAAACATCAATAACATTAGATATGCAGATGATACAGAATTGATTGCAGACAATGTGCAGGATCTGCAACAATTAGTAGATGCGGTTGTTGTACACAGTGTGCAACTGGGGTTAGAATTAAATTGTAAAAAGACACAGGTTGTGGTAGTCAATAGGAAGAGCGAAATGCCACAATGTAATATACAAGTAAATGGAAATATTCTTCAACAAGTGAATCGATACAATTATCTCGGAACAGTCATAACATCTGATGGAAGATGCCTTGAAGAGATTAGAACAAGAATCGCCATGGAGAAAGTAGCCTTCAGCAAGATTTAAAAAAAAACATTCTGACCAATAAAAAGATTGATTACTTGGTTGTTTCGGGATTTGAAATTTAAATATTGAGCACAACCCACTACTGGCAATGCCGATCGCATTCCGGAACGAACCTAAGGCCTATCCACGTCATGGAAGCACTATACTCGAGTTTCGCCCTCGTTTGAGCTCGTCAGTAGTGCATATCCCTGACCGGATCCGGAAACAAGCCC